>CM055320.2:1205000-1805000 GCA_029255685.2 Silene conica
GGATTGTTCGTAAAGGTGATTCACTGATCTTGTTGGACTTATGTATTATAAGGAAAAGAGAAGGACGGGTTTAAAGGGAATCACAACCATTTGATATTGTCTGTGTCAGTTACGTGGATGTAGCAAGAGCGATCGAGGGATATGATTGACCCCAAAAAGTGATTGTTACTCTGATAGAATATCTGGTTTCTAATCCATTTTGATCCATATCAGCACACTGTTCTGTATTCTGTTAAAACATTTTTAAGTAATCCTTGGCACACTGTTTTGCTGGTGCTAGTCAGAGCAATAATTACCTGTTTGTGTTCTGTATATACTAGAAAACCACTTCTCCAGCTCACCTTCTCCTTCAAGTTCTGTAATGAACATTGTATTTTCTCATCAGTTACAATCATGTCGCTCTATTCATTATGGTACACATATGTGCAACAGTTTTTTGGTATGCCGTGTAAATGAGTTGTTATCTGTTTGTTAGGTTTGGCTGGTGATTTGAAGAAAGCCATGAAGGATGGAAAACCAATAATAATCGAGGTACTTTTTAGCCCCTTTATGATCTGCTTCCTCACTGATAGCCTCGAAAGTGCATTGAATTACGTTTCTTAGGTTGTCATTGACATGATTGGTATTTGCAGTGGCTTTTTTTTTATTTAGTAGCGCTGCCATTAGCATAGTTCTTTGTGATTGACATGCTTGCAATTTTTCTTTTTCCTCGATAGGGGATACATCTTGATCCTAGTATCTACTTAATGGATGATGAGAGTAAAACTCCCACTAATCAGCAGCCAAAAGTCGAGTCGTTGGTTTCTTCTGATTCCACACAAGGTAATTCTTCCAGCTGTGTAGATGATCAAAAACTTGGTTCTGAAAGTAGAAGCACAGATCCTGAGGATTCTAGCACCAAGGAAGTTCTATCTAGCGACCAGATGCATGAAGTTTTGAGTTCGGTTGCTTCTGTCAATATAGAAAATAAAGCTCCTGAAGAAAAAGGTCGCCTCTTTAGCCACTTGTGTTGTTTCATAAATATGTTCATTTTTAGTAGACTTTCTTTAACACGTATCTAATAGTTGACTGCAGTATGGCAGACAAGAATTTGAGAACTTTTTTACTTCGTTTGTGGTCTTATAGGTGAAATTTGCGAAGAACAGAAGACAGATACAAATCCTCCGAGAAAGAAAGAGAGATCAGGACCTGAGCCAATAATTGTACCTATCGTTCTGAAAATGGCAGAATTTGACCATGAGGTATTATTTTGTCCTTTCCTCGCCTTCTTTTCTTCTTTTCATTCCATTCATTTGAAATTACTGTAGATTTTACCATAAGAGGATACTTGAAAAAAAAACACCGATAGTTTTTTTTCTCATTTGTTTTCTTCGTTTTTCAAAATTACTTTAAACTTTATTCTTGATTTATTTTTTTGGGTTTTTATACATGTGATAAGTTCGATTTAAAATCTATAAAACCCCTTTATCTTTCATTTTCGGTTTCACTTCACTTTCGTTTCTTTTTTTCTTTTCTTTATTTTTTTTTTCTCTTGTCGAGATGAGGGTTCACCCTGGACGGTTCCAAAGGATGATTCATGTCAGCCGACCCCAAAACATTTTGGGACTAAGGCTCCGATGTTGTTGTTTTTTCTGCGTCAGCATCCGGTCTAATTCTGCCACCCTTCAAGCTGTCGAAATTGTGCTGCATTCACCTTTATTCTTGACCTCTCTAGATTCCAGCTAAATGTTATTGTCATACATAATTACGACTTAAGAAGCTATTGCTTGTGCGTTTTTTAATTTAAAATCTATGAACTATTGCAAGGGACAATGTTATGTATAATTGGGAGATATTTGTTCCTTTGTATTAAACACTATTTCAATAGGATGCTAATCAATTCTGTGTGTTCTTTCCCTCTCTCTTTTCTTGACATGTAAAGGCGTTACTAGAAGAATGGATACCTACTCGTACCTTCAGCGATGACAGCATCTTAAAGGTAAACTTGCCTTCATTTTGCTATGTGATGGACTTTGGATAAACTAGCCGTGCGTGACGTGTGACATTTGACTAAGTTAGGTTGTCAAATTTGTCCTCTCGATACTCCCGTTCTTAGTTCATACAATTGATAAAACTTCCCCATCGAGTGCCTTCCCATACATGTTACTGGCTCGCTTAACTATTTCCTCTTCCTGTTTAAACTTTAACTTGCATTTCCAGTACGACTTTTAATCAGGTTTGAGTTAGTGATGTATGCAAATGTGACAATTCAGATGCGATATAGTGAACGGATGCTCTTCTGTAGAGCTGATAATGTTTCGTGATATCTTGTTAATTTTTTTTTCTTATTATAAAATTTCCTTCGACTTTTCAGGATAAAGATAGGCTAATAAAGAATTTGAAGACAATACAGGACTATCTTTGCTCGTTTGAGTCACAGGTTTGCTACTCTATGTCCATAAATATGCGCTTCCTTTCCCAAAAAAAAATACAAAAATTGCTAGTATTCCGTATCTCATTTTTTAGTGTGTTGAATACAACCACTCTTCGACTTTACCACCTAGGCCTGCTTAATTGACCACCCTTGTTACGATGACGATGATAACTTTTGTTAAGGAATAGGTAATCTATCATCAATATTAACTCAAAATTGTATCATCGAACATAGAAGTGTATGCCATCCCAAATCAAACCATAGGACCTACCGAGTAAGCACCCGTTGATCCCGTCAAATGTGAGAAAATGATGCACTTTATCAACTCCTCTCTTCATTTCTCCTTTTCATTCTCATTTTTTCCTGGTATGATAAATTTACATTCACCGAAACACCACTTGGTCTATGATTTGATTCGAAAGTCTCAAAACCTATTCCGCCTTTAGAACGACACTTAAACAAACTAATACCAAAACAAAGAGTCTTGCTTTGACGGACACTATTCGTCACAAGCTGAAGACGGATAGTGTCCCTCCCATAATAAGGCAAGTGAAAGGGCAAGTGGGGGGAAATGAAGCATCCAATGAACATAGGAGAAATAGGAACATACATCGGAGGTACTACCTCACAATTTTTCCGAGTTTGAGCATATAAATATTTTTTTGAGCATATAAATATTTTTTTGAGCATATGTATATTTTTTTGAGCTTATGAATATTTTTTTGAGCATATGAATATTTTTTTGAGCATATGAATATTTTTTTGGGGCTTATTACCTTAAACTTTAATTGTTTTTGAGTATGAGTTTTTCTTTGAGCTTATTACGTCAAACTTTATTTGTTTTTGAGCATATGTGTATGTTTTCTGAGCTTATAAAATTTGTAAGTTAAATTTTAATTTTTTTTCGTTAAAACTAAAATATAACTAAGTTTATATGTAATGTTTTTGAGTTTTATTGTATGTTTTTGAGCTTAATGTTTTAATAATTTAACTCAAAAACTTTATACTAATACTCATAATTTTTAAAACAAAATTCAAAAACATTATTATAAAATGCTCAAAAAGTATAAAATTGGTGGTAGTACGTCGGATATATGATCCTCTTACTGTGGATATAGTGTCACTTGCATTTTGTGAGAGGTTTACTATCATGAGAATTTGTAATACCGCAAATAGTTCTTCAAGACATACTTCATTTACGCATGTATTATCACATGACAGGGTCTGACTGTAGTAAATATCTCAGCAACAACGTTCCCCCAAACATTGGATTGGCTGCACGGATATCTTCTTCAGGTACTAATTCCATTCAAGTTCTCATACACCGAATCTCCCAATAAACATTTTATTTTCGCTAACTTCAAAATTTACGCTTATTCTAGTGCATTGAACAAGGTATATCATCTACTCCTAGTCCGAAGCATCAAACCAAGGATTAAAACTCGTATACGCGACTACGCGGTACTTCTGTAGCAACTGTACTAGGTAATCTAACTTATGTAGCTACATGCTAAAAAGGTTATAAGTTTAGTGATCTCATATAATACCATTTATTTTTCTTCCAAGTATTATAATTCTCAGATCTTTTGTAATCTTATGTAGCTGAGATTTTGATTTCGTCGTCCCGGAGTAGTTTCATCAATAAGATGTCATTATCCTTCTATCATTTTCAGTCCTCCAATTTCTTTTTTTATCTTTTGGTGTTAACCGTGGTGTCCACCATCGACAACAGTGTATAATTCCCTCGCCGCACGTGCCCTCAATGTTTGCTCTATTCTCATGGGCAGGGATCCAATTTCTTAATGTTGATCATATCATGGTCAAATAGTTTTGTGTATTATCTTTCAGTCTACTTTTGATCGCTTCGTTTTGCATTACAAAACATCAGCCACCCTGCGGTGTGCCGTAAAACATTAAAAGAAGCGTAGTGCAACATAGTTACACAGTACAAAACATCAGCCACCATGCGATGTGCCGTAAAACGTTAAAAGAAACGTAGTGCAACAAAGTTACCGAGTACGATATACAAGCCACCAAGCGATGTTCCGTAAAACATTAAAACGGCCATGTAAAGTTTTCGTGATCGCGAAGATTACATACATTATACATACTAGGATAATTTGTGAGAAACTACCTTACATTTATGTCCATTTGTGAACAACTACCTTACTTTTATTTCTTTTGTTAAAAACTACCTTTCATTTTAATTTTTTGTTAAAAACTACCTGAAAAAAGTTTTGAGGCCAATTTTCTATTTATTATTGGTAGTTTTTGACAAAAAAAATAAAAGTAAGGTAGTTGTTCACAAATGGACATAAATGTAAGGTAGTTTCTCACAAATTATCCTACATACTAATACAAATGGAATTTTCTACTCGTCTCCCTCTATCCGTCCCAATAAATAGTTTACGCTAAAACAGGAAAAGGTAAATATATAAACACAAAAGCGCCGTCTGTGGGGATCGAACCCACGACCACGTGGTTAAAAGCCACGCGCTCTACCACTGAGCTAAGACGGCTTGAATGATACATAATATTCACTGTTTATATATAAACGTTTGTTTAAAAATATGTTATTATAAAGTGTTTGTACGAAGCTTCCCACAGGCCACAACCTTTGCTCCCTTCAAACGTAAGTACTCATATAGTCGTATAGTCTCTTTTAAGACAGACAAAAACAAGTCAAATATCACGCACTTGGACATATCCGACACTTTTTGCCAATTCGCCTAGCATTTGACTGACATTCGGCTTTTATCCTATCTATTTTATTTGAACCGTTTAAAATTTCAAACAGATACAACTGTCTTAAACAAGAATTTATGCATTAAAAATAATACAAGGTCTAATTTAGTCGTCTGTATATTACACCGAAAACTTCTCCAAGAACAAAACTGAAATACTGGGAGTACAAATTTACACAATATTGATTACAACTCATTTCGTCGTGATGAAATACATTGTCAAGCAACCAAATTAGTATAAATAGATGTCGGAATGTTTTCCTACGAAAAAATGTATTATTTACATCGTGGTTCTAGGGCTCGAGCCCTCGAATTGAGGCATTTTCCTCTTGTACTCTCCATGCTTGTACAACATCTTAGTTCAAAACCGCTTCACAAGAGACCGTTTCAGTAATACCATTTAGGTCTGGTTTCTTCTTCCAATTCTGTTATATCTCGATACTGGTACCATTCGCTTCCAGCTTTGCCTATAGGTAGAGGTGATCGGAGAAAAACTTCAACGGGTTTTGGGACATGCACTTTAAAATGTAATTCATCGATTGGCAGTTCGGGAATCGGAGTGGATGTCTTGACGAGTTCTTTGCTGGTTGGTTCAATGGTGATCCATCCGAGGCCTGAAATGGCTACATCACAGAGTGGCCTAACAAAGAGCGAAATGACGATATTATCAGAAGTCAGACGTCGGAATACAGCTGAAACTTTAGCGCGTAAGCTTATCAGTAAATGATGGTCGTAGAAATGATCGAATGGTAACGTTCAGAAATAAAGAAGACAGTGTCAGGTAGTCGAGAAATCCAGACAGTTATTTCTCGACACTTTTGTATCAGCGAGAAACATAAATGCGAAAATAAATATTTATCATTTTTTAAATTTATCCCAAAAAAAAATTGTATCATTATCCCCGAGTAATTAACATGCAAAATTTTAAGTAAAGGGATGATAGTGATATTTTCATCACTTATTCTTAGCTATAAGCTATGTTCCTTCGACACTTCATATGACCTCTCGTACCCGTGTCCGACACTTGATCCTTGGACATTGGAATGACACGCGGACACTACATTTTGGATACGTATCCCCGTCCGACCCTTCAAGCCGAGTCAGAGTAACATAGACTATAAGTGTCAAGAAACCAACTCAACCAAAAGCTTAAGCCGATGGTTGGAATTCCTTGATTCGTTTTATATTCTAACACTCCCCTCACACGAAGGCCCTTTTTCTCTTTTTGGGCTTAAAGTGTGGGTGCAGGCGGGATTCCCTTGTCTGTTCTGATTATCCACTTTAGAATGGAGGGGGGTGGGATTCGAACCTGTGACCTTTGGTCACCTGGATACCATGTCAAGAAACCAACTCAACCAAAAGCTTAAGCCGATGGTTGGAGTTCCTTGATTCGTTTTATATTCTAACAATAAGTCTACAATCTCTAGTGAATCTGAGATAATAAAAATGTGATGGAGAGGGAATAAGATAACAGCGATAGACGAATTCAATTCATACCCCTCGATTTCATTGAACTTCAATTGCAACATGCGGTGAGATTCAAGTCCGTTCCAGCCCTCTGCCCTTAGCTTTCCCTTTGGAGGCGTCAGTAGCACTCCTATTTCTTTCTGCAACCATGAAATGTACCGCCATGAAATAAAATACGTGGGGTAGTAAGTTACACGAACCAACGATCCTTTAACCCTTCTTACAGAAACCTAATCGACAACAATTTCTACGTAATCACTGCATGTGAGTAAGCTTATTGTCTAAGATCCTGTTCTTTCTGGCTTAATTCAGCTCGTTTCATTTCTGCTTAGCGTTATTCAGTATAGTTCAATTTAGTTTCATCAAATTCAATTCAAATAATCTCTTCAAAAATTAACTCTTACTTTAACTTTATCCAATTTAGCGAAATTCTATTCAATTAAGTTCAATTCAGTTCATTTCAGTCGAAAAGAACAGGGCCTAAATGATCAGCCTCTTACAAAAAGCCAACAAATAACCTTGTAAAATTCATCGGCTTCCGCTGTAGGTACCACATGAAGCTGTAAAGCCTTTGGTCCGTAAAAGGTCAAACGCGTGCAAGGTAGAACCTGGAATATTCAGCATCATTAGTTCATTACTAGTCATTATGAAATTCCGTGATACTTCAAATGCAATTAAGATCAAAGGCGGAAATGTGAACCTTTAATACATCAACTCGGACAAGACCGCCCCAAAAAATTGAGAAACCCTCCAATCCATTTGCAAGTGATATGACCTCTTCGCTGCTTTGATTCGACCCCTGAGGATTTCAGTCGAGTGGGGAATCCATAAAAAAGGTTCAAACTCGATACTGTTCTACTGTCTGTTTTCAACTTTGATGGTCGATTTTAACCATTAATTTCTCAATCATACGTAAGGGTACAGTATTTTCATATTCGGTTTGTTGAAGTCCCAAGACTCCTAAGAACCCTAACTATTGTATATGTGAGAAACTCGCGGTTAAAGTTGATTACCAAAGTGAACGGGGAACGATTTTTCAGGGGATAGAAGGAGGACGAGTAATAAATAGCAAAATGACGTACAGGAAATGATCGACCCTTAAGCCGACTTTGAGGAGCAAGGGCAGGTAAATCATCTGTATGGACTACAGCAGCCTGCCTATGATGGAGATGCACACCAGGAGTGTCGTATAGTTTCTGCACAAAGTCAATTACCATGTTGATGCTGCCAAGTTTTGAACCTAGGCCAATAACTGATAGATGAACCATCTCAACCAAAACCTTAAGGTGATGGTTGACGCCCAACTATTATTAATATTCCTATTACGCTCCCTCACTCGAATGCCCATTTGGCTTGAAGAGTGGTTAGTTGCACATACCGTGTGCTGGGTTTACACTTCGTGAGTTTTCGAGGGGTTTTGAGGTTGCCAGGATTTGAACCCGTGACCTTCGGTCACACTGGCTCTGTTACCATGATAGATGAACAATCTCAAACAAAACTTTAAGGTGATGGTTGAGGCCCAACTATTATTAATATTCCTATTAATAACTTCACGAACCAAGCGATCTGATATCAGCTGATCTTAAGAATAAGAAAATGGGTTCACAGAGTGTAGAGTTTACAAGATTTCATACCCCTCCTCCGAAGAAAGCATCAATCGGAATGGGACCCAGGGTAGTTCCTGGAACAGCAGATTGAATGGGCTTATATTTTTGAGATGCTGCAGAAACAGGATCCTTATCCGCCATCAACCCTAGGTAACAAGTATCAGAAATCAGTCATACTAATTAGACGTAACACGTAAATGCCTACGATGGAACAAGATGAAAAGGGTTGGAGAAGGGGAGAAGCTATGTTACTCTGGCACTTCGCTTAACTGCCGTGTCGCGTGTCAGACACGTGTCGGTGTCCGACACGACACGACACTTCGACACTTCAATTTAGACCACGAAACAGGAAAATTCACCCAAAATAGCCGTGTCCGACACGCCGACACGTGTCGGACGCCGGCACGTGTCGGCGTGTCTGAGTAACACTGGGGAGAAGGGACAAAATTTAGCAAAACATTATTAAGGGGAGTCGTGAGAAAGGAAAAGGAACGAGAAATTTAATCTTACTCAATATGGCATTGATAAACGCAGATTTTCCAACATTAGCCGTTCCCTGCAGAGAAGAATTGAATTAACATCACGTTAAGGAATTGAGATGACCGCGATGTCCATTAGAACATAGAACATCAACTTCTAAGAAAAATTCGGAGTTGACACTGATTAGCTCCAATGTTGAAATCAAGGGACCGTACTAACCAGGATGTACACATCTCGTCCCTGTAAACAGAAGGGAATGCATCAGGTTCAAGACTTACAGCTACGACCTATAAACTACTGAAGAAATAACGCAAATTCTGCTGAAAACTAACGGACCTTTTTCTCCTTCTGAATTTGTGCAACAACTCCAGTAATTCCAACCAAGGACTTCGAACTTGTCAAGTGAACACTTATGACACTGTAAAAATGTTCAATCGAATAAGAATCAATACACTTATCGGCACGCATACACATATGAGGCAAGGGAAAGAAAGAAATACGTGAAATTACGTTTTCAAATCGCAACCATAAAAAGGGCAAAGGACAGCCCGCTGCACAATGGCGTCCCCGCTAGGCGAGGGTCCGGGGAAGGGCCCCACCACAAGGGTGGTGTAATAGGGGCAAGCCTTCCCTTGCCATTTTGGCAAGAGGCCGCTCCCAGGGCTTGAACCCGTGACCTCACGGTCACAAAGCAACACCTTAACCGGTGCGCCAAGGCTCCCCTTCTCTCAAATCGCAACCATCACATCAGAAAAAATATGAGCTGGAAAGTATGATGCAAGGTGTCTTGAAACCTCGGATTTTGCGACTTCTCAGTACATATATATTGAGAAGACGACAGGAGAGCAGATTGGGTTATATGTTATGTAAGTGAACCCAAAACCATTTAAAATGGAAGTAACCGTCCTGCAGACTGCATAAATGAAAGGTAAATGCCCTAACCTCACCGTTCACACGTTGATTTTCTTAGGGAAATACTATCCGATGGTCAGTCATCTCCCTCTACTCACTATATTTACTGACATGCTTTTATATCTTTCTGGAGTCACACGGAAAAAATTACGTATAGAAGTATAGAGATCTCAGAATTGGCATCAGTATCTATGTTACTCCAACTCTTCTAATTTCCTCGCGTACCCGTGTCCGACACTCGACACTCGGACATGGGTATGACATATGGACACCTCATTTTAGACCAAAATGTGAATATTTTTCAATAAAATAGCCGAGTCCGACACTTGGACACGTACTTTGGTCGGGTACTTCTAAACGAGTCTGAGTAACATAGATCAGTATACAAGCATGAACTCTCATAGCTTATATGCTTGTATGAGTCAAAAGCGCTATTATCTAAAGGTTACACAAAAATTGTGCAATGACGGGTAATTTCTCTAGGAAGTTATCCGATCTGTAAGGTAACCGAGAGATATGAAAGTCCGAGTTTTCTAAAACTTACTTCAACTTTCTCTTCGTAGTCGCTTCAACAACCCAATCACCAATACAGTTCATGTCAGTTCCTTTAGGGAGGAGGTCAACCTGAATGGATGTACAAGCACTGAATCACATGCAAGGCGTGACAGTACTATCGTTGATAAAGCTCACATACCAAGAAATTACCTTGGTGACAACTAATATGATCGGATTTGCACCTGAAAGATCACGCACGCGATTCAAGAAACTGCCACTGAAATCAACAATGTCCACCTACAAAAATAACTAAATCAATGTCATGGAGCACCTGTGACATTCCTCCATTCAAATCCAACCTACACATATTCCATTTAATCCATTCATATCCAAACTAACACTTTCCTAATAAAGCCAAAAAAATTACTAAAATATCCTTATGAATACCAATTATTTACACAAAATGCCATTGAATGACCCACCTTTTATCCACCATCACAAATTTTAATTAATAAAAAAATATTTTACACACTTCCAAGTGTACTTTTAATAATTTTTTAATATCTTTCTTAATATTTGTGCAAAAAGCATATATGCGCTTTGGATTTGAACGGAGGAAGTAATTGTCATTCGATTACAAACAAAGAAATATTAAGACTCCAACCAATGGGAAAATTCTAATGTGAATCCTGATTCCTACTTGCATGAAAACAATGGAGGACAAACTTTGATTGCACGGTCAGTCCACAAAAAATGAGCATCGTCATATTTTGTTGATATTCTACTATCTTGTAAGAAACATCACGGAAAAAAGAAGAAGAAAAAACTCAGACTAAAGCAAGGAAGGTGGAAAATAAGTAAGAGCACGCGAATGTGGACACAACGATTAACATCGTATTGTAAACTATCAATGCTTTAGTTGAATAACAGATCTTACCAGTTTAACAATCAACACTTTCTCGTGGCGCAGATGAGATAACTTATCACGTAACTGCTCAGCGGTAACAAATTGCTTCCCTCCAGAGTAACCTCCATGCCCACCAACAGCAGTAATCATGTGTCCATGTGACAGAAGTTTGCATCTCCCACAAAGAACGGTTCTGAGCTGATGATGCTTCTTTTTCTGTGTCCAAAAGAGAAGTAATACGGTCTAAGTTTGGATGCATTTGAGTAGTACATGACAAGTACATCATTTTAGTTCAGTTTGTTAGTAACCACCACAGTAAGTAGCAGAAATTGAATCATGATTTACATCGATGGGTCTTCTGGGCATAACAGAAATTCCATATCTGCAGCATTTAGGAACCTCAACAAGAACTCTAAAGGCCGAGCAACTATCGGTACACTCGAAAAAAAATCGTGTTTCAAAGTCAACGATGCCCTTATGGAAGGAGCTACGATCTGCTCTTATAGGAAACCTCTAGACAAACGACGGGGTCCCCAATCATAGACCAAAACGGTGGTAGATGATCGCTCCTAAACATCGTTATGCAATCAACTAGACACTAGTCCCCCAACGACACAATGCTAGAAAACACAATCAATGCCCAATCACAAAGCACCATAACTATCTGGTAAGTTGTACTATCACCAATCACTACCTATGTTACTCCGACTCAGCTTGAAGGGTCGGACATGGGTGCGTATCCAAGTGTCGTACACGACTATTTTATAAAAGCTTGTCAAGTTTTTGGTCTAAAATGAAATGTCCGAGTGTCAAAGAATCAAGTGACGGACACGGGTACGTGAGCTCATATGAAGTGTCGAAGTAAGATAGATCACTACTCACTTTTCAAAAGCTTCAACCTGCAATCACCTTGTTCCTTTTTTTGGTAAATTGCCATCTCATTCACCCTAAAAAAACACATTTCACATCGATCCACCATAAGTTTGCCAACGGCGCATGGCAATCTCAATCTAACATTCACAACCAAACCCCTACATTAGCTGATAAATCATTTTCAAACTAAAACTTTGCTCTCATATCAAAACTCCTACATCAAATATCAAAATTGTCTTCCATTTCTAACATTCACAAACACCAACTTGAATAACCTTACACAAAATCCACTTATAATTACGAGCTCAAGACAATTTTCACACACAATTTAGGCAAAAAGGAACAAACTTTCACAATAAAAAACCTTCACAAATCCTCAAAATCACTAAACACACACAATTATGAGCTCAGCACATTATCAAACACAATTTCGCAGCGAAATTACCAAACTTTCACACTTAGTTAACACATAAATTCTCGCAAATTGCAAGCTAAGGGATCAGGGGTCAAATGAACGCAATCTCGCCCCTATGTTAGCAACACAAAGGGACTGTTTCCGAATGCTACAATTATCAAACACAATTTTAACAAAAAATTACCAAACTTTAACACTAATAAAACCCAAAAATGCCCAAAATTACCAAAACACACACACAATTATGAGCTTAGCACAATATCAAACACAAATTCACAACAAAATTACCAAACTTTCACACTCAATTAACCAACAAATTCTCGCAAATTACAGGGAAGGGGTCGAATGTACACAATCTTATCCGTGTGTTAGCAACACAAAGCGATTGTTTCCGAATGAACAATTATCAAACACAATTTAACAAAAAATTACCAAACTTTAACTCATACTAATAAAACCCAAAAATGCTCAAAATTACCAACTGATAAGTATCCAAATCAACAAAACCAGGAGCATCAACTTCATTAGTCTGCAATGGAGCTCCACACCCATAACAAGAAGCAACCAAATTCATCACTTTAACCGACCCACTTAACACTTCCTCATTCTTCTTCTTCCTTTTCTTCTTATTAGCAGAAAGAACAGTCTTTGCAGCTGCCTTAGCTTGATGATATTCCAAGAACACTTCCCCTCGAGTTGGGGCAGATGGTCCAGTACCTACGGTTTCTGTATCCGGTTTTGAAACCCGGGTGGTTTCATGGGTAATTGGGTCTGAATTTGCTTTACACTTGATGATTTTGAATTTTGAGAAGTGGGTTTTGTAAGGAATGTAGAATTTTGAAGTGGGATTATGGAGTTTTGGATGAAGTGTTGGAAGATTTGGGAAAATTGTGAGGGTTTTAGGAGGCATTTTGGATGGGGTTTTAGAAGATTGAATGAAATTTTATTTCTTTTGAGTAGGATAAGGGATTAATCATGAACTACTCTAGGACCCGTGTATCATGCACGGTATTTAGATACAGATATGATCCGTGTATGAAGCACGGTATTTTAATATAACCCGTGTATTATGTACAGTATTTTTGATACAGATATGACCGTGTATAATGCACGGTATTTTTTTTAGATTCAAATATGGCTCGTGTCTTATGCACGGTATTTTAGATACAGATATTAAAGAAATGACAAATAATCAAATTAATGTAATTTACATTGTTTTTGAAATAAATTGGTAGAAAATTTGCATATATAATTCCATATAATTCCGAAGAGATATATTATTAACCTTATTTATGTAATAGTTAAACAATGATTGAGGCTATAAAGTTAATTAAGAGATAAATATTGTCTAATAGTAATAATATAAATAATTAACATTAATTAATTAGAAAAAAAATCGTCCAATAAAAAATTACCGGGAAATTTAAGCAAGAAAATTTAGAATGTGTTAATCTTTTAATATGTAGGAGATTTTTTTTCATTTTACATTTTTTTCCATTTATTTGTTACAAAAAAAATTCATTTTCTCATCTAGGCTTAATCTCGTCTTTCTGTTATCCGATTTAGCTTATCACGGCTCAAAGTCAAACGGGTTCTATATTAGTGACTTATTATATCTGCAGAAAACTTCATTTTCTCATCTAGCTTATCACATCCGTAATTGTTTAACTTTTATATAAATAAGACTAATAATACATCTCTTTTAAATTATAAATTCAAATTTTCTCTACATTTTCTCATCTAGCTTATCACATCCGTAATTGTTTAACTTTTATATAAATAAGACTAATAATACATCTCTTTTAAATTATAAATTCAAATTTTCTCTACATTTTTATTTCAAACTAAAAGTATTTTACATTACTTTGACCAATTATCAACTTTTCTAATATTATATTGACTGCATCTAAAATACATACCATGTATTTGCACGAGTCCGGACCCTATACTAGTGGTTTATTGTACAAAAAAATTAACACATCTCCCGCTTACATTTATCACCTAAGTGATAATTTACTAAACAATTCTTTTTTCTAATTAATTAGTCTTCATATTTATTTTTACTACTGAACTATATTTATCTCCTAATTAATTTTATAACATAAACCATTATTAACACCCATCATTATTTAAAGTTTACATAATGAAACTAATAAAATATCTAATCAAAATCACATATGCAATATTTTTCTCATTTTAATTGTCAAATTTTCTAATATTTGTATTTGTATTTAAATACCGTGCAATACACGGGAACTATTAGTGACTTATTGTACAAGAAAAGTGAAAACCCCAAACAAAACCTCTCTCACCCGGCGGCGGCCATCCCAATTTTCCCAAATTAATTTCCCCCAATTCAAATGGCGTCAAAAACAACCACCATACTCCGCCGCATCAACCACCTCCTCCACCACCACAACCACCGCACACCATACCTCTCCACCTCGCCTAACCCTTATCCTATCCCTAATTTCCGCCGCCACCCGCAATTCCTCCAATTATCGCCTTTCTCCACCGCAAGTCGTCGAAACCCTAACAAAAAAATCGACATCGGAGCACGAGCGCGACAACTCCAAGCCCGCCGTCTATGGACATACGGACTAACCTTCGCCGGCATTGCTGGATTTGTAGTACTAGTGTTGAATAACTTTCAAGATCAACTTGTTTTCTATGTTACGCCTTCCGAAGCGATGGAGAAGTATAATTTGAATCCGAGTAAGAATAAGTTTAGGCTTGGTGGACTTGTTCTTGAAGGTAGTGTTCATCAAGCTGCTTCTACTGCTGAGATGGAGTTCGTTGTTACTGATCTTGTTACCGATATTCTTGTTAGGTATGTTGATTTCATCGTTTTCGATATCGTTATTGTTTTATTTGAGTGTTTGATGTGGAGATTTGACGGAATTATTGTGTTCGTGATTTGTGATTTTCGGTTTCGATTTGTTGTTACTGATGTCTTCTAGCTAGTTATGGTGATTTTGATCGATTTTGAATAAAATTTGACGGAATTGATTTGCAAATAGGTGAGATTGAGCTAATCTGGTGAATTGATTCTCGCTAGTTATGGTGATTTTGATCGTTTTTTATTGAAATTTGATGGAATTGATTTGCGTATTAGTGAGATTGAGCTAATCTGGTGAATTGATTCTCGCTAGCTATGGTGATTTTGATCGTTTTTGATAGAATTCTCGTCTTCGATTTGTTATTTACATTTCTTATCACCAATATTCTCGCTAGGTGTGTTGTTTTGATTGCCTTTGAATGAAATTTGACGGAATTGGTGAGATTGAGCTAATCTGGTGAATTTATTCTCGCTAATTATGGTGATTTTGATCGTTTTTGATAAAAAACTGATGGAATTGTTGTGTTCGATTTGTGATTTACATTTCTTATCACCAATATTCTCGCTAGGTGTGTTGTTTTGATTGACTTTGAATAAAATTTGACGGAATTGGTGAGATTGAGCTAATCTGGTGAATTTATCCTCTCTAATTATGGCGATTTTGATCGTTTTTGATAAAAAACTGATGGAATTGTCGTGTTCGATTTGTGATTTACATTTCTTATCACCAATATCAACTTTTCCAAAATCAACTTTTTTTCTATGTTACGGCTTGATGCGAAGGAGAAGTTTTGATTGGATTCTAGCCGTAGTAAGTTATTAAGTTTCGGCTTTGTGGACTAGTCTTGAATTGATTGTTATCTGAGTTTGCTGTAGTTGATACGCGCTTCGGTTTTAACTGGGTATTTGATATGGAGATTTAATGGACTAGTCTTGAATTGATTGTGATTCGTGGGAGGTTGAGCTAGCTGGTGAATTGACTCAAATGATTGATCGATTCGAGTGTCTGATATGGAAATTTAATGGAATAATCGTAAATTCATTTGCAATTCGGCGTGTTTGAGCTAATCTGGTGAATTGATTCGAAATGATAGATCAATGGAGCGTCTGATATGGGAATTTAACGGAATAGTCTTTAATTAATTTCTGTTTCGTTGGGGTTCAGCTGATCTGGTCGATTGATTCGAAACAATTGGTTTGTTTCTGACTTTTTTTTTTGTGACTGAGCTTGCTAGTTTTGTGTGTGATATCGTGATTTCGCTTGGTCGATTTGGAAGACACCGCCTTCTGTTTTACTTTTTACGCTAAAACCTGGCTAATGTTCACCATGTTTCATAATTCCAGTCTTTGAATTGGAACATATTGGTATGTATATCAACATTACAACATATGTATATTATGTAAATTTAAGGCAAGCAATATAAATCAGTGTTACTCAGACACACCGACACGTGTCGGTGTCCGATACATCCGACAGTGTCGGCGTGTCGGACACGGCTATTTTGGGTGAATGTTCCTATTTCGTGGTCTAAATTGAAGTGTCGAAGTGTCGTGTCGTGTCGGACACCAACACGTGTCTGACACGCGACACGGCAGTTAAGCGAAGTGTCAGAGTAACATAATTATAAATTACAATGAACGGATTAGATTTTGGTTGAGTTGAGCGATTCTAGTTATCCAATACAAAATTATTAACTTCACTTGTATCTTTGAATTCAAACTTCACGAGTCCCGATAGTGAATTTGTGTATCGTGATTTCCCATTTCCGATTTGAAAGACATCACTATTGGCTTCATTCTAGTTTTGTAATCAAACTATGTGCTAATATTAACCATTTGCCATAATTTCCGTTACGGATTTGGAACTCTGTTTGGAATGCGGGTTTGAAATGTACTTTGATACGTGTGTTCGCGATTAGTTATATCACCATTTTTGTTTGTGTAATTGCAGTATGCGGTTTGTTGCGCTCTATTTTTTTCAGCATCTCGATTTTTAATCAATATCAATTTATTTTTGCGTGGTTAGGTATAAGGGATCACTGCCCGATTTATTCAGGGAAGGTCACTCAGTTGTTGTAGAAGGGTTTGTGAAGCCTTTTACAGACGAGCTCAAGACAGCGGCAGGGAGTGAAAAGATCAAAGGTATTACAGCAAAGGCGAGGAGTCGCGACTGTTTCTTTTCTGCAACCGAGGTGTTGGCTAAGCACGACGAGAAATACATGCCCAAGGAAGTAGCTGTTGCTATCGAGAAGAACAGGAAGAAACTTGACGAGGAAGCAACCGAGGCTGCTGAGGCAAAGAAAGCCGCTGCTGTTGCTTGAAAATTTCCGTTGTGAGTATCAAGCTAACATGCTTAAAGTTTTGATCTTTCATTATTTATACAGTTCAGGGTTTGTATTGGTCCGTATTAGGAAAGTGGTGTAGATCTATATGGGGGTTCCCGGATACTTAACTAAGACGGTTTTACATCAGTATAATTCTAAAGTCACATCTTGTTTACCGGAATAACCCGTAAAAGACTTTACCAGAAAGTTCTTTTGTATGGGTTTTGCGGTAAATAACATGGAGTCTACAAGGTGCTAGCGTAAAACCGCCTTACAAGAGACTTTTTTGGTGTAGGCCGTAGTTTGGGAATAATTGAAATATTAAATACAAAATTTTTGGGATCTTCGGTAGTAGGGTATTAGAATACTGATTGTCTGGCTTTAACGCCATCTCGCATTATATTGTAATTCTCACTTACACATTGTTTTACCCTGGTAATAAGCAGGGAGCGGTATTCGGTATATTCATGGTATACTGTGGCGAGCGAATAAATCTGATTTACTTCTGTCAATTTTTTTTTCTCGTATAAAGTTGTTGTGCAGGTAATTTTTTTGTTCTTCGTTCTTTATTGGCAAACCTATGTTGAGTATTGGGTTGCATCTCTCGGCTGCAACATCTATGCGCGACTGAAGCATAAAGGTTTTGGAGTTTACTGTGACCATATTTTACCGTGTTTTAGGCCATATAGACCGCATTTAGTGAGATTAGACCGCGATAATTGATACTGCGACCCTGTTTGATTAAATATCTGAATATATCAATATTTGGGACATTGCTGTCTCACTTTCTTGCTAACGTTTTTTCAATGTTTTCTTTCGTTCATTAAATATCTGAATATATATGCGCGGTTGTTGAATCTCTGAGGCAACGCTGTTCCGCCAATGGTAAAAACCATTGCTGTGATTTACGGAAGAAGTTTACGGAACTATATACTTAACCGGAGATGCGGTAAACTCATCCATGATGGATGAAACGGTTTGGAAGGAGCATCCCGAGTCTCTGCTCATGAAAGCGGGAAAGCTATCGAAATGACTAATTTCACCAGCCCTGTGAGCCTTGTGATATGTACTGTGTCGTTATGGGTGTGGATTCGGCTGTGACTACTGAGTACTGATTAGTGCCAATAATCCCGTTTTGTTTTTATCGTTTTGGGAAATGTGGTTGACAGGATTTGCTCATCTGGGTGAGATCGTCAACCAACTGATTAGTTTGAATGACAGGAATATGTTGGAAGTATTTCGAGGTTGTAGTCGTGCGAAGCACCTGTTCACCTTTACGTTCTTTAACCTGAATAGCGAGTCGTGTATATAGAGTTGCACACGGGAGACCAACGCACATCCTTGTGTACGTTGGAGTACTAGTTAGTTTTATGTAAGAAGGTCTCGTATAACTCAGTATAAGTTTTTGGGTAGCTTGAATGAGCACGGGACTTCTTGATGCGCACTTGATTCTGTGATGTCTAGAAGCAGTAAGTTCCATGAGAGACCGTCTTTTGATGCTCGTGCTCGTGCATGCAAGCTTTTGATGCTCGTGCTCGGGTTCGGGTTCAGGTTCAGGTTCAGGTTCAGGTTCGTGCTCGTGCTTGACTTTAGATCAACGTTTAGTTGTACTCAGCAGTTCTGCCGTGGCTAGCGCGACAACTTGATAAACTGTGAGACTGAGAAGGAGATCTATACGGCACCATGAGATTTATAAGACATGATACAAAGATTAGTCCTTTCAATTTTTAATGGATGATTATTATTGCAACTTTTTCAATAATTTTTTTGGACTCTAAAACGACTTGTGAAACGGAAGCATAACGAGTGCGGTCACCATATTCACCAATATGGATTAAAATCTGTACTGGCTGCTGATCGAACACTTGATATGAGTAACTTTAATGGTACCCAATACCCGATTTAATTTGAATCAAACTAAAACTGAACCGAATTCAATATTAAGCTAATTTTTAAACCACAAGCTAAAATGTATTATGACCTGTAACTCACGTTAAAATTGATATTGCTCACCTGAACCGTATCCGACCAGAAATAATACAAACCAATGAAAATAATCATCCGAAATCGAAATCAAACTGAAACCAAAACTATAACGACCCTAGTAAAATTGATATTGCTCACCTGTACCATATTCGACCAAACAACACAAACCGATAAAAATGGTTACGCGAAATTGAAATCAAACTGAAACCGAAACCATGGTAGCACGGACACTTCTCTTAATTAGCCGTCCCGTGTCCGACACTCGGACACCCGACACTCGTTGGACACATGGCTAAACATATTATAGCTTAGACGATGAATAAATTTTAAAAAAGATCGATTAGAAGATGAGTTTGGGTGGAAAAATTAGAATTAGTTATAGGAAAGGTCGAATTGTATCGTTACTTGTTTAGATTTAGCTTCAAATACATGAAAAAAATAAAATTATACGAAGTAAGTTATTTGTAACTATAAAATATACTCCCTCCTAACCGGGATAAGCGTCCCCTTTGGTAGTGAGTCAAGGATTTATGGTTTGTGTATTTTGGGTAGGGTAAGGGTATTTAGATTGGAGAGAGAAGATATTCTATTGGGTTAGGGGTTGGTAAGTGGGTAATAAATGTAAATAGGGAAGGGTAAAAACGTAATAAAACCGTCCAAATAGTACCAAACGGGACACTTTGACGAATAAAGAAAAATGACAAACGGGACACTTATCTTGGGTAGGAGGGAGTATATTTTATTATATTTATATGACGTGTCCCGTGTCCTAAATTTCATGGTATGTCGTGTACTCGTGTTCCGTGTCCGTGTCCGTTTCCGTTTTGATACTGCCTAGACCGAAACTACTGCAAATCTTAATAAAATCGAACGTATTTAACCCCTTTGTCAAATCTACTCAAAAACTACAATATTGACTTTTGATCGAAGAACATCCCACCAAACACTAATTGTCCACTCTCCCCTGAATCTAGCACCTTGAACAAAATCACCCTAATTTGCTTAATTTCTCTCAATTTTACACAGATTATCTGATAATCATAATCAAAATTCAAACATGATGGGTGAAGAAGAATCATCAAGGTATGTAAAGTTGACTAAAGCTCAAGTTTCTGCTGATGAACAAGAAACTGAACCTGGTGAACTTAATCAAGCAATTCCCACTTCTCAGGTTTCTCTCTATTTTACCTCATAATTGTTCATGATTTTGTTTGCATTTTTTATTTTTGGATTTGACCCTTTTGTTATTACTGTTTGATCTGCAAAACCCATGTTTTGAATTTTTGATTTGGTTTTTGGTTTTGGTTTTGTGTTTGAATTTGATTCAAATGTATGTTGTGTTGAAAAAGATGTGAACTTTGATGATTGTTGTGATTTGTTGTTGACTTGTTGTTTGGTGCATTGTGCTTGAATTTGATTGAAATGTATGTTGAATTGAAAAAGATATGAACTTTGATGATTGTTGTCAAATTGGTGAGGTCATGTGTTTTAGGCATCAATTTGTGATATTTGATCTTTGGAAATGTTGGATTATTGGGTTTGTAGCTCATATGATATGATCATGTGTTTTAACAATTTGATAGTAAGCTAAATTATAAGAGTAATGTGGTATAAGTGATAATTAAACATTGCTTCCGTGAAGCCAACAAGGTTGCTGACTTCATGGCTTTCGTTGGACATTCATGCCCAACTCTTTCGAGGTGGGTTGAAAGCCGGTAACTTCAACTTACCTTACTCATTCGAAAGGATGAGATAGGTTGGTCCTACCCAAGAGGATCAACCTAGTTTTCCTTACCTTATCAAAAAAAAAAAAAAAAAAAAAGAGTAATGTGGTATGATTGGATTGAAACTTTTTAAGTTTTACAGCATAATCCATACGATCTAGGCGTTTTTCGTGGAGTTGGCGATGATTATGAGTTCAGTTTTACCTCTAATGGAGTTGGGGTGGTAGGGATTTGGTTTAGGAGACATATTTGGTTCTTCTGAATGTGGTACGGTAGGATTGAAACCTTTTGAGTCTTACAGCATAATCCATACGGTCTAGGCGTTTGTCGTGGAGTTGGCGATGATTATGTGTTCAGTTTTACCTCTAATGGAGCTGGAGTGGTAGGGATTCGGTCTAGGAGACATGTTTGGTTCGAAACCTTTTGAGTCATACAGCGTAATCCATACGGTCTAGGCGTTTGTCATGGAGTTGGCGATGATTCTGTGTTCAGTTTTACCTCTAATGGAGCTGGGGTGGTAGGGATTTGGTCTAGGAGACATGTTTGGTTCGAAATTTTGAGTCATACAGCGTAATCCATACGATCTAGGCTTTTGTCGTGGAGTTGGCGACGATTATGAGCTCAGTTTTACCTCTGATGGAGCTGGCGTGGTAGGGATTTGGTCTAGGAGACATGTTTGGTTCGAAACGTTTTGAGTCATACAGCATGATCCATACCGTCTAGGCATTTGTCGTGGAGTTGGCGATGATTATGTGTTCAGTTTTACCTCAAATGGAGATGGGGTGGTAGGGATTTGGTTTAGGAGACATGTTGGGTTCTTCTGAATTCCTTACACCAATGATCCTGTTTTGGTTCGAGATCACGTGGCCGGATGAATGTGTTTGTACTTTAAAATCCCTCGGATGAGTTGTTTTGGACTGTGTTACTCCGACTCTTTTAATTTCCTCGCGTACCCATGTCTGACACTCGACACTCGGACATGGGTATGACACATGGACACCTCATTTTAGACTAAAATGTGCATATTTTTCAATAAAATAGCCGAGTCCCACACTTAGACACGTACTCGTGTCGGTTACTTCTAAACGAGTCTGAGTAACATAGGTTTTGGAGATAAATTCGAAGTTACTCTAGATTATTATGCGTATGAAAGTTTAGGCCGGACAAGATGTTACTTTAATCGGCTTCTAATGCCTGATCAACTCCATAAAGGCATAAAATTCTTGTATAAATTAGTACATTGACGATCACTTGATCCCTTTGGCTCAATGGTTGATTAGTAAATATATAAACCGACGGTCAAGGGTAATTTCTTGCCTCCCTAGTTTGTTTTTTACTTGCTTTTCGGTTTCATTATTTGCCTCTCATTGCTGTTTTCAAATGATTATTCATGTTCGCCGACTTCAAATCATTTTGGAATTAGGGCTTTTTTGTTGTTTGAATGCTTTGTCTTCAACCCCACGACTCCCTTTCGGTATGTGAAATTGAATGCTTGTCTATGCCGTATGCCCCTTTGTAAAATACTCGACTTGCTCTTGACTGTACAGTTGGATATTCGGACGTGTCATGAATGCGGACAAGCTTTACCTGAAAGCTATCAAGCTCCTGCTAATGAACCTTGGTCCACTGGGATCTTTGGTTGCGCTGAAGATACTGACAGCTGTGAGTTCTTATCACCGTTTCTTAAACCCTCCTTTTTTGGAACAGCAAGTCTTACTTTTGACGGGTAGCGACGGGTCAAATAATACCCACTAGTTAGATAAGACAGAGCAGTTTGCTACTCCCAATGCACCCTATTTTTGTCTTATCTACCCCATATGGGTAATACTTGATCTGTCGCAAGCTTACGACGGATATGCCCGTCACAAATGAGAATTTGTGTTTTAGGAATGCGTCTACACGAAATTTTAGCTCGTGTAGAAGGGTTTGTCAAGGTGTCCTCGAACATTATTATAGTTACTCATCAGAAAGCGGAGGTGTACGCCATGTACTGTGCTAAAATTTCTCGGCTGGGCTTATTTTACCGCTAATTATCCTGAAACCTGAAACCGGAACAATCATGTTTATAAGCTGAACCGTCTCCTGTTTTTCAATATGCGCGCAACAATTTATTAATCCTTCCGTTTTTTGTCCCTCAGGTTGGACTGGACTTTTCTGTCCATGTGTCTTATTCGGACGGAATATTGAAAGGTTGAGAGATGAAACCCCTTGGACTACACCATGCATTTGTCATGCTGTTTTCGTGGAAGGCGGAATGGCACTTGCCGGTGTTACAGCTTGCACTTACGGCATTATTGACCCTAGAACAACATGTCTTATATGGGAAGGCCTCTTTTTTGCGTGGTGGATGTGCGGAATCTATACCGGTCTTGCTCGACAGACATTGCAAAGAAATTATCACCTCAAGGTGCGTGACTTATTATACCCGCTTCCTTTTCTCTTTTAACATACGGCAACTTCACTTGCATCAGACTGTCAGTTCCGTGTAGATCATGCAGACCTCGCAAATTCAGATGCTTTTATTAGCGGGTCATCTTGCGTAAGGTTCAGTTAAGGTTTGGGGTCGTTTTGGTTGGCGGGGTCAATTGGTAATTTTTCCGTCATAGTTATTAGGGTTTTGGGTATTTTGTGATCTGGTCATTTTTGGGACGGTTTTTTTGGGGTCGGTCAGTTTTGCTCGAATATGTTCACTTTTAGGTGCTGGTCTGCGAGATACTAGTCTACGACTATAAGTTATAGTATTCATAATAAACTGAACCGCAATAACCGAATCGAAAAACCGAAAAACCGTACATTTTTAAGGTTCGATTAGCCGAACCGTTTCGACAAAGCGGTTCGGTGAACCGAACCGTTAAATTTATCATGGATACGGTTCGGTTGAGGTTCGCAATTTTAGAAAAGAGGTTAACCGCGAACCAAACCGTTCACAAAAAAGTAAGTAAAAAATTAAAATATTATATAAAAAATTGTTTTTTTGGTTAATTAAAAAGTGTTTCCAGATTCAAAAATGGTTAAAATGATTAATATTAAAGTTTCACTAATGAACTTTATTGTTGAGTATAATTATATATTAAAAATTTAATTAAACTACTAGATAAAATTCTCGAAAACTAAAGAAAAAGTATATTTAGAATATTTATAGGTTAACCGGTAACCGAACCGCAAATAACCGTTTAAAGTGGTTAACCGAACCGCAAATAACCGTTAGGAACGGTGCGGTTTAGGTTCGGTGTTTTGCCAAACCGAACCGTGTGCGAACCGAATTAAATATGCAGTTCGGTGAACCGAACCGCGAATGAACACCCCTAAATTGTCTATAACAACGTGAGTCTAAAATGCGACGGTTTATGTAAATTTGCAGGACTCCCCTTGTGATCCATGCATGGTGCATTGCTGCATGCACTGGTGTGCCTTATGCCAGGAGCATCGCGAGATGAAGTCCCGTCTCTCAGATGACGCTGCCATGTCCATGACTGTTATCAACCCACCGCCCATTCAAGAGATGACTAGCCGGAACAGCCAAGAGCCTACAACCACCTCCGAAGGGAATGCTAAAGACGGATCAAGTTTAGAGATGCGCGCACTTTAGTCTTGAATTTTTATCGTACCTCTCCAGCATACCCCGCTCAGCCCTTCAACGGGTCTCAACTCTTGTCTACGACTCTACGGTAGGGTAAGGGTGCTAGATTTATGCAACCTTACCCTGTGCTGACGACGCCGAAGATGTAGGCAATATTTTTTCCGTTGAATCCAAACCGTTTAAACTGAAAAATATTCGCGACAAACTTTTCTCAAAATTAACAAATTTGATATTATACTTGGGCATTCAATTTTTTTTGTATAAAACCATTTGATGATCGGCTTATTGTCATATAAACTTAATTACTCGTTTGATTAGGTTATCAATTTATCGGAGTTGTATGCTCCGTTTGGGAAGGATGAATCGCTCCTGAAAAGAAATCTATTGATTCTCCTCAAGTTGATTGTGTTGTAGGCGCGACTGATTTACTTTACGGGTGAGGCCTATGGTTCGAGTCTGGGATGGCCGAGCTAGGGGCTCGGGTTAGAGCTTCACTCTAGCAATTGGCTCGTATGCGATTACGGGTTGGGTGTCTAAGTATTGTTAGCATTTAAAATATAACTACATAAAATTCACTAAAATTGGGCCTAACCTTCACACAAGTTCTGTTTGTTTCGTCCCGGTCATTTGTTTAGCTAATCTATTTTTTGGTGTTTTAATTAAAATTTTACCTTTTTATTTTAGGAATGTTTTTTTATGAACAATTTAATTATCCACGCTCATTTGATACACTTGTCATCGAATAATTGTCCCTTCCATCTTTTTTGTTTTTCACATCAACAAAAGGCGTATCAGCGTGACCGCTTATATGACCCTGCTTGGTTAACAATGGATCAATATTATCTGATTGACATAAGCAGATTATAATTAATAAAATTTGTTGATAGGTTTGACTAGCATAGTCGATTAATAGATTTTGATAATGTTGTTTGGTAATTAAGATATTTAAATTAGCGAAATTATCTTCAATCTTTTGTAAAATATCAAATAAGGACATAAATAAATTATTTACTAAATTATATATACCGTATAATAAAGGTAAGATCAATATTTTTTACATATTAATCGATCAAATATACTATTTTTTTGCAATTTACTATTTTCCAAACACTCCCGTATAATATACATAAGTAAATGCCAAATCTCCATGTTTAGTTCAAATTTTAAACAATACATGCAATTAATAAGTAAATACTTTACTTTTGAATGAAGTAATCACATTTACTTAACTTTTAAGATGTGACATCAAGATTTTATTTGTCATCAAAATATATCAAAACGGCATATCCGATTTGTTTAGGTAGAAAATTCATTTATTTATTAACCAGATAATCCATATTAGTGTTCAAATATATATGGATATATGGATTAATTTTATGGCAACAACAGTTGGCATGATTGCATGAACGATTAAATATTTTTTTTGGTAACATAATTAAATTTTTTATAAAGTCAGCTACATTAAATTTGTTATAATAATAATAATAATAATAATAATAATAAATAATAATAATAAAATGATAATAATATTAATATTATTATTATTATCGATTAAAAACTACGAGTATATAATTAATTTTTATAGATTATTTAATTTCATTGAAATTCCTTGTTTTTTGGATTATATATATCGTATTGATAACTATAATTGCGTTTTATATAGACTTAAACTCTGTTTAACCAAGCATTTTAGGTACCGTATTTCATTTGAGATAGTTAATTTAGTTAAATAAACTATTTCTCAAATGTTTACAAGAAATAAGGTATAAGCTGCATTGACCAAATACAATAATAATAATAATAATTAATAATAATAATAATAATAATGGAATCACTTGCCTAATATAAACAAGTTTAGGGCTTACGTCATAATATAATAAAACATGCCAATTTGGAAATATGATGTCATCAAATTTGCAATAACAAATAAATTAATAAATTTATTAACTAAGGAAACTTATATTAGCACACAATTTTATTTTTGTTAAGTGAATAATTCTATTATTTATTATTATTATTCTATTTAGATAAACTTGTTAAATTTGATAATATTATTTGAATAAAGTTGATAACATTTCATTAAAATTTCATTAAAATCTTAATGTTTTGGCAATATTTACATAAATTAATGAGATATAAAAATTTGACTAAAGTTGTATTCCCATACATGAAAGATCTTTGTCATTTAACACTTTGACCCTATAAAAGAACCATCTAATTACAATTTTTTGTACAATCAAATAAATTAACTTGCAATTAAAGCCGTCGTAATTATCGAGTTTTATAATCTTTAAGTTTTAACCATGGTTATGAAATTCGATAATATGAAGATGAAGGGAGTAATTATCGACGATAATGAGGAGAAAACCGCGTCTCAATTATCAAATAACGCGTTTAATCTGAAACTTTCAAGTTTCAATCAGCATGAATCATCTCAGCCAAAATCCTCAACACATGAGCCAGAGCCAGAACCAAAGACTACTTCAAGGGTTTTTACATGCAATTATTGCAAGGGAGAGTTTTCGACCTCCCAAGCCCTAGGCGGTCACCAAAACGCTCATAAACAGGAGCGTGCAAGGGATAAGATGAGACGAGTTACTACAGAACTCGTCCCATCTTTTAATTTGTACCAACCCAATAACACGGGTAGGTACAATTTACTATACGCCCCCTCGTCTTATTATAAGAGACCGCCCCTCGGCGTGATAACAACAAATTCCATGATTCATAAGCCTAGGTACACGTGGCCGACGGTCCATGGATATCCATATAGTTATGGTAGGACATCGACTGGACCGTCATCTAAACCATTAATTAAGCCTCAACCATCATACCATAAATTAAAATTAGGTAACAATATCACTCGTTCTGCCTTTAATAATTTCAATAATCTTTCAAGATCTTTGCCTACAATTAATGACGAGATTCGTGATAATACAGATAGCGGGGATGATTGTAACACTCGAGAATTAAACCTTAAAATGTTGGTTGAAGACGACAATCCATGCCTCGATTTGTCCTTAAGGCTTTAAATTTAAACGTTGTTGCTTAGAAAATATTGTACTCCGTATTTCTTTTATGTCTTTACAGGTATTGATTTTGATAGATTATTGATAGTTCTAGAGTTCAAATAAATGTTATTTTCTTTGATTGTATTTTATTTATCGTTCATAATACATTTAAATATTTAATACAATTTTTTTTTGAGAAACATTAATTTTATACATTATATTTAATTTTATGATATAGTAATATTATGATGTGTATGCATGGGTTATTATTAGTTCATATTTCAATTATTTTTTCCCTTATTATGACAATAATTGATTGCATGGTAGCATTTCATTAATATTTACAATGATTTCTAATATTCATGTAATAAATTCGTTATTATGAGAAAAGTTTCCATTAAATAACGTGTGATTGAGACGGAGGGAGTAACAATTACGAGAGGCCATATAACATGCATAACTGCATATTGCATATGACCCGACCTAAACCCGATCATAAAGCTCACTATATCACACTCACTTGTTATCAGTCGAACGATGTTGTAGCATCGTGCACTCTCCGTCCGAGTCATTTGTTTGTCATTTCTATATATTTTTATATGTATCACAGTATTAGTCATTTATTTACCTTTTTATATTATGCATGCATGCATCTATTAGGCTATTTGATCATCCAATTTCGCTCTCCTTACTCTTTGTGTCGAAGTAAAGCTAAACAAATAATCGAGACGGAGTGTGTATTATATTGAAAGTTTAGTATGTATTTTGGTAACATTGCTCACAAGTCATTGTCAAATTGGTAAGACATCAAAAGCTGAGTTAATGAACATCTTAATCTCTTGTTAATACTTCAATTAATACACTATTTTGTTAATACATTCACGTCAAATTCTTATTTCAAACGAGCCATTTTGTCTGAAATAATAACAAGATCGATGGGGTTTTGCGACCATTTTATGATCAAATGTAATAACAATAATTCAGCTGGTGTTATAGATTATTAATTAGTAATTTCTTTCCTAAAGAGGTCCATTTATTTAAAATAATCTCAAAATCCCGTCTTATTATTTCAGATGAAAATAACCAGTCTCGAGGAAGACCAACTCGTAACGAAAAGGGCTAAGGATATAAATAGCAAAATGTCTAAAGCTAGATAACTTAAGTATGTATGTACAATTATATAAGCTCTCATCTCTTAGCAATCAAAAACAAGAGAAATACATTACACAATTTTATATCGTTATAAAAATAATTAGTTTAAATCTCGCGCAATCTTGGTTACCAGTATAGTACTGTACCAAAAACGATGTTATCGAGCAAGCGTGGCGTGTGAGCTGTCTAAGGAAATCGAAAATGACGATTTTACCAATTTGCCTTATAGCAATGCTCTCTTATGCAGGTGATCATCTCTTAATCACGAGTTCCAAACTCCTAAACACGATGATAGATTCAAAAAATAAAATCGTCATTTTTAAACTTCTAGCCTAAACACGAGTTATGACCTTTTTTGTTGTATTGTGTTGTAGTTGCATATGATCCATTGGACCCAAACGGGAATATAACCATTAAATGGGATATTATGACGTGGACCGTCGACGGCTATGTGGTATCGTACTCCCTCTTTTCTAGTGATATTTTCTACGTTTCTTTATTTGCTCATTTGTTTAATTTTTAACATACTCCGTGTTTTACGATTATTATCTGAGCGAATAAGCAGAGCTCACTCCAATGGCAAGTTGTAGCTTGTCTTTTCCATCATTCTTCTAAACAACACAAATTTCAAGCTACATCGGCTTACAAGCAGGATCACATTGTTCGTCTCCAAAAACGAGCATATTGCTTGACAATTTTTAATAACTGCAAGCAAGTCTCTAAATATAACCATTGGAGTTGTTCTTAAACGCAGGCAGCGGTATCGATACACAATCTCCAAATGTTCCGACAAATCGGGCCTCCGGGATGGCAATTGGGCTGGACATGGGCCGGAAAAGAAGTAATATGGGCAATGGTTGGAGCCCAAACAACAGAGCAAGGAGATTGTTCAAAATTCAAACTAAATACACCACATTGTTGCAAAAAGACACCAACTGTTATAGACCTCCTGCCAAACGCACCCTTTACTCAACAGTATACCAATTGTTGTAAGGCCGGCGTGCTTCCGTCCTTTGGCCAGAATCCAAATTCATCATTAGCTAAATTTCAAGTCAGTATCGGGGACGCCGGAACCTCGGTTTATACAGTTGGTTTACCTCAAAACTTCACTTTGTTGGGTCCTGGCCCTGGGTACACTTGTGGCCCTGCTAAGATTGTTCCCTCCACCGTATTTTTTGCGCCGGACCATCGACGTAAAACTCAAGCCTTGAGTAAGTTTTCTAACTCTGTAACTCTAGTATCGAGGTCATGTCCATTTCGGTTGAACTGAACTCTAACTGTAAGTCTGTAACCCTAGTATTGAGGCCATGTTCTTTTCCGCTGAACTAAACTCTAACTCTAGTTTTTAGGTCATGTTCTTTTCGGTTGGACAAAATTCTAACTCCTAGTATTGAGGTCATGTTCTTTTCGGCTGTAATGAACTCTAACTGTATGTCTGTAACTCTAGTATCGAGGCCATGTTCTTTTCGGCTGAACTGAACTCTAACTGTAAGTCTGTAACTCTAGTATTGAGGTCATGTTCTTTTCCGCTGAATTGAACTCTAACTCTAGTATTGAGGCCATTTTCTATTCAGCTAGACAGAACTCTAACTCTAGTATTAAGGCCATGTTCTTTTCGGCCGAACTGAACTCTAACTCTAGTATTGAGGCCATGTTCTTTTCGGCTGGACAAAACTCTAACTCTAGTATTGAGGTCATGTTCTTTTCGGCCGAACTAAACTCTAACTATAAGTCTGTAACCTTAATATTGAGGCTATGTTCTTTTCGGCTGAACTGAACTCTAACTATAAGTCTGTAACCCTAATAATGAGGCTTTCGGCTAAACTGAACTCTAACTTTAGTATCGAGGCCGTGTTCTTTACGGCCGAACTGAACTCTAACTCTAGTATTGAGATTTGAGGCCATGTTCTTTTCCGCGGAACTGAACTCTAATAACTCTAGTATTGAGGCCGTGTTTTTTTCAACTGAACTGAACTCTACCTCTATTATTGAGGCCACGTTCTTTTCGGCTGAACTGAACTCTAACTGTAAGTCCGTAACTGTAATATTGAGGCCACGTTCTTTTCGGCTGAACGAACTCCAATTTGCAAGCACTTTGCTTTCACCATTGTTCATTCAATTCGAATTTAAGCACTTATAAATGTTCTGTTTGGTAATTTTACTGATTGCAGTGACATGGAATGTAACCTGTACATACTCGAAATTCCTTGCCGGAAAATACCCGCCTTGTTGTGTATCATATTCAGCATTCTACAACGAAACAATCACGTCTTGCCCGAGTTGCGCCTGTGGATGTGAACATACAACAGACTGCATCAAGTAAGCACAACAATGCAACACACATACTTCTTCCGATCCTCTGCTCTGTTCACTTAAATTACATTACGTTTCATACATTTCATTAAAATATACCTCGCATATATTCACTGGTTTCCTGTACTACTTGCAGAAGTGACTCGAAACTACTGAAGACAGCGGGGATACATACTCCGACAAAGGACAACGCGCCCTTGCTTCAATGCACCCGACATATGTGCCCAATACGAGTACACTGGCATGTTAAGGTCAATTACATGGACTACTGGCGCGTTAAAATCAGCATCACCAACTTCAATTATCGAATGAACTACACGCAGTGGACACTCACTGTTCAACACCCGAATATGAAGAACATCACCCAAGTCTTCAGTTTCGATTACACCCCCGCGTCTCCATATCAATCCATAAGTAAGTTCTCATCCCCTGATCGACTTCTAAGAGTCTAAGACCCTGTTATTTTCGACTGAAATGAGCTGAATTGAACATAATTGAGCCAAGTTGAAGTGAAACGAGCTGAAATTAAGCCAGAAAGAACATCCTCTGACTTCTATGACCTTGTTCTTTTCGGCTGAAATGAGCTGAATTCAGTATAATCGAGCTGGGCTGAAATGAAACGAGATGAAATTAAGCCAGAAAGAACGTCCTCGGACTTCTACGGCCCTGTTTTTTCATCTAAAATGAGCTGAATTGAATATAATCGAGCTGAGCTGAAGTAAAACGAGCTGAAATTAAGTCAGAAAGAACGTCCTATGACTTCTATGGCCCTGTTCTTTTCGGCTGAAATGAGCTGAAATCAGTATAATCGAGCTGGGCTGAAGTGAAACGAGATGAAATTAAGCCAGAAAGAACGTCCTTAGACTTCTATGGCCCTGTTTTTTCATCTGAAATGAGCTGAATTGAACCTAATCGAGCTGAGCGGAACTAAAACGAGCTGAATTTAAGCCAGAATGGACAGAACGTAACCCCAATAAGAAGAATATCGTATCACCCAAGTCATCAATTCCGAGTTTTAATAGTGTTCATTGTTGTACAGACGATACAGGAATGTTTTACGGGATGAAATACTACAATGAAATGTTGATGGAAGCGGGAAAATTCGGAAGTTTACAGTCAGAGATCCTAATGCAGAAAGATCCAGACAGTTTCACATTCCGGCAAGGCTGGGCTTTTCCTCGAAAAGTTTACTTTAACGGCGATGAATGTACGCTGCCGCCACCCGACTCATACCCGTACCTGCCCAACTCTGTATGCAAGAGATCTGTCTCAGGGTTAGCAACAGTTTGTTCACTGGCATTAGCCTTGTTAACCATACTCCGTCCTCGACACCTTTTTTACGGTTTTATTTGTCTGTGAGCGTATTTTAATGAAACGTAAACAACCTGTTGGATAGGAGGATAGGGGTGTTCATTTATGGTCCGGACCAAAGACCAGACCGGACCGGAGCAGACCAAACCGAATTTTATTTGGTCCGGTCCACGGTCCACCTATTTGCTCAAGTTTGGTCTTCGGTCGGTCCTAGACCAAACCGAATGGACCGCGGACCGGACCATGGACCGAACTTATATGAGAAATGAATTTTCTAAATTGTAATATTATTGATTTTATTTGTACTTTGTTTACGTGTATTATAACATCTATAATTATGTAGTTAAATCTAGTAAAAAGATAATATTACTTATTTTGATCGTTAAAAATTTCTCGAGTTCTAATTTTGCATGTCAAATTATATCAATGACAATCATATTTGATCCATTTGGTCCGGTCCGGTCAACAACTTTTTATGGCCCAGGTCGGACCAGACCAATATTAATACGGTCCGATCCTCGATCCACTCTTTATCCCTTATTTGGTCTTCGGTCCAGAGTGTTTGGTCCGGTCCGGTCCGATCCGGACCAATGATCACCCCCTGGAGGTAGTAAAGGTAGTTAGTGACAATGTGGGTTTATGGCCATAGTACGTGTGGGTTTAAGGCCATAGTACCGTATGGGCCGAGTACCGTGTGTGAGCTGAGTTTTATGCGAAGAGTCGGGATTTCTTAAATCGTTTAATTACGACTCGGGGTTTATATATATAATCCTCCTAATTACACATACGAACTTCTTATTTATTTATTTATTTATTTATTTATTTATTTTGGTCCAAATCACGTTGGATTGATCTTATCGAGAATAGAACCGCGGTGATAATTTCGTAGCCAGTACCATGACACTAAGCATCTTATATTCTTATGCAAATTATATTATAAAACGAATATTTTTGTATTTACTTCTAGACATTATCAATCTTTTTTTCCTTTGCGATTGGTCATATTTCATGTAAATGGTATCGGTTTTAAATAACACGGTTTAATAACAGATAATATAATCAAAATACAAAGCCCTAGATATTGGAACTATGATCGAATATAAACCACTTTATTCTTGTGATGCCAAAGAGTAAACGGCGAAATTATTTGTAAATTTTTTCAGCGTTTACTAAAGTTGGTTGATGTAACTCCGTAAAATTGCGAATTATAAATTTCTCATTTTTTAAATAAATAAGTTATTACGATTTAATTTCCGACTCTTACGAATATAGAGAAATGGTCGTCGTTTGCCAGCATGGGCGGATCCAGTAGGGGGGCCGGTGGGGCAGGTGCCCCCCATGAAATTTTCGAAATAAGTTTTTATAAGCATCTATAGTAGATAGTAAGTTATCATGGCATAGTTGGTATGGGTGCATAATTTTATCCATGAGGTACAAGGTTCGAATCCTGGTAACATATAAATATTTTATTTTCTTTTTATTAAAAAATTGTTTGAAAAGAAATTTGAACCCATGACTTTTAGATAACTTACCAGACTAAGCCATTAAACCACTTTGATTTATTGTTAATTGTAGTAATAAAATGTATTATATTCTATGAATGAGATATCTTTTTACATATACTTACAATTTAAATTATTTTTAAAAAAAAGTTGAAAAAAGATATGTCTATGACCAATATGTTTTCATTCTTTTACTAATATGATGACTAATTAAGGAAAACATCTCCAAAATATAAAAATATTATATTTTGTGCTTAGATAACAATTTTGATAACAATGTCTAATCTTAGATGTGCTTAGATAACACGCTAAAAAAAAATTTGTGCCCCCCAAGAACTAAATTTCTGGGTCCGCCACTGTTTGCCAGTGGTGTTAAATTGACCAAGGTCGGCTAAAACGTCAAACTTGGCATAATAAATGTTGTTTGGTGTGCAATGCACTAAATAATTAATAAGTTTCGTTTTATATGATTTGAAATAAGACGGCCTAAATTTCACCAAATTTTTAATAAATTATATATTTAATAATAAAATATTATAATTAAATTTATCACTTTTTACCTTAAAAATGATAAAATATATACATTTTAAAAATATCACATTTAATCCGTTTTTCAAACGGAAAATTACCCGTCTGAAATCAGAATTTGCGTTAAATAATTGGATAATGCTGTTTAACATTGATTATTATGGACACTATAAACTGACTAATTTCATCTTTGTTTATTTATTGTTAAATTATGTCCATAAATTGTTTAATTTCATTATTCACGTGATCCAAGCTCATTAAATATAAAGATTTTGGGGCACATAACATATTTTTTCTACTTATTTTGTAGGGTATGATCGAAGTCCTCGAACACAAATTCTAGAATAAGACAGTCTTATATCGTAAAACGGTCTATTTTTATAATAAATTTGTCCATAAGTATTTTAAATAATGAGACCGTCTCACACAACTCACAAGAGTTACTGTCGAAAGAAATCGACTTCATTGATGCAGGTTCTCGAAAGAAAATCGACTTCATTATTAACAACATTTCATTTCTCTAAATCTTATTGAAATCCTAACCAATTTTGAGAAATTCAATGATTTCGACGCAAAATAGAAAACATAAAATATAACACTACAAATATATAGTATAATTTTTTTTATAAATGTAAGGTAAATTGATAAGAATTATAACCTACAAAATTTATATAAACGAAAAATCATACAATATTTTTTATATAAATAAAAAATACTCATATAACCATATTACAAATATAGATGAAAAATTATACATAGATGAAAATCAGATTTAATACGAGATATTTGTGGACAAATATTGAAAGTCGTAACAATAATGAAATAGTGATATTTTATCGTAAAATGACTATATTTGGTCCGTCTTTTTTGAGATGGAAAATCGCTCACCTCAGATACGAATTTGCGCTAAATAATTGGCTAATACTGTTCAACATTGATTATTATCGAAAATATAATTTGACTAATTTCATCTTCTTTTATTTTCTTTAATTGTTGTTAAATTATGTCCACTAAATTTAAAGATTTTGGGACACCTATTTTTCACGTGATTCAAGCTCTTTAATTATAAAGATTTTGGGACACCTATTTTTCTATTTATTTTGTAGGGTACGATTAAAAATCGACTTCAATAATGCAAGTTTTTATTTAATACTTCGTGTAAGTAAAATGAAATATTTTACAGTGCGGGCACTCATGTGTTTATGTAAACAACTATCAAAATTTGTGCCTTCAAAATACCTTTACAAGACGATTTTACAATATGTTTTGTAATATTCATATAACCATATAAATCTGCTCGATGACCTTTTTTTCTGGCTTAACAAGGCCGAAACTAAAAAAATATAATAATATGTCAATAAAAAAATATTGAATAATATTTTCACTTAGTTGATATGAATAATCATTTAAATCGTAGTAAACATAACTAGTTTTTGGCCCGTGTAAATTTGCAGGGGTTGTTTTCAAATCGTATTATTCTAAATATGTATTATCGAAACTAAATTATAAATGTTCATAAATTTTGTTTTATATCTAACGTCTATACATTTTTTTTATCAAAATTCGATTTTATTTTATATCTGACGTCTATACACATTTGTTTATGACTTTATTTTCGCAAAATATTTCAATTCATGATATTAATTTGTACATTATTCCTGGTTGTTATATTAATATTAAGTTATTTTTATTGTTTTTTAATCTAGTATCATCGCCACAGTTTTTCCAAAATTATTAATTATTATTGTTTATTGTAATTATGTATTGGGTATAAATGGTTACGTAATAGTTCTATACAGACGACGTTCAGAATTATTATATTTTCTTATATAATAGTTAAGTTCATGTTAATACATATTGATAGTTTTCGTAGAAATTCATGTTTATGAACTTATATCAACCGTGTTACGTAATAATTGTAAAACTATTATTTCAGGCAGTTATTTCGAAATAAAATCATTATACAACCTTGCGGATCCCACCATGTTAAATTAGAAAAAATCGGGTTACTGACGTGGCTCAATCGGAGCCTTGTAAATAATCTTGTAATTATATAGATAAAATTTAATAATTAAAAGATTTTAAAAGTAAAATAAAAAGAATAGATATTTATGTAACACCTCAGCTGTCAGGCCTATCACGGTAAACTAGACATCTTGTTCTCTTGCACTGCAGAAGATCTCTGCATAGGGAAAGGGAGCTGTAGTAATTAGGTAAACGGTTTTATACTGTGAGACGTTTTTATTTTATAAAAGAACAACTCGTGTATTAACACTAAATAAATAACTTTTTTTATAAAACTAAACTATTTAATAATGTGATACCGTCTTATACTGTAATTATTTAATAATTGGAGCAAAATAGAGTCGCTGCAAATGTCTCTAAAGAGGGCTTGAAAACGGTTTAAATAGTACTATGTTACTCCCGTTTTATTAATGTATACTATTCGATCCGTTTAACTAATGATAATATCTATGTGGTATTGCATGAATTTTTCGTTGTCTTTTATTTTGGCCGTATTTGAAAAACAGCAGAAGCAGATTTATGATAATGAATAACGTTAGTAGAATATATACGGTTAACATATTTTAGTAACATGTCAGACTATCAAACAAATAAATAGAATTAGAAAAGAATTTTTGATAATTAGCAAATTTTAGGATAATTAGAATGATTTGATGAATAAATTGAATATGGTAATGTAATATGCCCTATTATTATCAACACATTTAAAAACAATAGATTTCGACTAATATGCTATCAGAATACGATGTTTAACAAACATATAAAAATATAAATTGTTTGGTCAAATTACGCCGAAATTTATTAATTTCGCTCAATATACTGTTTACCAAACCGGACATTTATCTATACTAATCGATAATCAAAGCCACTACATTTTACGTTTATAGATAGGTCTAACAAGGGCTAGGTCTTGAATAAAGACAAAAATTAGTTAATTAAAAAAGTAAAGTAAAATAATTAATAGGAACTAGTTCCGTTCCAAATGGACTTGTTGGAACATGTTTAGAAACTCGGTATTTGGCTGCATGTGGTCCCCATACGTGATTCCAAGTTAACCAAGAAAATGTCGTAATTCCTAGGTTTAACCAGAGCTTGATAATATAACAAAATCCAGAACTAGGTTTAGTAAATAGGTTAAGAAGTATATATTAGTATTTTAATACAGGAACTCGGTCTAGACAGGGCTGTAAGAACGACTGATAAACATGGTCTAACGTTTTGATTATAAATCTACTTATTGTTCGATAAACATGGCCATAATATCTACAGTTAGTCTCATTGAAGATGGGTACTATTCGTCACAAGCTAAAGACGAATACTATCCGTCACCAGTTGAAGAAGACGGATAGTACCTCTCACAATATTACAAGTGGGAGGGCAAATGGGGTGTTCCATTTAAGTTCTACTTAAATTGTCACTTACATATTATGGGAGGACACTATTTGGCTTCAGATTTTGACGGATAATGTCCGTTTCAATGAGAATTTGTATAATATCTAACCACAAATCCTTATTTGTGACGTTATTATCCGTCGCAAGCTTGCGACGAGTCAAATAAAATCGTTTTGGGGAGATAAAGACAATTCTCTATGCACGTTAATTTCTGTCTTATGTGAGTGTATTTAACTGTCGCAAGCTTATAACGGATATACCCGTCACAAAGTAGACCGATTGGTATCTAACACAACCGAACGTTCTTGAGAAGTCGAAAATCAAAAATAGACGACGCACGTCATCCACTAAAAACGTCCACTCAAGTCCACGTCGCCACCATGCATGACCAACTCAGCAATCACACTGGTCCCACAAAGAGCATATTTTCTGGTGTCCACGTAAGCAAATTTAGTGACACGTGGATGCCACGCTGGCTTTTATGAATCCGGATATTGCAAGTAGGCAAAGAATATCCGGTATATAAGTAGAAGGTATATCTTCCTTAAATATCCGAATATGCCTTTTGGTGCATTATTGTCGTCTAATTATTGGGTACCCAAATCTCTTCTACTTGCCCTACTTGTCCTTCGTTCTTTTTCACTTTCTTGCTTACATATTTTGACGACATCCCTAGATTCCCAGTTTTATTTGTGACGGACAGGAACTTTGTGACGGATTAAATACTATTTATATAAAATAAATACAACAGAAGTAATGTATCTAGATACAATAGTATGTATTTGTCTTATATATATCCATTTTAAGTCGTGATCGGTATTGCATGTTAAAGGAGTATTTGTCGCTCCTTGAGACCTTATTTGTCGTGTCTATGTATGCTTGTAAAAAGGGGTGTCAATCGTTTTGGATCGACTAGGAGCCATGAGGGGACCCTAATCCAAACCTATTAGGTTTGGGTTTTCCCGGGTTTAGACCAAACCTATGAGGGGACCTACTTTAATCGAAACCTATTAGGTCTGAGTTTTCCCGGGTTTAGAACAAATCTGTAAGGGGACCCTAATTTAATCGAAACCTATTAGGTCTGACTTTTCTTAGGTTTAGACCAAACCTATGAGGGGACCATAACCGAAACCTATCTATTAGGCCTGACTTTTCCCGGGTTTAGACCAGTAAGGGGACCCTAATCGAAACCTATTAGGTCTGACTTTTTCCGGATTTAGAGCAAACCTATGAGGGGACCCTAATCGAAGCCTATTAGGTCTGACTTTTCCCAGGATTAGAGCAAACCTATGAAGGGACCCTAATCGAATCCTATTAGGTCTGACTTTTTTCGGATTTAGAGCAAACCTATGAGGGGATCGGATTCTAATCGAGACCTATTAGGTCTGACTTTTCTCGGGTTTAGACCAAACTTATGAAGGGACCCTGATCAAAACCTATGCGTGACCACAATTATGGGACTTAGAGAGTGGATTGGAATATATTAGGTATGTTCTAGTTTGCCCGTCGAACCAATTTTTGAATAACTCTACTTGTAATAGTTAAAATTGCATGGGTCAAGACATAGATAGTGATGAGCCTTATGTTTCTTGTGAATTGGAATTCCCCTCCTTTTTTGGTGGACAACTTATCACAAGTTTACCTCCATAAGCACATTATAGAATGCGCGAGAAGGTAATATTAAATCATATGTAATATAATTAATAAATCATTATAATTGAGTAGAAGTTAGTTTCTATTATAATATTGTCGAGAACTTATTTTCTACTATATAATAAAGCATGGGCGTACAACTCATATGGGATATGAATAGGCAAAGTGCTTAAGTTGTAGCCTGTTTCGAATGGCAAAAATTTTGTTAAAATATAAAACATCCAATGACCTCATCAACCCATGTCCGTCTCGCTCAAGTTGAATTCTGATTCCAATTTCATTGGTTTTTAATTGAATTTAAACCTTTGAATTTTACAATTTAGACCGTAAAAATGAGATCAATATAAATGAACAATTTTTGTTTTTCTTAATTGCTAGTTCAACATTAACATGCATGAACATATTGGAAAATGAGAGTATAATATATAAATAAAAATAATTATTGACAAAGTTCATATATTCCAAATTTGTGAATAATCAATCATAAATATCAACGTTAACATGCATGAACTTATAAGATTGTGTACTAATTCTTTGACAAATAGAAAATGTCAAAAACTTTAAATTTGGTATTTGAATTGCATGATCCTAAACGTGCCAATCACCCTTTAATAATATTTCAACATCTTCAAATTAAATAAATTGACCTTCATATTACTTGTTCATTTCTTGTTCTTTCAATTTCAATTGGATAATAATATTGCTAAAAAGTGGTACGTAGAGTATGGACCAACTTTTTAATTGGCCACATAAATAATAATAATAATAATAATAATAATAATAATAATAATAATATTCTCGGTTAAGAGACACGTCTTAGCTTTGCTATTGCTAAAAGTGCGGGTATCCAAATAGTATTTCGGTTGCCCACCAATTTCTTGTAAACTTTTGTTTTGATTTCTCAATAAAAGTTTCTTTTTCTAAGAAAAAAATATTATTAATAAAAGTGATAAATAAAGTTGAATGTAACTGATTTGAATTGAGTTAAACTAAAGTAAAACGAGTTAAATTGAATTGAAATGAGCTGAATGAGAACATACAAATTAAGCTGAAAGAACCGCGTTCGTATAATTTAACACCTAAAAATTAGAATTATTCGATGCGAATTAATTACGAACAAAGTTGGTCTCTCTTACGACGGATTATAAATTACGACGATTATAATTATTTATGTAGAAATAATTGAAGCCATGCAATAATAGTATGGTATACTTGGATATGAAAAGAGCATAATTGAAGTGATGGTATACTTGGATATGAAAAGAGCATAATTGAAGTGACTTTACTAAAATTTGCATGCATGATTCGCTATATTATTTCCACGTACTACACAACGTAACTACAAGTCTTATTCGTGATATTTTTGTCAATCAGCCACTCACGTCTTTCAACCCCTAAATTTTATCGGAAATTCAGAATTCTCGCCGATTTCGGACACTATTCGTTATAAGGTGAAAATGGAAAATTTCCCTTTCATAATATGCAAGTGATGACACAATTGTGAGCGGAGTACTGCTCGTCTTCAGCCTGTGAAGGATATCGACCGTCACAAAAAGGACGCTTTGCAGTTTTATACCTGTTGTTCTTTTCATGATATAATTATGTACACAAATTCAACGTATTATTTACGTTTGATTAACTTACAAAATAAGACGAGACACATAGACTTAAGGACAATTTTATGTGTATTTCACATCTATAAATGTCATTTTCAGTCTGACTTTTAACAAAAAAAAGAAATTTCCCAAGATAATATTTTTGTATTGAAAGAAAAGCTTATTTAGGTAATTTGACATTATTATTACCCAAAAAATATAATCTTGCCTATTTTTTCTCTAATTTACAAAGACGGAATATTTATACAATAGATGATATAAATATATATCGCACAAAATTCCGTTCTACTTAATTACCGTTTAAATGTTCGTTCATCTTACGTATAATTGTATAAATAACGATCAAAATTAAATTATTTCATACTCAAAAATGTAGTCTTTCACTCAAAATACATTTTGAGCAAATTAATTAAATTACTTTGTAATAAATAAACATTTTTACTCCCCGGAGTAAGTACATTATTTTTCATAATAAAAATAATTAATGCAAAATTTTGTTGCAAAGTTTGAGTCTCGTGATTAAAATTTTGGTGAAATTTTCAGAAATCTCAAGTTCGAATCTCAATAAAAGCAATAATAATCTTGTGAGATTATTCATAGTTTTTTTTAAACATGGTTATCTAGGCTAAGAGTCTAGAAAGACGGGTTGACTTGATAAACACAGTGGCAGATTTAGGGGGCTAGTAACAACGCTCGTTCCGGCCGAACATTGGGAATTTTGATTTTCTTAGTCAAAATTTTCAAGGTTACTTTACCGCATCACCTCCTAACTGGAAATCCTGGTTCCGCCACTGAATATACGTGGTTTAAGGTTATCACATATACTCAAACTACATGTGCCCGGGAATTTATGCACGATGTACTTAAATTAGCGACTGTGGATTTTCTCGTCATCGGACTTTTTTTTTTATCGAAAATAATAAAACATGGAAGATAGAGTCGTAGACGTAAACCCTAAAGTACAGTAACACAGAAGATAGTGATAGGATATTCAATCCAATTCAATTATAGAAAAAAGCATATTCTCACTGCTGTGCGACTACACTGAAGCATATTCCTCTCTTGGCTGCCTCATTTTTCTTCCGAATTTTTACTTTGTCACGCAACAATTACAGGTCTTCTGAAAAACCGCCTCGTATTAAATTAGCAATTAGTAGACTATACAACCAGATGTATACATTGATATTATAGATTTCGAGTTTTATTACAAAGAATTTGAACTTATATAGTTATATGTACATTTTATGAATTTTATTGGAAAGAATTTGTGCGTCTTTATCAAAAAAATTTAACTCAAAATATTATATTGAGATTAAAAATAATGCATGTAAATTCGGTAAGATTTTGATTTTACACCTAAAAAATTAAAATCCAAGTCAAAATTTCTAAAAGCCCGGAAAAATTGCAGTATAAATTCAATTAGATTTGTATTGGAGGTACGATACTTTTTTTTTTTTGGTTTAAACCGGGGTGTCCACCGTCGACAGGTACGATACTTATATACATGTGGATGTATAATCTTTTTTTGTATTAAGTTAGTAAGCAAAGAGGCATAATATGAAAAATAGAAAGGTCTCATAATAACGCTATTAAAAGACTATCTGTCAATAATTTTATACATTTCAACATTGCAAATTGACAATGTTATTTATTTATATATTATAACGGAGGTAAGAAAGAAATAATGAGAGATATACAAATGATTTAGACAAAAGGATAGGACTCATATATAAAAGCACTAAATAATTAATCTTCGTCAATCTAGAGCCGGTAAAAGTTGATCTAATTAAAAATTCCGACCCACATCATTAGAAGACCACTCAATTTTCGATAGTAATAAGCGAGATCGAAATTGATAAACCCGACCTGACTCGACACAACACGACACGAACTTAGATGATACCAATACACCTAACCCGACTTGTCTCAACCCTATTCTAATAGACTGGTCCCGAGAGGACGGGGTGATAGTAGGGTGATTTGATATGAATTTGATCCATCTTCCTGTCATCTTTCAGCAACAAATGATTTAATTTATAATATATTTGACCCGTATTAAAATTAAAACAGATACTACGTTATATACAACGTATCTTAAATGAGAATTTGTGAACAGTAAATTAACAATATGAATCCAAACAAAATCACCGACTCGAGTAACCCGATTACCGACTTATCCACTAACAAACAAGAATATCCCATAGGCCAATATGGTAAAACAAAACAAAAAAGTCACTCTAACGCCCATTTATAAGCAACTAAAAACGTTACTCAAAAATTCCAACATTATTTGTTCAGAAAACAACCTTCTCTCAAGAATTCTTCAAAAAACAGAGAGGATAAAGGAAGTTTAATTGAAACATTCAATCAAAATTCAGCTCATTATCTATTATATTTGGTATAATTTCTCTTCTTTATTTCATTTTTTTACGTTCATATTTATGTATTTTTTTATTGTTTATATAATTATATTGTTTTGTGAATTTGTTCATATGTTTGTTTGATTATATGTTGCAATTTTGAGTTTTTCTTGAGTAATAAATTAAGTTAGGAAATGGGTAGGTGTTGAAATTTTGATAATTTTAGGATAAATTCTGGGTTTTCATAATTTTTTGTTAATTTTATTAGAAAAAAACCAATGAGAATATTTGATTTGAAGCATTTTTTCGCAAATAACTCGGAGCAGTGACGGAGCCAGAATTTACAGTTAGGGACGAACACGTTAAGTTTCGGAAAATTTAACCAAAACTTTCGAATTTTTTATTGGCCAGCTAGAACGAGCGCCTCTGCTAACCCCGTCACTCTGGGCTAGAGTGTACGATGATATGGTATACGACTATACGAGCGATTAACCTAAGAATTTTTCGTAAAGAAGTAATCAATAAATTAAATTAGAGGATTTTCATGCTAAAAGTTTTAAGATTTTAATGCATATACTGTTTTTATTCATCTTTCAGCTGATAATTTGGAGCTTTGTGCTTTTAAGATTTGTTCTTTATGTTTATGTATGATGTTGGTTGTTGTCCGAGTCATTTGTTTACCTTTTATGTTTTTCGTGAATCGTGAGAGTATTTTTAATCGATGGTGAACAAATGACTGAGACGGGACTGGGGGAGATGTTTTAAAATCCATGTTATTTACTTTTGATATCTTTTCAGAACCAGGATTTGCAAGTAGGGGACATACTAGTAAATGTAATAAAGTAAACTAGAACAAAGATCGAAATTTTAAGCTAGCTTCTCTTAGTTCTGTCACTGGTTGGTATTCTAGGCTCGCTTGCTTTAGCTAGTTAATCGATGGTAAATAAATGATTGAGACGGAAGGAGATGTTTTAAAATCCATGTTATTTACTTTTGATATCTTTCCGGAACCAGGATTTGTAAGTAGGGGACGAACTAGTACTGTAAGATCGAAATTTTAACAAAACTTTCAAATTTTTCATTGTTCGTGAATCGTGAGTTTCCCCGCTAGCTCCCCTTAGTTCCGTCACTGGTTGGAACGCACGCTACGCTAGCATCGCGTGGTTTAGCTAGTTAATCGATATTTACCTATTTTGTAAATTTTCTGCAACCTGATTTTGTTTTGTTCTGACTGTTTACAGCTTGCTTGAATTGATTTGTTTCCTACCAAAGAATCAGGATTCTGTTCTGTTCTTTGCTCAACTTGAACAAAAGTTGGCATCTTCCTCATTTTTGATTGAAACCCGACTCAATTAATCGATTTATCAATGGGTTCAATCCATGAAATTGATCCTCTTGTGGTAAAAGATGAAAGACCATTAGGGATTCGAGTTATCGAGAATTCTAAGAAACGATCCCTCTCATACCATACCTATCAAGCTATTGTTTTAGTTGTAACATTTCTATCATACACAACTTACCATTTAACTCGAAAGACAACGAGTATCGTGAAAAGTGCCCTTGATCCACAAACACCCTCTGCAACATCAATGGACTTGAAGTCCTACCCATGGCAAAGTAATTACCTTAATTTATCGTCTCACGGGAATAATAACAACAACAACGTTAACGCTCTTTTGGGTGTTGGTGACGGTGGATGGGCGCCCTTCAATGGGAGCGATGGGACGAAGTTGCTTGGTTACCTTGATGTAGCTTTCTTAGGAGTGTATGCTGCAGGAATGTTTTTTTCAGGGCAGATTGGTGATAGAATGAACTTAAGAGTGTTTCTGACAGTCGGAATGTTGGGGACGGGTCTGTTTACAGCGTTGTTTGGGTTCGGATACTGGTTTAACATCCATAACTTCTACTATTATCTGGTTGTACAAATGTTGGCTGGTGTTCTGCAATCAACAGGGTGGCCGTCAGTTGTTGCAGTTGTCGGGAATTGGTTTGGAAAAGGCGGTAGAGGTTTGATAATGGGTGTTTGGAACGCGCATACGTCTGTCGGTAATATTGCAGGTTCTCTGATTGCATCGTCCTTGTTGAAATACGGTTGGGGATGGTCTTTAGTTATTCCCGGTCTTACTATCACTCTCTCGGGATTAATTGTCTTCTTTTTCTTGCCCGTTAGTCCGTTGTCTTGTGGGATGCATATGGGTGATGACGACCCGAGTTCTCCTAAGAAAGGAGCATTGTCAGAACCCTTCATACCCTTTTCTGATTCGATTAATGAGTCAGACGACGAGGAACATAGAGCAATCGGGTTTATTCAAGCTTGGAGAATTCCCGGTGTTGCTAACTACGCTCTTTGCTTGTTCTTCGCTAAATTGGTTGCTTATACCTTTCTGTACTGGCTCCCCTTCTACATCAGTTCTACAGGTAAATCTCGTTCTTTCTGCATCCACTAATCTCGTTCTCTGTACTGGCTCCCCTTGTATCACTTAGAAATAGGAATGTCATTGGGGCGGGTATAACTGTACAAGTGGATACCACCCCGCACCCATCCCAGTTGGGGCGTGGACGGGTAGAGCTTTGGCTGGTGGTGGCGCGGGGACAGGTACGAAAATTAATAGTGATTAAACCAACTTATACGAAAAAAGTTAGGAAAAATTTATGGCATAGCGAGTTAATGGTAGGTGGGGCGGGATGGTTTTGGAAACTTGTACCCGCCATGGGTGGTGGGGCGGGGATGGGTACGGGTACGAAGAGCCTATATCCAGCACCGCGCTGCTCCAATGACATCCCTGCTTAGAAATGTAGCGAGTAGTTTTTCGTAGAATAAGTATGTGTGCCGATATTTTGAGGAATTAATCATTCTTTTTGTCTGGTATAATACAGAAATTGGAGGAGAATATCTATCAAGCGAAACAGCAGGAAATCTGTCGACATTCTTCGACATTGGAGGGGTAGTCGGAGGGATATTAGCGGGATTCTTTTCTGATAAACTCGATGCCAGAGCAATCACGGCCGCTTCCTTCACATACTTCATAATCCCGGCTCTATACTTGTACAGAAACTACGGATTCCTCAATCTTTACCTTAATATCGGGCTAATGTTTATAACCGGGATGTTTGTTAACGGACCATACGCTCTGATCACGACTGCAGTGTCCGCAGATCTTGGCACCCACGAGTCGTTGAAAGGAAACTCGAGGGCGCTTGCTACTGTGACTGCCATTATAGATGGTACAGGCTCTATTGGAGCTGCTGTCGGCCCGCTGCTCACAGGTTACATTTCGAGTATTAGTTGGGACGCGGTTTTCACAATGCTGATGACTGCTGCTCTGATAGCGGGACTGCTTCTTACTAAGCTTGTCATCGAAGAGGTTCGTGTCAAGATTGATGGAACGCGAATCCGGAGGACAAATGTTTCGAGGGATCATCTCGTTTGAAGTACAGATTTCAGGTAGCATTCTTTTGTTCATTGTGTGAAACGTACCAACGCGAGAGATCTCGTCATTGAAACGTACCAGCTGGTTTAACTGATAAAGTCACTCGCGGATTTTGCGAGTACAGTCGATTCATCTGACTGTTGGTTGACATTGGAGGGTTTGGTTCGGTCTGGTCTGGTCTGGTCTACCATTTCCGGGAAACCGAAAGTAGGAAAAAAAATGTGGGTCTGTGTGTGCGTGTGTGCGTGCGTGCGTGTAATTTCCGTCTCGATAAAAAGTATTAGGATTATGGAGAGGAAAGCTTCATGTTGTAATGTATAGCAATGGAGAAATGATGTACAAAGTGATTCCATGCTGTATCTTATATATATATATATATATTCATCTGTATCAAAATTCAGAAAAAAAAAGATGGTTTTTCTTACCAGATCTTGTATACATTTATTTGTACAAATTTGTGAGATTATATGACATGCGCAATGCAAACATCTTTTTAGGTCGTGTTTTTTTGGATTGAAATTGTTTGAACCGAAATAAAGTAAATTTAATGGAACTGAACTGGAATGAACTGAAATTTAAGTGTAAAAGAACCGAGTGTTAATAACTAGTCTAAGACCTCTGCTCCGATTTTAAAACATAAAATTCGCGAGTGGTTAAAACTTGTGTGAAATTCCCAGGAAACTCGGGTTCAAGCCTTTCCAAGAGCAAAATCTTGTGGAGCATTTTTTGCCCGAGTCAATGCCTAAATAGACTTCGAATCTGTCACCCTCGGTGGTTTACCCAGTGTATGTGGTTTGCAGGCTATCACATATACCCGCGGGTTTACCCAGTGCGCACCGAAGGTAGCGACTGCGGGTTCCCTTGTAAAAAACAATCACGAGTGCGACTTACTACCTTGAAAGTTGTGTTTTTTCAAGTGTTGGTAGCGACACATTTTGTCAAACGGAGAAGGTTTTGGTTGACAAACTGACAATGTCGAGATTTAAGATATTTGATTGTTTCGGAGTTTAATTTAGTCTAAGCATGAAACATGCTTCTCCGAAATGACACCGAGTGTCATCTCTTAAATTTCCATCCTCTACTAAAACTCTGCTGAAGCGAGCTAAATTAAATAAATGGGGTTGAACTTAATTGAACTAAATTGAATGAAACTTTGATGGAGTAAATTTAGTTGAATTAAAAGTTAATTTTGTGAAGAGATTAATTGAACATAACTGGTTGTAAATAAAACTTAACGGAATACGGCGAAGCAAAACTGAAATGAGCTGAAATTAAGGTAGAAAAAACACGGGTTAAGTGGTTAGGAATTTAAGTTCTAACTCTTTTTTTTTTTTTTTTTTTTGTTTTTTTGATAAAAGGTAAGTATATTATAATTTTCAAAAACTTGGTATCATGTACAAAGTCCTAGAACATTATGATAGTAGCCCGCATCTTTCCTTCTAAGTTTGCCTTTTGATAAATTAGTGTAATACATACTCAAATCCCTTACAATACTCTTGCATACTAGTCTTGGAATCTGCAAAATTCCTTCCATCCGGCTTCTGTTTCTTTGATACCATATGCGGTAGATACATGGGCGAACCCAGTAAGTAGCAAGGGGTAGCGGCTGCTACCCCAAAGTCAAAAAAATCAGTTTAGACGATGGTATCTCGCTACCCCAAATGAGACGATTAATAATAAGTACAACTGAAGGCATTATTACAGCAACAAATGTGATATAGCTCAGTGGTAAAACTTTAGTACTCCAAACGACGGATCCCGTGTTTGAGCCTCCTATAAGCCATTTAGCTTTTTTTTTCCCAATTTTTCGTAGCATTACAATTTTCCAAATTGATTATTTACATAAGATTATGTACTAGGGAGTATGGATTTTTTTGTAATTTTTTTTAAACCGTATAAAATAAGTTAAGCTGTTGAATTATAATGTGAAAATCTTAAAATATTACGGAGCAATTTTTGTATGACAAAGCTATATCAAAATTACAGCTGAAAAATAAAATAAAGGCAAAATTGTTACTTAAAAAATGAGTTTAAGTTAATATCGACCGTTCATTTAATTGTTTGTCGTGCGTTTGTGATTGTATTAGTATTTTTATATGTTCAGCACATTTTTTCGCGAATTTCATTTTTACTGAAAAATTACTTGATATGTTCCCTACCCCATTTTTTTGATCCTAGGTTCGCCCCTGTAGATAGCCGCATTAATCACTCCATTCACAATTGCTCTTTTCATCTTACTCCCTCTTATTCTCATTCTCCAATCGTTCGTCATGAAGTTCTAACTCTTATAAATGAAAAAATTAAACTTAAAAAATATCGTTTAAACTTATATAATCTTATTCATTAAGTTGTATTCCGTGTCCAAAAAACGGTCCTTAAAAAAACATTGTCATGTTTCCACTTACAAGCAACATGTAATGATGTAGATTAACCTAATTCACTTATTTGTTCCTTGAAACATGATTGGTTTCAACTTTTCAAAATAGGGACGTAATATTTCTTCATTATTGGGGAATAGAAAGTAATACGTAGCCATCAATGTATCGCCATGTTTGGCAAATAGTAGAAGCAGATATATGATGGCGGATAACGTTAGCAAAATATGGTTAGAAGATTTCAATAACAGGTTTGAGTATTTGACTATCAAACAAATCAGGAGATTTAGAAGACAGTGTTTGGTAAATACTAACAATTTTAAGATAATTGGAATGAATTCATGAATAAAGTGAATATATTAATGTAATATGCTACTATTACTCTATTAGTAGCATATTCAAAAACAATAAACTCCGACCAATATGCAATTAGAGGATTATACAACCAGATGTATACATCTGGTGGTATAGATTTCGAACTTTATTTCAAAGAATTTGAGCTAATTCATAATATTTTACGAGATTTATTGAAAACAATCTGAGCGTCTTTAGAAATAAATTGTAGCTCAATACATTATATTAAAACTAAAAAATAATACATATAAAACCCAAAGATTTTAATTTTAACACTTAAAAATTATAGTGCAAGAAAAAATTGTTAAAAGTTCAAAAAAATTGCATATAAGCTCAATTAAATTTGTATTAGATATACAATATTCATATACATCTGAATATATAGTCCTATTTATGACCAATATGCTATTAAAATACGTTGTTTATCAAACACATTTGTTTAATCAAAGTAATAATTAGGTCTGAATATACTAATTTCGCTCAATATTTTATGTATCAAACAGAGTCATTAGCTAAGTCATTATGTATAGTGAGTATTATATAATTAATTAGTTAGTTAATTAATTAGTGACAAAATAATTATTATTTTAATTTTATAACATGGCGTATGAAGGTTTAAGTGGTGAGGAGGGCTGGAGGGGACCAAAATGCGATGCTCTACTATTCTAGGGGTTTCCATTTGAGAAACTGACTTATGGAGTACTGGAGAGGTATTGAAATCCGGGTTATTACGAGAATAAAAGTTAGATGAAGTGGTAATGATAAAAGTTTTTCTATCTGGATAATCACGGTCTCACGGGTCTCTAGGTATTTTAAACGGACTATTTTGTTTTGAAGGTTTTAGACAGTCATATTTGACATTTTTATTGTAATTGGTGTTTGGTGCGCGGGTGGGTATATGTGATAACCTGTAAACCACATCCATAGTCCGAGGATGGCAGATTTTGCTCTTGGGGAGGCTTGAACCCGGGTCTTCTGAAAATTTCACCAAGTTTTAATCACTAGATTACACCTTGCGGATTCTATTAAAAACTTGCGTGAAAAACTTTTAGCACATTGTATAAATGATTGTGAGTAGTGACTAATAAGGCAAGTATAATGTGGTCACAAGATTGGTGAATTGGTGATCATCATCTCTTCTAAACCACAAATAAGGTACTTAGTGCGTCCTTAATCACTATATTTAATTAATTTTAATATTGTTAATGTAATCCCTAATCACAAGTTTGGTTATCATAATCATCTCTTTTAGGCCACAAATAAGAGACTAATGCGTGCTTAATCACTAAATTTAAGTATTGTTAATGTTGATTAGGAGAACTAACGTCATTCTTTAACTATTAGTTTATTTACTAACGACCTTTTTTTAAGGCCATGTTTGGTACTCAGCAGATTATAATTATCAGACATAGATTGGTTAAACAGGTTACAAATAACATATTTGATTGACATGTTCGACTAATATATTATAATTAGCAAATTTTAGAAGTGTTTGGTAATTAACGAATTTAGGTTAATAGCAGTGAGGATCATTGTCCCACTTTGGTGTCACATTCTCTATCCATTTCATGAGCAAGTCTCATTGAAGACGGGTATATTCGTTACAAGTTGAAGACAGGTCAAGTAATACTCAAGTTGGTAGACAAAACAAAATCAAAAAGCCTAGTGAATAAAATTATACCTTTGTCTTATCTAATCCCTTGGCTACGGACTTAACCCGAAACCACTTTGGTGTCACATTCTGCATCCATTTCATCAGCAAGTCCCATTGAAGACGGGTATATCCGTCACAAGTTGAAGACAAGTGAAGTAATAATCAAGTTGGTAGACAAAACAAAAGCATAATAAAAGCAAATTGCCTAGTTAGTAGCATTATGCTTTTGTCTTATCTAACCCTTTGGTTAAGAACTTAACTCGTCTTCAGCTTGTAATGAGTATGTCCGTTTTCAATAAAAATTTGCGTCATTTCATAAATACAGAGGATCCTCAATGGCTCAGCTTTGGCCCTAAAAAATTGAACTCTATACGTTTGAGTTTGTATCAAAGGTACCTGCAACGGAACTTTTTGTGCAACAACATTACTTATTTTGAGAAAGAAAAAAATAGCGTCTTTTTAACATTATTGAAAGTCCGTGTCGCGGTATTCAGCTTATAGTCCGACGGAAAAGAAAAATAAATTATAGTATCAATTTACAGAACCCTATAGAGAAAGCTACAGAACAGAAAACGGGTTGCGAGACAAGACATGGATGAACAAGCAGATCAAATGGCCCGACCCGGCCCAACACGATTTTTTTTCGGTTTGAGTTTAATAGTTTGGCCCAAAAAGCCTGTGGCTACGCCCAAAAGAAGCCCAATATAAATATAGGACCGGGTTTGGGCCAACCTAAAGGCCCAACTTTTGGCCCGACCCGACCCGGAATTATTTGTTTAAGAAAAAAAATTAAAAAGTTGGAATTGTATATCAGATCACAGTAATAATTTAATATCGTTAATGCAATAAATTATTAATTTTACGGATATTTTTATCGTACGACTTTAATTAATTAGTATACTAATATTTTTTTGTCAACTCATGAGTTATGTATGGTACTATGGTATTGTTCTCCTGACCAAGAGTAGATAGTTTTTTCACATATCCATTTTGTTAATGGTTCTGTAGGATATTATTTTATCCCGTTTTGGCCCATTATAGCTCGAACAATTATGGGCTTGGGCCAAAAAATTGGCCCACCTTCCCGGCCAGCCATGTATTTGGACAGTTTATTTAGCACGAGCCCGGCCCAAACTCGGGCCAGCCCAACCCATGATCAAGTCTAAAGCGGTAGTCTCCTGAGAGACCGTCTTTCGCTAGGTTAGTTGGAGATGTAGTATAAAAAGAAAAGGGAAATAAAATATTATCTTTAACATGTGAGGTCTCTCGTTAACATTATCAAGAGACCGTCTCTCTAAAGTTTTCGTGTAATAATGCGAGATTGAAGTTTTCGGTTTGAGATTTGAACCCGATCAGCTCAAAATGGCATAAACAAGCAATGAATGAATTACTAAACATCCCTTCTGATTCAGCAGCGGCGGCAGCAGCAGCAGCAACGGCGACAGTATACTGAGGCTTTAAAAGATCCCGCCTTTGGCAAGGTAACGGGGTTGGATATAATCAACCTTAACTCTATATCGACTTGACATAGTGAGGCAGGCTATCTTTAAACGACCCATAATGAAAATTGTGTCGAGGATTACCAAAAACAATAAAGATCTCGACTTTGTAATACACGACATTATCCCAGTCTACAGAGGCATTAGGAAAGTCTGAGTCTTCGATTAGCATATCTTAATCTTATACAAATTCGCGCAAATAATCTGAAACACGCTTGCACTTCGGTAACCCAACCACTTTTAACCGCTTCAATAAAAATTTATCGTAACCCTTTCCTCCCTATCACGGTTGTTTAGCTGAAGACGGGTGGATCAATAGATTCTTCAACAAAGAACGGGACAAAGTACAGACTATCACTGCAGCAAATGTTCAGTAAACTAAGATTGCAGCTCAAATGCAATCTCTAAAACTCGAGATCAGAACTTTCAGACAGTAGTGTGAAAGATAACATGGTCATATCGATGGGTTCTCGAGTGGTGAGCACAGGGAGACCGTAAATCAACAAATGAAAAATGAATAAGCAGAAACGGATTTGAAAAGAACGACGCCAAAAAATGGATTTGAACGTAACCTGTCAGAAACATTGCATTGTGTCTCCAGAACGATGGCATGGGAAGATAAAATTCCCGGGAAGATTTCATATGAACTTGAAAATCACGTGAATTATGTAAATGTTGTTTGGTCGGATGTAGGAACTTCAATTCATGCGGGAACTTCCACTTGCCTAGAGGGGCTAGGTAGGTGACTTCCCTACATTATGTAGGAATTAGAGTTTCGTGGGAAGTTCTAATTCCCATGAATTGGGCAACTAAACAAGACTCAATTTTCCCACTTCCCATATTTTCCAATTCCCGTGATTTTAAAAGGCAACCAAACAAATCCTAAATGTGAGATAAATTACGCAGTTGCATACAGTAATCGAATCGACTAGTGGGTATTTCATAAATTCATTTCCGTTTCCAAGAGAAAAGATTAACGCCAGAACTAAAATGCAACGGAATTTACTCACTAACTCGCTCACATTCATCATTCCGAGAAAAAAAAAACCAGTCGGGACTTACCGACAACAGGAGATGATAATATTAGCCATTGCTGGGCATATTACTAAGAAGAACTTGTTGAGGCAAGAGATTGTAAGTGATCTCTAGGGAGTCGAAAATAGTCTTCATCTCCAACACGAGTTCTGTTCTCCGTCTGCTTTTTTCTGGATAATTTTGGAAGTTCATTGTGTGATTCACATATAGAGCCATCTTTATCTTATTTATATTCTCAATCTCTTTCACCACCAAATTGTGGGTCGGGTGCCAAATGAACGGATTTTTATCCACGTACCTGCAATCGAGTGGAAGAACATAAGCGGCTTCACTTCATGTTCTCAATCATTTAAACTTACACTGCCAAATCGCTTCATATTTCCCAGTTTTCGGTCTTAGACTTCATGAGTCATACAACATTCGTGTATTTATGACGGTCAACACTCCGCAAAGGTTCTCCGAGCTCTCACCTATAGTCTATGTTAGTTACTCTGACTCGGATTGAAGGGTCGGACATGGGCACGTATCTAAGTGTCGGACACGGCTATTTTATGAAAAAAGTTGAAGTTTTTGGTCTAAAAGGAAGTGTCCGAGTGTCATACCAATGTCCAAGGATCAAGTGTCGGACACGGGTACGGGAAGTTATATGAAGTGTCGAAGGAACATAGCCTATAGTCGTGTAAGGGGGGGTTGGATGCACGCAAATCATATCTTACCAGATGATCTGTCATTTCTCAAGGAGACATTGCATCTAGAGGTGGCAATCGGGTGAGTCGGGTTGTTATGGGTCGGATCAAAGCGGGTCGGGTCATATCGGGTTCAAATCATGTGACGTATTCGGGTCGATTCGGTTCGGTTCATGTCGGGTCATCTTAGGTCGGTTTTATCAACGGGTGTCAAAATCGGGTCGGGTCATTAACGGGGAAAAGGTTATAAACATATATTTACCTTATACTCCGTATATATTTCATTTTAGATGGTAATTTTATGTTTAAATAATGGCTAGGGGAATTAAATTTAGTTTTAAGTGAAAATAATTAAGATAAATGTCTATTTGTTGTTATTTAAACGATTATTAAGCTAGTTCATTACCGGGTCATCTATCGGTTGAAAAGATATGGGGTCACGGGTGGGGTCGGTTGGAAAAAATAAGACTGCTATCGCTTATCGGATCGGGTAGGTTTCAGTTCACCCAATTTTCAGGTTGTATTGGGTCGGTTTTCGGCCGGGGCGGGTTCCTCAAGTCGGGTCGGAATAAAACGATAAAACGTAGCAACAAAACGCGTGAACTTACTGCTTTATACGTTCCTTCAGCAGCGCAATCTTTGGCAATGGTGTCCTGTAGTCGATTGCGAATTCTAAAGCGTCTCCTTGATCTGGACTCCTATAGAAGTTGCTGATGGGCTTCGTAGATAGAACGGAATTTGGATAATAGACCTTCTCATTGTCGGCTTTCAGAAATACCGTTGTTAAGATATTCATTTCTTCAACTATCAGCTGCGAGAAGATAAACGGAATGTAATTGATCGTAACTTAAGTATTATAAAAATTCACGATATAGATGACTGGCTGAAAATATTACCATTGTTCCGTCAATGACACAACGATCACTAACATCGAAGGGATGCATAACGAAGACAAATATGATTGCTTCGAAGATAGTCTTGCAAGTGTTTCCAAAAATGAACGCTGCGACAACGAGTTGTGAAGAGAAGAAAAGAAGCAGCTTCGTAGTAGCAACCTCCGTCAGAAGAAGCCAGAGTATAATCATTATAACAATCAGTATCCCGATTGCAATCTTGTTGAGCTCGTCTACAGCGGTCTTGTTGTCATTTAAAGCATGTTTCAGTGCTTGTCGATCTTTGTAAACTCTAACCTACAACGGAAAAAGAATTACAACAACAACATCAGAGCCTTAGTCCCAAAATGTTTTGGGGTCGGGTGACATGAATCATCCTTTGGAACCGTCCAGGGTGAACTCTCAGCTCGACAAGAGAAAAAAATAAAGAAAAGAAAAAAGAAACGGAAGTGAAGTGAAAACACTAGGATTTTTCATACGGAAACCATGTCTAACACTTAACATGCATCCATGTCGGATACTTCTAATTGAGTCCAGGTTATGTGGGGATATGCGTAGAAGTTAGAACTATGTGGCTAAAGAAAGTTGGTGTTCCGTGTTTGCTTGATTTTTAGCCACGGAAGTTTGAACTAGTTCGATGAAAACATGCCTTATTCAACCATCAGATTATGGTACATTTGTTACTGATGCACCTGGTACTGATACCAGTGCAGGGAATGCAACTGATAGCAGCAACTGTACTAACCAGGAATGCTACTAAGAATGACAGGATGATGAGTGATGACGGTGGGAAAACGCTAAAATTACCATTGATTTACCCTGATGCACCTGGTACCGATATCAGTGAAGGGAATACAACTGATAGAAGCAACTGTACTAACCAGGAACCAAGTGGTGTTAGTCCAGTGGTAACTGAGTTAAACCTTAAAGCTTGCAGAAATGCAGGAGTTGAGAGGTCTCAGGTTCGATTACCAGCTGGAGCGATGACCACTTGGCCACTGCAGCTCCTGAAGGGGGTGGCTTACATGTACCATGTGGTGGTGCGGGAATGCATGGCCCCAGAGGATTAAACCCCTCGTTACCAAAAAAAAAAAAAAAATGTACTAACCAGGAATGCTACTAAGAATGACAGGATGATGACGGTGGGAAAACGCTAAAATTACCATTGATTTACCCTGATGCACCTGGTACTGATACCAGTGAAGGGAATGCAATGGATAGCAGCAACTGTACTAACCAGGACTGCTACTAAGAATGACAGGATGATGACGGTGGGAAAACGCTTTAAATTACCATTGATTTACCAACAGGCATATGAAAGACACGAAGACGTTAAACTTACCACCCAGTTACAAAATGCTTTCAAATCAATATTCCCCTTCTCATTGGCGTCGAAGAACTGATAAACAAGATTCACCTCTTCCCAAATCATGAACCTATGAAGGTCATCTCTCTCAATGCAACTGAAAACAGAAAACTGAAGTTAATTAGACGATATTTAGCTAGACGGGCACAATCACAACAAGAAATGAAACATTCGAAAACACAAATTATCTTACAGTTCAATCTTATCTCCAATGACATTGTAAAATATTCTAACAGCTGTGGCAATAGCAGCTTCCTCACTAGTAATCTCATTATCATCTAACTGAACCCCTCCTTCAACCACGTCCTCGTTAAGGATTCCCGACATAGTAGACAACCCTGAATTCGACACGACGTCAACCAACAACTTCATAGTCCAAGAGGGTACTTTCTCTTGCTTCATTTGATGAAGCTTAGCCCAATCAATCACCTTCTTCTCCTTTTGATTCCCGGTATTCTCAGTAAAACTAACTAACCCACCAGAACTCTCTTGCTTACTAATTTTCCTAGACAATTCGACAACAGGACGCCCGGACAGCGTCTGCAACACATAATGATGAAACACAGCCTCCTGAATCCTTTCAAAAAACCTATTCAAATGGAAAGAAGATGCTAATATCTTCATCAACGTCGTTTTCACTAACCACAAGAAAGACCCTATGAGCAATGTAATCAAACTCCAAGTAATGAAATCGAGCACGCTTTTCGCTTTATGGGTTTTCCTCACATCAGGCTTTAACAACAGACACCAAGTACCAAGTACAACACCAATCCAGATAAACACAACCACATTAGTCTGCAATCCATGGGTAAAATACACAACATTCTTTTTCAACAGAAATTTCCACTCAATCAAAAAAACAATCAAATGCACAAACCATTGAGTTACCAACATTCCTGAAAAAGTTACCATAACAAGCACAAACCATTTCCATGCTTCCACACCTAAAAAGACTTCACCTTTAAACTTTTTAACAGCTAAACTAGAAAGCAAACAAGCTAAAATCAACAGAAAAACAGTCAATTCAAGTAAAAATTTAACAGTCATTTTTTTCCTATTTCTAGCAGTAAGTTGAGAAGTAACCCTTTGGTAAATCTCTTTTTCATCAGGACCCTCATCTTTTTTACCCTTGCTATCTTTTTCCTTGGGAGTTTTAACTGCAAAAGAAGGAGAATGTTCAAACATTTCCAAAGTTTGTGCATCAAGTGGTACAGAAGGTTCACCAAACCTGGTTTTTGACTTAAATGTCCTTCTCCTAATTAATGGTGAATCAGGAGTTGGGTACTTTGGAGGTTTATTAGGGCTAGGGTTAGGGTTAGGGCTAGGGCTAAACTTGGAAATTTCAGGAGATTTGCAGGAAATATTTGTAGGGTTTTTGTCAATTTCATTGCTTTCTAAACCCCCCATGTTCATATGAATTGCAACTTCATCATTTTCTTCAGGGCTTCTCATGTTCATGTTGTTGTTGGTGCTGGTGGTAGTTGCCATTGGAGACGGGTTTATTCGTGTTAAGCTTAAAACGGGTAATACGAATGAAAGATCAGTTCTTTATATGGGTTTTGAAGCTTTAAGAGTGTACAGTAAGTTAAGCATAACTAATGTTGGAAGAAATTTGCTTAATTAGAGAGAGATTAATTAGTAATGACTGTGAAAGTAGGTTTTGGAAGTGTGAAAACAGGGGTTTTGAGACACAGAGGTGGCTGACTGATATCAAAAGAGAAAGATGAATCACAAACTTTAGAATAAGCACAAATTCACAAATTCTCGTTTAAGACGGTTTCGCGTTCAACCGTGGGCATACAGCACTGTCAACAGTTAAGCTTTAACGCCCAAACGATTCTACCCAGTTCGAATCCAACTAAATTAAATAGTCTACACTAAAAAAAGGTTGTCGCGCTATAAAATTAAAACGGTATTTACATTATGATACGGTTTAAAAAAAAAAAAAAAAAAACGGTAAAGGGGAAAAAAAATTTGGAGGTTTCTAGATGGAAGTGTACCCTCATCGTTAATAGCAATAATAATAATATATTTGAAAAAAGTGGGATTAGGTCATGTGAATTTGTTCTTTTCAAGAATCATTTCACATTTAGATATTTAATAATTCAATTTTTTTTAAAAAGACGGCTTTTTAATAACGTTATTGAAAACAGTATGTCTCGATTTCTCAAGAACGTTATTGAGAAACCGTCTCTCCAAACGATGGATAGTGGATTAATGCAGAGCTAACTGCCCTTCCTTTTCATTTGACCTGAAGCTGATCAAACATGAAAGTGGCAAACATTGATGACTTGATGTGATGTTTAGTTTTGTCATCTATAGTTAAAAATTGAATGCACTAGTTGTGGCTAGACATAAAAGTCGACTGTATCGGGCTGTGCCTCGTGTCGGCCCACTGAACTAAGAGAAAATCACGGCCCAACCACGTGAAGGTAAATTTTGTGTCGTGCCTGTGAAGTGGAAATGGCGTGTTGTGTTGTGCTTAGGCGTGAACACGCAAATCATCCACTTTAACCTTATCTCAAACTTTTAACAGTGTCGTGTTGTGTTGTGTTAACCCTGCGTCGTGTTTATATGGGGAATGGGCCATGGTAGGGTGCCAGCCCACGTGCCCACTTCCTTCTCTAGTTGTGGCACGACGCAAAAAAATAAGATTTAAAAATCTGCTAAATCACCTTTTTTTTCTTTAATCTACAATATACTAGTAAATAATTATTTATATCTTTTAGGTCAAGTCACCAAAATAAGTTGCCTTTTCAGTTTGTTTGTCAAACAGTTTTTTATATAATCAGTCAACTTATTAGCTCCTGATTCTCAACTACCTCATCAGCTACCTTTTTCAGGTTTCAGCTATCTTGGTAGCTTTTCAGTTTTCAGTACTGTTTCAGGTAACTTTTCAGGTTTTACCAAACAAAGTCTTGACAGATACACATTAAAACAGGTAGTAATGCACTACTGACATGAGCAGATGACAGAATACAGGAGTTAGCATACAAGTTATACACAAATTTGTAGCATTGCATTTAAGATGAAGAACATGCACAGTAAACTGCTACACATACAAGAAATTCCAAGGTTTTGTTGTGATCTTTCTTACCCATTGACAAAAAAAAAGTATCGAACAATATCAGGAATGCAGCTTATTCCGACACAAACAATGCAGCAGGAAACACGAAAAAATGTTCAGAATCTGAGCAAAGTTCGAAAATTCAGCAGGCAACCAGTAAACACAAGCTTCAGAAACCTGTATACGGCTACAGAACAGAAACGGGTTTGCTCTGCAAGGTTACCTCATGATCACAAGACATGAATGAACACGCGGTAGAGCTACAAGCTCAACAGCATTCAGACATCAGATTGAAGTTTTCGGTCAGCTCAAGATCGAGGGACAGAACTGAGGTTAACATCTTGGGGAAGATAGCTTCGGCAGCAGCAGGAGCAGCAGCAGATTCATGTCAGCCGACCCCAAAACATAACATCTTGGGGAAGATAGCTTCGGCAGCAGCAGGAGCAGCAGCAGATGCGACAAGAAGTCAACAGCCGACAACAGTATACAACAACAACAATATCAGAGCCTTAGTCCCAAAATGTTTTGGGGTCGGCTGACATGAATCAATGAATCATCCTTTGGAACCGTCATGAGTGAACTCTCATCTCGACAAGAGAAAAAAATAAAGAAAAGAAAAAAGAAACGGAAGTGAAGTGAAACCGACAACAGTATACTGACGCTTTAAAAGATCCCACCTTTGGTGTAATAGGGTGGGGTAGAATCAACCTGAACTGTATATCGACTTGACACAGTGATGCTATTCATAAACGACCCATAATCAAAATTGCGTAGAGGATGGTTACTTCAATGTAGACAGAAGACCGTTTCCATGGAACCTGCAATAATCTCCATGCCTAGCAAACTCGCATTTGATTGTAGAGCCGTCTTACACAAAACCAAGCAACGATTACTTCGTCAATCATGTCCTCGCTCCCACGGCCCAAACAACTAATTCAAGAGTAACAGTTCATTCCACCATTCCAATTCATCAAGCAATTGAAACAAAACTGACAGTAAACTCGACTTTTTTAAATCAGAATGCAGTACGTTCATCAGTTTCCAAAATTGCTCGTAACGACTTTGAAATTCCTCACAAAAAGCAACTGCAACTAATCACCAATACAGAATCTCATTTGAGACCGTCTTAAGCTTAAGACAGTCTCTATCATGCTACAAAGTACATATATTGAAGTTTTCGGTTTGAGATTTGAACTCAATCGCCTCAAGATCAAGGGACGTATCTCGGGAGGTTACCTTTATAACAATAAGCAACGAAAGAATCACTAACTTCATGGTCTCTCAAGAGTATCCTTCTTTTTTCCTCTTTTCCATCAACCGAGTAAACCCTAATTTAAGGGTAACAACTAACAACTAGGGGAAGAAAGCTTCGGCAGTAGCAGCAAGAACGACGACAACAGTATACTGATACTTTAAAAGATCCCACTTTGGCGAGGTAAGGGGGGTTCGACTTCACACAGTGAGACTATTCTCAGCCGACAGAAAGACAATTTCCCATCGAGCCGTCTATAGTCCCAAAACCTTACAAACTCGCATTACTTGCTTGTAAGGCCGTCTTACCCAAAACCAAACAACGATTACTTCATCTATCATCTACATCCTCCCACATCGCAACAAATAATTCAAGAATAATGGTTCGACTTCATTTCACCATTCCAATTCATTGAACAATAGATACAAAACTAACCCTAAACTTCTGACAACTAAAATCCACACATGTAAATGTAAACTTCATGTTTTGTCATTCACAAGTCACAACACACTATTTTCAATGAATCGAAAAATCCTCTCAAAAACCACACTGCAACCAAATTCGCCAATACAGAATCTAAGTTGAGACCGTCCTAAGCTAAAGACGGACTCTTTCATGCTACTTAGAATATAGTTCATCGTATGACCGTTATAATAACTACTCTTTCCGTCTCAATCATTAATTTACCCTTTATATTCTTTCTGATGAGTATTTCAAACAAATATAAGCAAATCATTGGGACCGAGGGACTAGGTCATAACTCGTAAGGTTAAGATGGTAAAACTAGCTCAATCATCAATAATCACAACTACAACCTACCAAAATCACAAAAACAATATTCCATATTGTGTAATTTTGCGAGGGATATTTTAATCAAATGTAAACAAATGATTGGGACGGAGGGAGTATGTCATAAGGTTAAGATGGTAAAACTAGCTCAATCATCAAGCATCAATCATCACAACTACAACCTACTAAAATCACAAAAACAGTACTCCATAGTCCATATAGTATAATTCTGCGAGGGGTATTTTAAATAAAGGTAAACAAATGACAGAGACGGAAATCAATATTCAATAATTACACCTAATACCTACCAAAATCACAAAAACAATATAACAAATCCCACAATTCACCTAACAATTAAATTAACAAAAAATCAAAACTTGTTAAATTAGGATAACCCAATAAACCAAAGATTCAAACTTTGCAATCATATATGAAAATACATAAGATTAATGATCATAAGGCTTATTGGGTTTGCGATAATTTTGCGAGGAGTATTTTAATCAAACGTAAACAAATGATAGAGAGACGGATATCAATATTCAATAACCACACTTAATACCTACCAAAATCACAAAAAAGATGTAAAAAAATTCCACAATTCAACTAACAATTAAATTAACAAAACCCTAAAACTTGTTAAATTAAGATAACCCAATAAATCAAAGATTCAAACTTTGCAATTATATATGAAAATACATAAGATTAATGATCATCACTCATCAGGCTTATTGGGTTTGCGATAATTTTGCTCAATAAGACTACCAATGAAGTAAACAGTAGAAGCAAGCTTTTGAACATCAGGAACTTTGTAATTCTGAGCAATATATATACCAAATACTGTACCCACCATGAATTTGAAGCCGCTTTTCACCATTTCCATGCTTTAATTTGTACAAACAATGGAGTTCTTCGTCCTTGATTGCCTTCTTTTTGTTGCTGGGGGGAATTGTGGTAGTGTTGGTGTTCTTCAGGGAGACCTTCGAGAATGTTGAAGATGGTGTTAAAACTTGGAAGGGTTTAAGTTAGACCTGACAAAATTAATCCGACTAAACCTAAATAGTTCGATTGTGAAGTAGGACTTATATTTAAATTCACCCAATTTGATTATTTTTAAATAATTTGGTAATAATCAGGTGGAGAACTAGAGATTGACCTAATTGCTAATTTGAAGAGACTTGATTGAATCCGATTCAAATTATGGTAAACAAGAAAGTGATACGAGTCGAACGCATCCGAGTTGACCCGTTTGACAGATCTAGTTTAAGTTGTATACTTGTATTTGATCGATAAATCGGGTTTATACATTAATTGAGTAAAAAAATTTAACTAGGGAGATCATAATGTAATTATTATTAAAATAATCATTATATATATAAAAGAAAAATGTAAAATAAATTGCTGACGTGGCGCTATAATATTTCAGTATTTGTATAATGGAGGCCTCTCATCCATTTTGGCAATATTACTCCCAATTTGGCCAATAAGAGTAAGCCAACTAATTATTATAATACTATTAATTATTCTACTATTAATACTACCATGCCAATTGCCGAGAAGTAAATTGCAAGTGAATGACTTACAATAATTAATGTTTATAGTGTATCCCACGATTTAATTTTGGATACCAATGTATTAGTAAACAATTTCATTAGTTAGTAAACAATCAATGCTGAAATTAGCACATTTCCCACGTATTTATTATTATAAGCCAACTAATTATAATTATAATACTATTAATTATAGTAGTGGTTTTGTTCGAGAAAAAATATAGAAAAATAAGAATACGAATGTATTCCAAGAACATGTTACCCGTACAGATATATAATCTCGAATGAAAAGTAGTGCTTTGGTAAGATCATTCTTTACCACATTTATTATAATACTATTGATTATAGTTAAGCAACGTAAAAAAACAGCATAGCATTATATGTCTCACGTGCAGCAGTTACATATATGACGTTCATACTATCAATTTAATTAGATCACTTCAATGTTTACTCAAAATCTATAAAATCTTATTAAAATGTTACCTAAAATAATGTGATATGGCTAATTTTAAATATGACGTGACATATTATAAATGTGACATGACATTTTTTTATTTAAAAAATAAATAAAAGAGCATTAGAGCAGCTGTCACTCTTTCAAGATACATGCGAATATCATCATCTGACTCTGCCATGGTCCCGATATGATTAAACAAAGTTAAATTAATCAACAAAATGCAGCAATCGGGTAATATCATTAGGACGAAGTGTTGTTCGAAATCTGGATTATTAGGTACAAAATGAATTTGTTAGGTTAGAAATTAACCTGATTTTTCCGTCGAAAATTGGAGTTGCATAGGGATTGGAATTGAAGCACAGAATTTGAGTTGAGTTATCCGTCGGAAACCTAGGCGAGAGTTGAGTTGAGTTGAGTTGGCTTGGGTTGTTAGAAGCAGAGAACTTGAGTTGAGTTGAGTTGAGTTGGGGTGTTAAGAGCACATAACTTGAGTTGAGTTCCGTTGAAAACTTAGTGGAGTCACTAGAGTGTTGAGTTGAGTTGAGTTGAGTTGGAGTGTTAATTGTGCATTTGTACTTTCGATTATTAACATTTTAAACAATTAATTTTGTAAATTCTTAACTTTATCCACCCAATATAATAATATTTTAAATATCTCTTGAAATATCGTTTTAAAAAACTCTTAATTTTATTCATCCAATATTATTGTATAGTTTAATATGAGTTATTATATAGTTCAACATGAGTTATTTTATTCAGAATAGCAATGAATATCATAGTATAAGTGGATCAGTTATTGTAATGTTAAAACGCAATTATTATATAGTTTAATATGAGTTATTATATAATTTAACATGAGTTATTTTATTCAGAATAGCAATGAATCATCATATATATAAAAGAAGAATGTAAAATTACTGACGTGACACTATAATATTTCAGCATTTGCGTAATGAATGCCTCTTATTCATTTTGGCAATATTACTTTCAATTTGGCCAATAAGAGTAAGCCAACTAATTATAATTATAATACTATTAATTATAAATTATAAAATTATAATTATATGACATTTTAGTAATTTTCACACAAATTAAGAAAATGTGACTAGATTAAACTCAATTCAATTTTTCATAATACCAACACTTTGGGAATGAGAAAAGGTAGAAATTTCTAACATCATTTAGTAAATTTATCTTACTCTACCAATGGAAAACAAAATAGAAGTTAAAGCATTAAGTGATACTCTGTGCATTAAACCTAGAAATGGAAAAAGTTGTGGAAAAAATCAAAACCCATGGCAAGTAGTAAAACATCATTTATATAGTAAAAATCAGAATTTTCTTAAACGTAATTGCTATTAGTTACATAACGTAATTACCAACAAAATATCAAATATAGAGCCAATCTTCCAATAACTTTTTTCGTTTCTCTATGTTGCTAAAAAACTTCAATGGTCAACTTTCTCTTTTTCTTCTTCTCTTTTGTCTTCTTCATATGTAAATACCATTAAGCTAATATTGAATACCCACATTGAGTAAGCCTTTACTAAAACAATTGAAAAATATAATTAAGACTTAAGGTACTTTTTATTACATTTAGTTTCCTCTAAAAAATATTAAGTTTCAAACTTCAAAAATACCTTACTAATTCAAGAAAAAAACTCAACTTAGTTAGCTTATATTACCTTGACATACCATGCCGTCACAAATCAACTATATCAATTATCAAATGCTAAACAATCAAAAACACACACAAATTTCCTATGTACATGCAAAATCAAAATATAATGATGACTGGAATGATGATCAAGCCATTTTTATTGAGAAATTTTGAGATTTTATATGATCAAGGATTATGAATAGGGTGGTCTGGAAATGTATGGCGTCGAAAGTTGTGTGAATTAGGAATGGTATGGTGTATATATAGTGTACACCGTGTCTTGAATCACGGTTTCAATTTTTTCTTCCTTCTTTAAAATGACTGTATTCGTACTATTCGAGTTTGTCTATGGTCGGGTTTATTAATTTACTTGATTTCAGAATATCGTATTTCGTTTATTTAAGTTAAATAATATAATTAAATTTCAGATTATAAGTTAGTATTTGAAACAATTTTTTTCCAAATTTTTAACTAAAACGTACTTTACTGAAAAATAATAATTTCCCATTTCTGATGTATAGATTACGTTTTCTCAAGTGATATACCAAACGTCTAATGGTTGATGATTTTTTAAAATAAATCACGTATTGCTTTGTCGTATTACCGTACTTTTTACTTCCGTTAAAAGAACTCAATGTTCTATGACTACCTCACACTTAATTGACAACATTTTTATAAAACTACTTTCTTAATAACCCATAATATTGCATATACCGTTTTTATAACTTTTTCCTATAACTTATGTTCAAGAAATTTTCTAAATGTACTTTAATACATGATTATTTATATACTTTTTTTATCAACTTATATTAAGAGCTTTACATATACATAAAATATGTTATTATTAGCTTATCTAACAACGATAATTGACTACATACTTTACAAAATTGAAATTAACAATCCCGTGATTTTTCACGGGTGTTATACTAGTTAGTTTTCCAATGTGCTTTAAGTTTTGAATTTTTCTGATTTTATCGGTAATATAAGTCGAATTTGGTGTAACGAGGTAGTCCCGTTTTTAGGGCAATTCTTATTTAGACGTGTTTTACATTACGACCCCTCGACTTTAATCTCGTAATCATAGTAACATGGAGTGATATTAAGTCTAACATAAGCAAGCCTACAACAAAATTTGTTAACTATATGTGTCATCCACTTGTCCCCACTCGACTTTGCTTGACCCCATCATCAGGTCTAGGCCACCTGACCAGCCTAACCCGTCAATCAACTCGCTCAAGCCAGCACAGAGACTAGGCGTCGACAAGTGTAAATCTTTGTTAAATTATACAATCATCACACAAGTTAACTTATCCCAACCCAACCTGACCTAACCTAATCTCAACCCGACCAATTCAAATCCGACTCGTGACCACCTCTACTTCCCATTCCTAACATTTTGACAATCTATGATATATACATAATCACATGCACCCATTATTATTACGAACTATGTTCCCGCTCATTACATGTAAGAAGATGACGTCGAGATTGAACGTTACCCGATAACGCTAACTCATTTTCCATATTACGAATTACAATTCCGATGATTATATGTGAGAAGATGACGTCGAGGTTGAACGTCACCCGATAACGCTAACTCATTTCCATATTACGAATTACAATCCCGCTGATTATACGAGAGAAAATGACGTCGAGATTGAACGTCACCCGATAACGCTAACTCATTTTCGGATTGCAAATTATATGTGTAAAATGTGTCAATAGAGCAAGGAAGGAAGGTACAACGTTACTTTCATCATCAGGAACAACAAAATCTTACTTTTGCTTTCTAATTCCACAAAATCTAATCATTAAATTAAATTAAAAAGATCTACGAATTCTCTCTTCTTCTTCGTCTTCAACAACAATCTCATCAATCGAATTCAGGATTTGCACTTCAATTCCTCATAATTCGATTCAATTCAAGGTATTATACCTCATCTCTAGATCGATTTTCGTATTGATTAATCTATTGTTTTTTCAAATTTTGTGTAAAATTACGATTTTTTTTGTGTTTTTGATTCGAAATTATTGAAATGGAGGTGATTTCGTTGTGTTTGTGCGATTTGTAATGTTGATTTTGTGATTTTTCGGTTCGTCGGCGATCTTATTGCGATAATTAGGTTTGAGAATTTATTTACATTTGATTGAATTGATTTTGACGGCGAATTTTGTTGCGATTTTGTGTTTTTTTTGTTGTTGACTCGAAATTGAGGTAATTGTATTTGCGCTATGTATAATGTTGATTGTTTGAAGTGTTGGTTTGCTAACGAAATGAATTGATGTTATTAAATTTAGGTTATTTACGGTTTTTTGTCGGTAAAAGCGAGATTTGATGAGATTGTTAACTGTAAAGTTTGAGCATTGAAGTTGCCTGACTTTTGATTAGATACGCAGGCTTTACTTTTTGCTGCAACGAAATAGTTGAGATTATTGCTCACCGGAGGTTTATAGGGCGAGAATTCATGCTGTAATTTGTCGATTTGAAGAGAAGCGGGGTGGCGTGGCGAGGCAAGGCAAGGCAAGGCAATTGTTTATAGGGGGATAGGAAGTTATGTGGATGTTGTTCTGATGAAATTAGGGGAGTTTATGCGCGGTAAAGTGAGTATAGTTGTTGCTAGCGATGGGCGTGAGCTATCTAGCAATTTCTGCAGTATGTACAGTGGTCAGCTTTATAGGTCTACAGTGCTGGGCCGAGATATCACTTGATAATTTCAAGTCAGACGGACTCATTGACAGGGATACACTTTACTCGGAAAATGCGTATCGTATTGCTGAGTTGCTGCTACGGTCTCATACCACAGTTACATTTCTGGCAGTTTGCGTGATCAATGTGTTCGTTCTAGTTACTTTGTGCCTTAAGGTAACTAATTTAAAATTCATGCTTTTGTACGTTCAACCGTATTTTGATTTGTCATATTGGATTGATCTTTAAACACTTATCTTATATCTGCTTGCTGCATTTTCCTAAAATTGGAGGGCAGAGAGATTGGTAACGTAGTTTACTAGTTTTCTGTGAACGTATGCTGATGTGTCCATGACTCGAGAGTTCGTAGGAGGATCCATTGGGTAACTTGTGTCAATGCTGGATGACCCAGCATGCGGTGCGATTGCTAGGACTTTAATGTAGCTCTTTCCATTTCGGACTTACAGGTCTAGCTTCCCTTTGAAAGTATATATCGCACACAAATGCTTGTGCAGTTCTTTAAAAAATCGCTAGTGTCATGTCAGTAGATAAAGACACCTGTTTTGGACTATGGTTAACAACCTTATCAACGTCTAATGGGAAATTTTTGCAAAAAAGCTGCTTCTTGTTAGATTAACCCGATGAGTAACCTTCAAATCCATATCCAGAAAAAGTTCAATATACAAGAAAGGGTGTGCCTTTAAAGACACGTTTATATGTAGGGTAATTGTCATCATTTTCGAACTAACATATTGATATATGTTCATGTGATCATGTAGGCCGTAAATGTTATTTGTTAAAACACACAAGCAGTTGATTATTAGTTTTGTTTTGGTTTAGAATGTCTTCTTCGGAGAGCTATATGCTTCAGAAACTCGGAAATTGGTGGAACGGCTTGTGAATTATATCATTTATAAGGTAAATTTTTTAGTCTTTTAAAAATTTGCTATTAGACATGCATGTACCCCCTCTATTTATAAAAGTAAAAGTCTGTATTTGGGCCTTTCCTTGTGTTCGTAACTTGTGCTTTTGAGAGCATAAGGCAGGTATTGATATCAAGTGCCTGATGATTTTTACTCTCTACCATTAAGTATTGTTCTGTATTTTTTACGTAAGCAGATTAGCAGAAGATCTGAATAGTAAGAAACATGTGAAAAATCATGCTACAAATTTCACATTTGGGTCAGCAGAAGTGTTTTTATTTACTTTAAAGTTTAAATTCACCATATGACCTTTGCACTGGATATGACAGTTATATGCATATTAATTGATCTTTGTTTGTGAGTGTAACGGTCCTCCAAGTTGAAAACTGAAACCAAAGACTAACCATTGACTAACCAAGATGATTCCCAAGTCAATGGTATACTTCTTGGTGGTGTCGTCTTTGCTGTTTAAAAACATTTATTAGTATGTTTCCTTTCTTCCTGAAGAATTGGTTTAGAGGTTTAGTACTCTAAACGTGCTTTTTGTTTACCATTCACAATAATTATTGATATTGTTACCTATAGGCCAATAAGTTTCTCCTTCCATTTAGAAAATAACATATCCATGGTTTGTGAATGACCTTTTCTGATAGTGGTATGGACCTATAAATCTCCTTTTATCAGCTAAGTTTAGGTGAAGTAAAAAGTTAAAGGACCCAGAGGATTTCTGCTATTTACGCACTACATGCTAGATATCTTTCCTGTTACACCCAATTGTCTGTCTAATTAATCGTCTTATTTGGTTGTTCAAAAGGGGACATTCCTTCCATTGGTAATTCCTCCAACGCTATTTCAAGGCAGCCTATGGGTGACGTGGTTAACTGTTCTTTGTTTCTTGAAGGTAAACATGTCTAGTTTGCTGATTTAAGATTTCAAATTTGACTTCGACTTGTGTCTTATACTTTCTCAATGTTTCTTGTACAGATGTTTCAAGCATTGGCTAGAGATCGTCTTGAGCGATTGAATGCATCTCCTTCTGCCACCCCCCGGACATATTTTCGTGTATATTCAGCTCTATTGTTTGTGTTGACTGTTGATTTTCTATGGTAATCCTTTATCTTCCATGTTTAATTGAGTTGCTACACGTAGTCACTAGTCCCTGTTGTATAACTATTAGTGTTTTTGTAAATAACCACCTATTATGTACAGAATTTTACAAATAGCCACCTAATATGTTTTTTTATACTAACAACCACCTTAATTCCAACTTAATTCAGAAGTTAGCACCTAATATGGATTACGCTGAAGATTTTTATTATATCGATCTATTTACAACTTTACGACCCAGCCTTACCCTTGTCTTAATTCATAACCCACATAAAAACCCCAAATCAGTTGTTCTTCTCCAATTACAACTCCCACCTTGTCCACATTCTACTTTGATAATTCCTGATCCCATCAAAAGTCCACAACATCTATCAATCTTCATGTTTACCCACCTATGAAGTTCCTTGAATGTTAAGGCCTTAACGGTGTACTGCAACTATTTCCTAATTCATCCAAATTAGTGCTATAAAAGTATAAATAAACTCACTTATACCATCGACAGACTTGAAACCCCTTATACCAGATCATATCACGGTCTACCAAAGGGCACATTACATTTTGAACAAAGTTCACGGGCTAGACGATTTATTTAGCATGTTTATAGGCTCATTGCTCACCTGAACGTGAACATTTTTCCGCAATAGAACTCGTTGTCATTGTGAAGCTTTTGCTTTGAGTGCTGCTAGCCATCAGAGGCAAACCCGAAATTCCAAAAAAAATACTCTCGACTTGCATCTATGATGATCGCAATCGTGAATTTTATGTGCCATCTATGCTCTCAATGAAATCATTCGTTTCTCACTTGCTCATATGTAAAAGAGCCATTATGGCCTCCTTTAATGGAGGAAGGAGGGAGTAGTGATTGAAGAAGAACAATTGATTTGGAGTTCTATGATTTCAATTGATTTGGGGGTTTTATGTGGGTTATGAATTAAGACAAGGGAAGGGGTGGGTAATAATGAAGGGTAATGTAAGTCGTAAAGTTGTAAATAGATCGGTTTAATAAAAATCTTAATCCATATTAGGTGCTAGTTTCGGAATTAAGGTGGCTATTAGTAAAAAAAACATATTTGGTGGTTATTTGTAAAATTTAGTACATAATAGGTGGTATTTACAAAAAACACTAACTATTATCATGGTTCATGGAGTGATTTACATTCAACTGTTAGTTGCTTCTGATAAAATTGGAGTATGGGAATTTTGAATTGGTGTTCGTACTTTGTACAAAGGCCTTATGCTTTTCCTAGTTTGAGCACTGTCATAATGTTATTGAATATTGATTTGTAAGGTGTGGAAGCTCTTTGTTATTATCCGTATTGGGTAATTGGGATGAGAATTGGCTATGTGATTCTGAGATTTTGGTCACCGTCTCTTTTAATAGGGTATGGTTTTGTGCGGCTGTTTCTGGACCACTAGTTTCATCGACATATTGGTTACTGTTCTTTGAGCCGCTCAGTATAGCTTTTGAGACATTGCAGGTGTGACATTGAATTTCAAGTGGATCTACTATCATTCTATGTGTGCACTGTGCAGTACTCCTACTGACAAGTGTTTATTGCTTAATTATTTTTTCAGGCTATGGTGGTACATGGATTTCAGTTAATGGATATTTGGCTCCACCACTCTGCAGCGGAGACTTCAGATAGCCAAAGGTCAAAACTTTTAGATTCAACTGCGGGTACTTCATCTGACTTCTTGTCATTAAACATTAGACAATATGGGGTCCAAGTTTTCATAAAATAAGCTCCTTCTAACTCTATGTCTACTAATCTTTCAATTAATCAGAGATAATATATCATAGAGGCATAGAGCCATGTCAATCAAGTATATGTTTTTGCGAGGGGGTTGATTTACTATACAGATAGAAGTGAAGTCAAGGTTGAGAGTATATTTTGTTGTCAAGTTTCTATTCAAAATGTTCTGTTTCAGGAATGATGGATGTTTGAAGGTGATTTTATTGAAATCTCAAGTTGATAAAATTTGGTAGTGAGTGGATTTGTGATATTGGAGAGAGTTTAAGACCTTATATGGATTGAAGGATCTGGAGTGAAGACGAGGGGAGGGATACAAAGAGGGAAATGGACTTATCCATTTTCCATCCTCTCAGGCTAATAAAATTGAACACGCCTACTCCGTTCTCCCTCCTCTCCCCTTCCTTCCCTTTCCTTTCCCTCTATCCCCCTCCCCTCCCTTTCCCTCTTGTTTTGGGTCTTCGAACAAGGTCTAAGTTTGTCGCTGGTTTAACAATGTTTTCTGTGTGAACTTTTATGTGAATAATAAAGATCATCTTCACAGCACTGCATAGTTTATTGTGTGCTTTTTTTGCCTTCATCTCTTTAACCGGGAGCTTCTGCAGGTTCACTATGGGAATGGAAAAGCAATATTGTTCGAAATGTGGGATTCCTCCTCGATATGATGACACTTTTAATGGCACTCGGCCATTACGTGCTTATTTGGTTTCTTCATGGCATGACTTTTCATCTGGTGGATGCACTCATTTTCCTGAACATTCGTGTATGTGTTACAATTACTCAATTAGTAGTTTACATAATTAGTATTGATCTTCTTAATGTTTGTGAATGTCCTGTAATAATCAGTGCTTTAACCCTAGGTTGGTTACTCAGACCCGTTTAGAAGTATCCGACACGGGTACGTGTCCAAGTGTCGGACTTGGCTAATTTATTGAAAAATATGCATGTTTTGGTCTAAAATGAGGTGTCCAAGTGTCATACCCATGTTCGACTGTCGAGTGTCGGACATGGGTACGTGAGGAAATTAGAAGAGTCGGAGTAACATGGCTTTAACCTAAATAATCTAACTAGTTGTAAATTGTAATTCTTTGATTTATTCTACGCAGGCTCTACTGAGTGCGGTACTGAAGCGTGTTAAAGGATTTATCAAATTGAAGATTGCGTTAGGTGCTCTTCATGAGGCACTTCCTGATGCTTCATCGGAGGAGATACAGGCATATGATGATGAATGTGCCATTTGTAGGGTAAGTATTTTGCTTTCACCTTATGCAGGTCGATTTTTACTATATCAGGGGTGTTACTGTTAGTGTGTTACGGCCTCTTTGCCACTTCTATATTTCCTGTTCTTTGGCTCGTCTCTAGACTTCCATTTTTATCTGATTAAAATACCCCCTCATTTTCTTTCCGGATATGAACAGGAACCAATGGCAAAGGCCAAAAGGTTACCTTGCAAGCACCTATTTCATCTTGCTTGCCTGAGATCTTGGTATGTGTTATGTTTATTTATGTAACCCTCTCGATTTATTTCTTTATTAAGATTTCAGTTTTGAGAAAGCTGAAAGTGGGTCGACTTTTAAATTAACAAAAAATTATTTTCAGAATTACTTAATTAAGAGTACGTATTTGCTTCCAATTGCCTTGTATCATACCAGGTTGGATCAAGGCCTCAATGAGATATATTCTTGCCCCACCTGTCGTAAACCCCTTTTTGCGGGTCAATCTGAAAGTGAGACAAACTCTAATACTACAAGTGTTTCAAGTGATGAACAACTTGCTCGTCAGCTAAGTGCAGGACTTGATCTGCCAAATGTTCGAGGCCTTGGAGGCGGTTTCCCCAACCAAAACCCAAATTCTATTGAACCTGGTCCTTGGAGGTTTGAAACCATACTTTGTTTTGTTAAATTCCTATCGTAAAATTAATCTTTAACAATTAAAACTCTATGCATTACAACATTGTTGGGAAATTATGGGAATTGATGGAGTGCAACATGTAAACATGTTCATTCTACTTGCGTGCGTGATGAGTGAGAATTTCCCTTTTTTTACGGAATTACTTTTTCACATACGGATTTTAATCTTTCACATACACTTTTTCATTAATTTTCCATATCACGTCCTTTTTCCTAAATAGCTAAACCTAAACAAATTGACCCTTATTTGTACTTTTTTCCTATAATTGAATCTACTTGCTCTTAAAAACTTGAATAATGGACCACAATTTTCCAATTAATAATATATTTTGTTAAAATATTAGGGTTTATCAATTAGTGAAATTAATTTGTTTAGTTGTTTATCAACTATTACGCTTGGATCCATTTAATTTCTTTAGTTTGCAATTATAAAAGCAATCAATTTGGAGATGGGTTTGGCGGAGACTTCGACCCCACTGAGCTTGATGACGAGTCTACAAGCTATTAGAAGAGAATTTTGGGAGCAGCCTTAAGTTTTTTCATGGCAGCCATTAATATTTTGGCGTTGTACTTGTTTGCCGATCTGCAAATAGTCCAATCGGTTGTATCTTCAATTGTTGATGTTAGAGACTTGTTGCCTTGTTGGTGAGGGGAAGAGGGAGGGAGATAAAAAAACAATTGGGTGAGGGAAAATAATGACAAGGGTAATATTGTAAAAACCGTATGTGAAAAAGTAAAATTCATATGTGAAAAAGCACGTCCCTTTTTTAAACGTGAGCGGCATAGCTTCATTCTCGTTGGCAAAGCTGTGAATTATATGTGAATTTCATTGTATCTAGTTTTGGCATATTTGAGAATCAAGTATTTCATGACATACTGGTTAAGGTTATTGTACATTTTTTTCTGTTACTTGGTGACCCCCCAATTCACTAAACAACCTTGCTAGTTGGTCGGAAACTAGCATCAATAATTCAAGTCGTCCTTTTTGTTTTCATTTAACTAATAAAACTCGTTCTACACATTCTGAACTATCATTGTTTATGCTGCTGTAGAGAAACTGGAACAGACCCACACTGGTTGCAACCTTGGCCAAGCCAGGGTTTAGACGGGGCTGGTCCATCAACCGCCATTAGATCAGTTGGTTTGGGCCGAGTCCAAATGATGATGCGGCACTTGGCGTCCGTTGGAGAGACCTATGCCCAGACAGCGCTGGAAGATACCTCATGGAACCTCTGGCCAGGAAGCACATCTCAGGGTTCGACATCCGGCACTGCTTTCCCGCCTGCTGCACCGAGATACCCAGCACCAACAACTGTACATAGAAGGGTCACCTCGAATCCTGCGAATGATAGCATTGCAAACTTACTTGCAATGGCAGAGACTGTGAGAGAGGTGCTTCCTCATGTCCCCGATGAAATCATTTTCCAGGTATTCATTCTCGTCAAATTCAGTCTTGTATTACAAAACTCACACATTCCAGATACCACTTAGGTCCTGTCACAAATTCTCATTTGTGACGGCATTATCCGTCGCAAGCTTGCGACGGGTCAAATAAAACACATTTGGGGAGATAAAACAAACCATTTGTCATTTTCTATGCACTTTCATTCTTGTCTTATCTAATCAAGGGGGTATACTTGACCCGTCGCAAGCGTGTGACGGATATACCCGTCATAAGAGAGACCTATTGAGGTCCTGTCCTGTTCTTTTCGCCTGAGCTGAATTGAAATAAATGAAGTAGAACTGAATCAAACAAAATTCAATGGAATTGAGTTGGAGTGAATGAAAACTGAATTAAAAGTTAATTTTAGGAAGAGATATTGACTGATGCTGAACAAAACTGGACGGAATAGAGTTGAGCAAAACTTAAATGAGTTGAAATTAAGCCCGAGGAGTGGTAGTATCCCGATAATAATCAAAATTACCTCCAAGACTCCGTTTAACAGCGGAAAAAAATTAACCTTTATGTTCGTGATTTTGGTGTGTTGTACTTGCTCCATTCCGACTACCCGTATACTCCCGTATTGACTCTTATACACATAATTTCTGAAAATGACAGGACTTGCAGCAAACAAACTCCGTTGCTGTGACTGTTAATAACCTTCTTCAAATGTGATACTAGATTCTCGTCTCTCGTAATAAAGCTTTTGTGGCCCACCGGCATTTTCTTCTCGGGGACAGTGAACGAGTTCAAAACTCAAGTAGCAATCGTTGAAGTATCGTAAACATTCGAGGATTGATGTCGTATGTGGTCCCTACATTCTGTATATAGAGAGGCACCTTACTTTTTTTACTTCGGAAAACAGGTCGTTGGGTTCAACAATCCAACCCGTCTTTTGATACCGGACTTCCATCTTAGTGTTGTCCCCGACTCCCCGGGTGCAGATATGCCTGCGCGGGAACTGTATATTATACACGACAATTTTCTCTTGATATCGAGAGTTTTTTTAAAATTTTTTGAGTGGGGGTGGGAGTTGTACGATTAGTGGTTTTGTCGTTTTTTTTTTCATATCCTGTAAACTGTATGTTGTCATTCAGTCATTCATATAATTACCTTCCGAAATCAGAAAAAAAGGGAAAATGTCGATATGGTGTCCTGAGACGGATTAATTTTTTCAATGTAAACCGTATTATAGCTATTAAAAATAGGATTAATTGATAATAATATTCTGAACTATGGGTGTCCTGTTCAAAATACTCCAAACTCTATTTTAACTACCAATATAACCAACTAATGATCTCATTCGCTTTTATTATAATATATGACCTGTTACATGCTAATTAAGTGAAGAAATTTTTAACCCTTCTTTAACACATATTTCTCTTTTTACTTCTATGTTAATCTATTTACCTAATCACGACATTAAAACATGCTACAACAACTTAACAAAATAACAAATTCTATTCAAAGCAAATGAGGGCATTAGTTGGTTATATTGGTTTTTAAAATAAAGTTTGGAATATTTTGAGCAGGACGCCCATAGTTCAGAGTATTCTTATCAATTAATCCTTAAAAATAAGGATTATCATCGCATAATCATCCGACAAATCAACATTATCATTACAATGACATGTAAAATGATTTGTAATCGCGACATTTGATGTTAATACGTGAGGGATATAAAATCGTGCAACGTACAAGCTGTTTCCGAATCCTAGATTTGCCCCCGTATCAGTCTATTCGTAATCTGCATGTTTTTGGATTTTGTCGGAAACCCATTGTTATTCAATCCGGTTAAATTATGTGATTAACATTTTGTTGATTTACGGTTTTTTTTTCAAACTCACGTCGTTTATGTGACACAAATGTCGCAACGTTTGGGAATATTTATGAATGGTATCGTTGATCGAGTGTGTAGTTAGTTATTACAACGTGACGGTATGTCGGTACGTGATATTACCGATATATCACATACTTTCAACCATTCTTCGGTAAATTGATGTGCCAAAGAAACAACCCCCGACTCCGGGAGAGTAAGAGTTCCTCGGCTCCAAGAGTTGCAGTCGGGCAAACAAAATCCATGAACATAATTGACAATCAAGTTTGCTGGTCATTCCATTGAGCAGGTTTCGACAATGATCATTCGACACGTTCACCAATAAAAAAAAGGGTAGAAACTCGTTAAGAGCGTTTCGTGATCGATAGAAAAAAGGGTAGGAACTCGATAATAGCATTTCATGATCGGTCTCGTTTACGATGAAATCAAGTTTGCTGGCAATTCTATTGAGCAGATTTTGACAATGATCCTTCGGCACGTTCACCAATAAAAATATGGTAGGAGCTCTGTAAGAGCGATTCGTGATCGATAGAAAAAAGGGTAGGAACTCGGTAATAGAGCGTTTCATGATCGGTCTCGTTTACGATGAAAACAATGTGATATTAAAGGGCAGTTAAGCGTAGAACAAGGGAACACAAGCAACGGAACAAATGGGGACTTTTGTTGTACCAAAAAAAACCATTTGAAAGCATCGATAAACAAATAAACAAATAAACAAAATACATACATTTTCACCCAAAACCTTCGAGTTTTACCTAAAATTACGGTTGTTTTTCACACTTTTGACCTACATTTGATTACTTCGAAACTTTAAACTATGGTAACAATCCCAATATAACAATGCAAGGAAAAAGCAGTGTGAAAAACGTAGCTTTATAATATATCAATCAAAATAGGTTTCCTGAGCTAGGTAGCGCGGACACTTCTTGTAATGAGTCGTATCGTGTCGAACACCGTGTCTGATACCAACACTTCACGGACACAAGTCGAAACGTGTCGGACACCTATAAAGCCGTGTCTAACTTTCTACATTTATTTGGGCACGTGTTCGACGCGTGTCCATGGTATTTGAGCCGTGTCCATCCGCGTCCACAGTATTTGGTCATCATTTGGGGTGAATGATGTTCTTTAGACGAGAAATGCGCTATCGAAAGAGATTAATTAGAATAGTAGTTCGGATGAGAAATGAAAATGAGTTATTATTAAGGGTAAGTTTTACCTCACTTATTTAAAATTAATATCAAAATACTTTTACAAAAATAAAATCAAAAATTTATAACTATAAAATGTATATTTTATTAAATTAAATAACATGTCTAGTGTCCTAAATTTCAAGACATACCGTGTCACGTATCCGTGTCCGTGTCCGTTTTGATGCTACCTAGCTCGTGAGAAACCGTTTCTCACTAAATTAATGGGAGACATAGCATGAAAATAAGTAATTAAGTAACTCCCTCGCAAAGAATCATGTGAGAGATATTTCAATAATGTTATTTAGCTGATACAACGATTTTACACCATAATTATTTACTTTTAGCCAATTATTTTAGAATCCGTGCAACGCACAACCAATACACTAGTAAACCAAGAAATTTGGCTTTGTTTGGTAAATAACATATTTGGTGAAATTAGTAGATTCCGACCTAATTAGTAGTTTGACTTATCAATCCTATTTTCATGTGTTTGATAAACAGCGTATTCTGATAGCATATTGACTTAAATCTACTGCTCGTATTTTTGAATATGTTGCTATAATAGCAGCATATTGTATTAACATATTCAGTTTATTCATGATATCATCCTAATTATCCTATAATCTACTAATTAACAAACACCATTTCTTAATCTACTAATTTATCTACTAATTTAATAGTCAAACCCGCTACTACTAAAAGCTTCTAACTGTATTCTGCTAATATTATCCTCTATTAAGAATTTGTTTCCGTCATTTCCCAAATCTGTTAATTACCAAACACCATTTATTAATTTGCTAATTTAATTTAGTCAAACCTATTACTAGAATCTTCTAATCATATTTTGTTTACGTTATCCGCTATAATGAATCTGTAGGACAAACAGAGCATAAATTACATTAGGGCTGGTCAAGAGTGCGGGTCGGTATTGGCAACCCGGATCTAACCCGCCCCGCCTCACCCGGGTCCAAACCCGTCCGACCCGTGTGTGAAGTAATCGGGTCCGGGTCCAACATTTGGAGCCCGGCCCGACCCGTAGACTCGCCAGACCCGCCGCAACCGGTCCCGGACCCGCCCCAAGTCGTGTTCGGGTTCCCATACCTTAAACCCGTTTCAAACCCCACGACCCGCACCATTAACCACCCCTAAATTACATTACTTTACAATGTCCCAATTTGTAGGGTTCACATTAGATCGTCAAATGTAAACATTTCAATTTCATACTCTCATTTACAAGCACAAGACATATACAAACACACAAAAAGTGCAACACTTGTTCTTTAATGAACCCTAAAAGTTGGACAACCAATATATTATTTTATTATTTTATTACTGCATGATTCAACGTACGAATGAACTCTCACATGCAGCACACTATATATTTACTGTTTTTTGATAAATTCATTTTCTCTTCGCAAAGGTAAAACCTGTACACTTATCGTCCAAATTTTCTTACAATTTTTACCCACTAAAATAAATAAATTACCATCATGAAAATATATCATCTTTTTATAACAATTATCATCGTATGTCTCTTAGTTAATCCATGCAATGCTCGTTCTTTAAGGATGAATAATAGTAACACTCAAGTTTCACACAAGGTTTGTTTCTTACCTCGCTCGTTGAATTTTATATGAAACGGTTTTATTTACTTGTGAAAACGACTAAAATCGTCTTCGTGTATTGTTTTACTTTATTAGATTAATTGATAAGAATACTCTGAATTATGAGTATCTTGCTCAAAATACTCCAAACGCTATTTTAACTGTCTAATACGAGTATAACCAACAAACGCTCTCATTCGCTTTTATTATAATATATGACCTGCTACCTGCTAAATAAGTGAATAAACTTATAGCCTTTCTTTAACCCGTCTTTCTCTTTTTACTTCTCCGTTAATCTATTCACCTAATTACATCATTAAAACATGCTACAATAAGTTAACAAAACAACAAATTCTATTCAAAGCAAATGAGGACATTAGTTGGTTATATTGATAGTTAAAATAAAGTTTATAATATTTTGAGCAGTTCATTCATAGTTCGTAGTATTTCTATCAATTAATCCTACTTTATTTTATATCGTTATAAGTTATAACATCTCATATATAAACTTTGCGAAAGATGATTTTATGCCTACTAAATTGCAATTTTTTTTGCTTAACCCTGTATAGTAAGCAGCATAATGAGAGAAATTAGTAGATTTCGGCATAATTAGTAGGTTGACCAATCAATCTATTATATATTTTCACGTGTTTGGTAAACAACGTATTGGTCGGAATCTACTATTTTTGAATATGCTGCTAATAATAGTATATTGTATTATCATATTCAATTTATACATGAAACCGTTTTAATTATCTTATTCTACTAACGTTATTTATTATTATAAATATGCTTCTACCGTTTACCAAACATAAATTAAATATAATTAAAACGTAAAATTATTACAAAGAAATGAGGATTATTTAAAACTAATTATAGAAAATAGGTCCATGAACGTCATTGCCTTATGTTTTCTTCAATTAGTAGACTATAGTATAAATTTGGAGTTTTATAGCAAAGAATTCAAGCTTATATATATATGAATATTTTACAAGTTTTTTATTGGAAAAAATATGAGCATTTTTATATAAAAAAAAATTGAACTCTAAAAATTATATTGAAACTAAAAAAGAATACATATGAACTCAATACGATTTTAATTTTAACACCGAAACAAATAAAATGTAAATCAATTTTTTTAAAAACTCAATTAAATTTGTATTACTGTACGATACTTATATACATTTGAATCTATAGTGCTATTTGTGTATTTTTTTTCCGAGTTCTCAGCGCTAATTCATTGTCCCGGACAATCGTAATTTTATTTTTTCTTGATGTAAATTCACCTTTGGAGTAATAGACGATCTCAACTTAAAACACGGTCTTACATAATAATTACCGTTCTTTAATTTGTAATTTGACGTATTCTTTCAGGAATTGGAGAACAAAAGAAGAAGAAAATTGGGGATTTTTAAGAAGAAATCAATAGCATCATGGCATTGGCATTTACCAAGTAAACACACAGAATTACATCCTGGAATTTACTCTGATTACCCTAAACCTAGATCTCGTCCGCCCTCTCATAATTAATTAAGATCGTTTTTTTTTATTATCGAGAGATCATCTCTCTGAAGTTTTTGTGTAGCTTCTTACAGTTGTATTAACATAATAATTCACATTTAACAAATTTTGTAATCGTGTATTGTACGATTTTGTTCGTATAGGACAGTGGACATAACTCGTTCATATGTACGTTTTTTTTTACTAAAACTAATCTATCCTTGTTAAGTAAGGAGTAGAACATATTTGTTTCTTTTGCGACTGTGTACATCTGACCCCCTAACTCGCCATTTTTTATATAGTTTTGAGAAAAATTATACGGAATAATAGTTCATAAGTTATATGGAATAGTTCAAAATACAGAATTGACGTCTATTATGGCAATTATAGGATTATACAACTAGATGTATACATCTGGTAGTATAGACTTCGAACTTTATAACAAAGAATTTTAACTTATAGATATACTTTACGAGCTTTATTGAAAAGAATCTGAGTGTCTTTATAAAAGAGTAAATCAAATGAAATTCAAAAAGAATACATAAAAACCCAAAGATTTTAATTTCAACACTAAAAAAATTATAGCAGAAGAAAAAATTGTTAAAAGTTCAAAAAAAAATTACATGTAAGCTCAATTAGATTTGTATTAGATGTACATGTATAGTCCTATTTGTGCTATTATGGTTCAGTTTTACGGAATTCCTAGGTATCGTGCCACTGTCACGCTCCTTACGCCTACTTAAAGATAAATATACTGATTATATCCGTTTGTAATCAATTTTCAATTCTGCTAAATAAATCTGTTTCCGGTTGTAAATTACAGAAATTTCTGTACATTTGATTTAAAAAAGACGGGAATTCATCAGGACAGATACGGAGTTATCACAAACCCGATCACAAACCCTAACAACCAGACCGATAGAGTGACTAAAATCACAACATTCCTGCTTTTGACGGTCTTAATTTGCCTCCTTACGATCTCCTATTAAGCAACCACAGGTAAAAATAAACACGGGTTCATGCCAAATGTCGAAACTACTTTTGTCACATATAAAACCGTCTCATGTAATAATATACTTACCACATTATATTGCAGCTCCTGATTTTCTCGTACCAACCGAAATTTCTCGTCAATTAACTTCAAAACCGTATCCCGGTCCTACATAACATTAGGCATTAATCAGAATAATTCCAATTTATATGAGACGGTTTTATACTTTTATATGATAATCAGGACATACCGAATCAAATAACGTTGATACGTTATTATTCTTTCGGTCCTGTTTCTCTACTTCAGAGTCTCGAGTCCAACATTCTTCCTCCGATCCCTCAGGGATCGGAGACGTTGAATTCTTAGTAACAAAAACTACCCTCAACTTCTGTTCCTCCAAATCGATAGTTCCTTTTTTGAACTACAATATCACGAGTCAGGAGTCACGAGTCACGACACATTGCGTTGTTAATTAGCCGCGGTGAATAAAAAACCGTATCAAGTCCATAAAGCGGTTTATCGTACCAATTGAGACGTTATTTTTTCCGATGTTAGGCCGACTGGTGCTATTATACATTGAACTAGGAACTTGTCTTTAGGTATAGCAAGAGGGTTTGCCGTTTGAGCTTGCAACGAAACTAAAACATCCTCGAATCCAACACAACACGGAATCATCAGTAATCGAGAATTATTAGTATTTATCGAGTTAGGAAAAGTATGACGATAACTGCAATTAGGGGACAGACCGACGCGGAAGCAAGCTGAAGCAAGAAAAACAATAAAAGAACAGAACACAAAAAGTTACGTGGTTCACTAACGACGTGTTAGCTACGTCCACAGGGCAGAAGGAAGAGAGTTTTATTAATGTCTGAAGTTTTCAAATTACAGATTCAGACAAGATTCAGACAATATGATGAGCAATTAAGCATAAATACTAGGTTAAGACTTAGAAAATTTATATAGTCATTTCTAAGACCTAATACGGCTTAATAAAAGCTCAGAGACCTAATAAAGCTAGCCCAATAACAAATACGGATATCGTTTAGGTTTCGGGGGAGTTACCTCTAAATCCCTAAACCAGGGCGCTTCGCCCTTGGACCCAGACTCGTTGATCGATCGCTGCATAGTCGTTCGAACGACGACTAACAGAATCAAGGCATAAACACAACAAAAGCATGTTGTAGCATTCAGGAGTCAGGAACAATATATTCTTAATTCAAGGTGGTTTGAAAGTCGGTGGCTTCAACTTACCCCTGGCCTCCCTGAGTCGCAAGGATGAGATATGTTTGTCGATCCTATTACAGAGGATCAATCTAGTTTTCTTACCTAATTAAAAAATCTAAGTAAATTCTTGCTTCAGAGTTGAGACGTCAACGTCGTATGAGCCTCAATCGTAAAATAGACTCAAATCGTCTCATTTAGCTAATGGGATTATTTGTTTCGCAACAATGACTCATCGAGACGGTTTTAGGCAAGACCAATCAAGTGAAGAAATTACTAACAAATCAAAAAGTAGAAAAACTACAACACATTAATAAAGAGATCACCTTTGACAACAGTGGTAGAGCCAGGAGATATAATTCCGACATTCGGACGAACACAATATTTTTTCGGATGTGTTGTTTTAACCTTGAACAATATTCATGAAAATCCAAAATAAATTCAGGGTGTCAAATGTCGATATATTGTATCGTAATTAGTAAATCGGTTTTTCTAACAGCACACATTAATAAGCCTAACACGGGAAATTTTATAAGAGATTGTTATTAATTATCGTAAAATTTCCGATGATAATCTCTTGCAAATCTTTCCCTGGATTTATTAATGAGTACACGTTAGAAAAACCGTTAATTATTAACGGAAGATTATACCTTGAAAGCAATATTATAATCAGTCGTAATATTTGTTAATTGCAACCAACATGTGCTCAACCTGTTCAATCGAACTGCAAAAAACTCCCATAATATATGAGAACCCTTTTTAGGTACACCAGGTGTGTCACGTTTTCGTACATGAAATTAATGAGCACGCGGTTTTAAATTCATTTAAAATTTCTCATATAAATTATGAAGTACAAACTCGTATTAAATTACTTTATTTGTACCAGTGAATAGTAGTTAAAATTTATTTTATTTTGTAAAAAAAAGAAAATTAAATAAAATAAATGTAAATTATTGACGAGAACTTACACGGGAATTTGAGTTCAGAAGGTTGGACATGGAGGAACTTTTTATTCATGGCTCGAAAATCCAAAAATAAGAAAATTCTTTATGATTATAATCAATTATCATAATCAAACTACTTATTAAATTTATGAATGTTGGCTATTTGTTAATTTTGATTATTTATATACAACTCGTGTTTTTTATTTTTTTATTTTTTGTAGACTTTGAAGTTTGAATTGAATTATCTTTATGATTGGAGGTAGAATTAGTTTAAAGTTTGAATCTTTTACAAAAAATTGCATTTAAGTACAATATATTATGTTGTTTAAAGACCGGTATTATTAGCGGGCGAAATATAGGTTATATACGTAGGCTCTGTTCTTTCGGACTTAATTTCAGCTTATTTCAATTTTGTTTAGCTGTATTCCGTTAAGTTTTATTTATTTTTCATCAATTATGTTCAGTTAATTAAGTTAATTTCTTCATAAAATTAGCTTTTAATTCAATAATTAATTTCACCTCAATTTCACTCAATTTAGTTCAATTAAGTTTTATTTCATTTAATTTTATTCGCCTCGTTTCAGCTTAATAGGACAAGGCTTTACATATATGGTTATATATTTTTCCTCAAAAATTGATAGGTACTCGCTATAATTTAATGTGAATTTATTTCGTCTAACAATATATTTTTAGCGAAATTAATCTTGACTTAAGTGATCACTCGATTTATACAATTTAAGTTTATATAAATCATATTTTCAAACAAAGACTAAATATAAAGATAATAGCGAGTAGTTAAAAGGTCACGAGCTGAAAACCGTCACAAGTGAGACAAAATGATGATATATTAACCAAAAGTCTATCAATTCTTCACAACTTGGTTAAAATATGATTTGTATAGAACACACGCAAGAGACCAAATCCTAAGTACGAATGAGTATACCTTGTTGGATTCATGCATATGACATAGTACAAGACTTAGTCTTGGATCTAAGCTAGTACGTAACACTGTTTTATACTTTCTCCATTCAAATCCAAAATGTATTTTTGTTTTTTTGCACAAATATTAAGAAATATGTTAAAAAATTATTAAAAGTACAATTGGATGTGTGTAAGGTGTTTTTTTATTAATTTAAATATGTGATAGTTGGTTATTGGTGGGTCATTCAATGACATTTTGTGTAAATAATTGATATTTATAAGGACATTTTAGTAATTTTTTAGGCTTTAATGAAAAAGTGGTAGTTTGGATATGAACGGATTAAAATGAAATAAGTGTTGATTGGATTTGAATGGAGGAAGTATATAATTTGACGATAATTACTATTACTCGGCATGTACTTATTTTCCTTAACACAAATTCCTATTTGCAACGGCACTATCCGTCGCAAACTTGTGACGGATATCATTTCCTCTCACAAAATACCCACGTTTTCTCTCTCTCCAACACTATTCATGTGGTCCCCTTTTTCCACTAACTCATTTTCTACCCATTTTATCTCACAAAATATCCGTCACAAATAACGACCCGTCGCAAGTAAGACTTACTATTTCCTTTAAGAATGTTTACATTAATTAAATTAGTACAGAGAGTAAAATTATCTTATTTTACCTCAAGACTCGTCCTGTAACTTCGTTTACTAATAATTTATGGTTTCGTGAGGGGTATATTTGTCTATAAAACACGGTTTTACTGTAAAACTGTTTTACACAAAACAAATTCTACTTCATACGATTAACATTATCGGTCGTATGAGGAGGTACGGGCTCCGACTCTTGGCCGTTTTCTAACGTCTAGCTTGAGTTAGCTGTTATGTCTCTTGAGAGTTGAGACGAGTTTTATAACGAAATGTTAGTAAATTTCGTCATGAAGAAATATTGGCATGTCCGATCATCGAAGTCTTGTTAATTACTGTATCATTCTCGAATAGCCCAAAATAAAAATTACGTCATCAGGAAAAAACCAAGCGCTTGTTCGTATAAAACATGCACCAGCCGGGAATCGAACCCGGGTCTGTACCGTGGCAGGGTACTATTCTACCACTAGACCACTGGTGCTCATTGTCTATGTTAAACTAATTATTGACGTTACTTAAACAGATTGGGAAAACTGATTATAAATGATACTCCCTCCAAGTCGGAGTATTGGTTCTCTTCACTTTTTGCACAAAAAATAGAAAAATGATTTTAGACCATACAAAATCCCCTACCCCACATTGAATCCACAAAAAAGTTATTAAAAGGGGAAAGAAGAACCATCACTAAACTCGCATCAAAAAGGAAACAGGAACCAAAACTCCGACTCGAAGGGAGTATATATTGTATTGACATGTTTTACTAGTACACAAATTTTTGTTTCAAACCAAACATATCCGTTTAAATTAATAAGACGCGTTAAATAGTTATTGCTTTATATATAGGATAATTTGTGAAAAATTACCTTACATTTATGCCCATTTGTGAACAACTACCTTACTTTTTTTGGTTAAAAACTACCTTTCATTTTAATTTTTTGTTAAAAACTACCTAAAAAAAGTTTTGAGGCCAATTTCTATTTATTATTGGTTTTACACGTGTGAGTTCTCTAAATTTTCATTCTTATTTTGTCATTAAACTTGATATCCAAGCTTATCCAAGCTTATCCTTCTTATCTAAAGTTCTAAACGAAAGGGAATTATTGCCATCAGCTTCAATTTCTTTCTTTAAGCATGTGGAATAATTGCTCCAGATGATGAACATGGATTAAATGGTATGAACTCTATGCTATTAGTGAATAGGTGTTAGTCATGCATTTATTTGATAAAATGTACTAGTATTGATTGGTTTATGCATTTCTGATACATATTGTTCTACTCATTGTCGTATGATGCCGCAATACTTCATACTTCATTTGCAGCAGCCACGGTAATAACTCCCTCTCTTGTCAAAAACTACCTAGGGGGCAGAAGTAGGATGTCCAAGTACTACTTGCTACTGAAAGGATTTAGCAGAAAGAAATTGAAGCTAATGACAATTCCGTTTCGTTTAGAACTTTAGATAAGAAGGATAAGTTTGGATATCAAGTTTAACGACAAAATAAGAATGAAAATTTAGAGAACTCACACGTGTGAAACCAATAATAAATAGAAATTGGGCTCAAAACTTTTTTTAGGTAGTTGTTAACAAAAATTTAAAATAAAAGGTAGTTTTTAACCAAAAAAAAAGTAAGGTAGTTGTTCATAAATGGGTATAAATGTAAGGTAGTTTCTCACAAATTATATTTATATATAAGATAAAAAAACAAAATACCTAGATATTAGTAAAAAGACTTGTTTTATCTATGCAGGAGGGGTATATTTAACCCGTTTTAATTTTAAAACGGTTATATTCATTTGAAGAAAGACTTATTTTTATTAAGATATTTCAATTGTCACTTTCGCGGGTAATATATACTAATTATATAGGGATTAAGTTTTGTAGAATTATATGAGAATATCATGAGTTTTACATAACGTCAAAATAATAAGTTCACAGTTAATAGTTTTTGCATTGAATGTATTTATTTACCTCTTCAATAGGATATAGTTGTATATATATAGGTTCCTTGTATCAGTAGGTTTATTATTCAATAAGAAACCTTTACACATTCACATTCCTTGCCTTACACAATTCTTTATGGTATCAGAGAACTAAGGTTTTCACAAAAAAAACAAACACAAACTCCGTCGACAGAAATCATGACTGGCGATGACAAGAAGCAAAAACCTATTCAATCGAATAGCCCTCTATTTCTTCATCCCTCTGACAACCCCAATTTATCTCTCACACAAATCGTCTTCAATGGGGATAATTACGATCTGTGGGCAGCGACAGTACGGCATGGGTTAGACGCGAAAAACAAACTCACTTTCGTCGAAGGCAAAGTCACACGACCACCGACTGTCGAAGGAGAAGAAAGCATTGAAGGAGCGGCATGGAGACAATGCAATGCGATGTTGAAGGCGTGGTTACGCAATGTAATCGATCCGAAATTACATCTCAGTATTGCCTTTGAGTCATCTACAGTATCGGAAGTTTGGGAGGAATTAAAAGACCGATACTCTACCGGAAATGCACCGAGAGTGCATCAATTGAAGGGCGATTTGGCGGAATGTAAACAAGGGAGATTCTCTGTCGTTGAATATTACACAAAACTCAAGACTATTTGGGATGAACTTGCAAATTACAGCAAGATCCCGTCTTGTACTTGTGGAGCGGCAGTGATGATCGCGAAAGAAAAGGAAGAAGAGAGAGTCCATCAATTTCTGATGGGACTCGATAGCAATGTGTTCGGACAAGTCCGTACCAACTTGTTGATGGAAGACCCCATCACCAATCTATCGCGCGCTTATGCTGTGATTTTGCGTGAAGAGAAACACTCTCAGATGGGAAAGGCAAAAGAAGAGACAAATGAAGGAGCCATGGCCGTGCGGTCATTCAATACAGGAAGAGGAAAGACACATTTCTCAAGAGAAGAAACAGAGGAAGAGACAGAACCAGTCCCGTGTGGTTATTGCGGACGATATTATCATACGGAAGAAAACTGTTATCACAAACATGGTTATGAAAACGTGAAGGCAAGAGAAAGGGGGCAAAGCAGAGGACGAGTTCGTTCTGGCCGTGGGCGCGGCCGTGGGAGAGCGCAAGGAAGAGAGCATCAAGCTAATGCTACAGGGAGTTCATCGTCTGGAAAAAGGGAAGAAGAGGCGCTGAAATTACCCTTCACCAGTGATGAAATCGAAAAACTCCGCACTCTCTTGAATCCGAGTCCAGAAGGTAGTGAAAAGCTATCAGGTATGCATACAAAAATTAATGGTGAATGGTTGATTGATAGTGGTGCATCGCACCACATGACAGGAAAACGGGATTATCTTTACAATATCTGGACCGAGGAAGCATCCCTTATTGGGCTGCCTGATGGAAAAAAAATCAGGGCATACGAACATGGAAAAATTACTTTGAGCGATAAAATCGTGTTACGAGATGTGATATATGTGCCTGGTTTATCATGTGATTTGATTTCGGTTCAGCAGTTAATTAAAGAAAATAATTGTGTAATAACATTTTTCAATGACTTTTGTGTTATGCAGGATCGGGTTTCGAGGATGGAGATTGGACGCGGTGAGCACCGTGATGGGGTTTACTATTTCGAGGTGAAGAAAAGGGAGTCAGTGAGCAAGGTGTCGATGGGAAAGAATGATGAGTTGTGGCACAAGAGGCTTGGGCACCCATCGAATAGTAAATCGCTTTCTTTTTCTAAATTAATTGGTTGCAATTTGAATTGGGATTCTAGCGTAGTGTGTGATTCTTGTTGTCGTGCTAAACAAACAAGGAATTCTTTTCATCTTAATAATAAACGTTGTGATGTTTTATTTGGTTTAATTCACGTTGACATTTGGGGCAAATACCATGTTGCTAGTATATCTCGCGCTCAATATTTTTTGACCATCGTAGACGACCATAGCCGGGGAGTATGGGTCTATCTCATGAAGGAGAAAAGTGAGGCAACTGAGTTAATGAGAACCTTCTGTCAAATGGTCAAAACACAATTTGGTACATGCGTAAAAATTATTCAAAGCGATAATGGTACCGAATTATTATCTGGAGCTATGCAATATTATTATAAAGACAACGGGATATTATTTCGAACTAGTAATGTGGATACACCTCAACAAAACGGGAGAGTGGAGAGAAAACACCGTCACATACTCGAAAAAGCTAGGGCCCTACGTTTTGCAGGACATTTACCCATTCAATTTTGGGGAGAGTGCGTTTTAACGGCAGCGTACTTGATTAATCGAACACCCACTCCATTACTCGACAACCAAACTCCTTTCGAAATCCTACACAAAAACAAGCCAAATTTCTCCAATTTAAAAGTTTTCGGATGCTTATGTTATGCTCACAACAAAAACAAACCCCGTGATAAATTTGGAGAACGGGGAATACGGTGTATATTTTTGGGTTACCCTCATAGTAAAAAAGGGTGGAAAGTTTATGACTTGAATGCAAAACGGATATTTGTGTCGAGAGATGTCCTGTTTTTCGAACACGTTTTTCCATATTTTAACCCCACAATTACAATTACAAATCCACCCACTGACAATTACTTAGAGGAATCCACTGTATACATAGATGATCATGATGAGTCGCATTTCGAAAATGAATCTGAACCATCGCATTTCGAAAACACGTCTGAACCAGTCACCGAACCCGAACAGCAAGAAACGAATATTGGGAGTGAGTTGAGCAGTTCAGGTCTTCATGATTCGAATGTAAATGTCGAGCAGACGAATGGCAGGCCTCATCAGAATGAGGAAGAGAATTTAGGCAGAGGAGCAAGGGAAAGATATGAACCGTATTGGAAGAAGGATTATGTGTGTAAATCGACTCGCATAGTAACACCCATTGCAGCCACTCATCGCGACCTTTCAAAATCCGAGAAATCAGGTACTCGCTATCCTTTAGTCAATTATGTTGTTACCAATTGCTTTTCTACTAAACATAAATCCTTCTTGGCTAAAATTGATGCTGTGCGAGAACCTCTGTATTTTCGTGAGGCAGCCATGAGTTCTCAGTGGCGGGATGCGATGACGAAGGAAATTGAGGCATTAGAAGGTAATGGAACTTGGGAAATAGTTGAGTTACCAAAGGGGAAGAAGCCAATTGGATGCAAGTGGGTCTATAAAGTGAAATACAAGGCCGATGGATCGATCGAGCGCTACAAAGCTCGCTTAGTGGCACAAGGATTTACTCAAGTTGAAGGGATAGATTATCATGAGACCTATGCACCCGTTGCAAAGATGACTAGTGTTCGGACATTATTGGCCGTGGCAGTTGTCAAGCAATGGAACATAGAGCAATTAGACGTCAACAATGCGTTTTTGCACGGAGAATTAGAAGAGGAAGTGTACATGAGCATTCCCCAAGGCTTTGAACGAAAGGGGGAGAATAAAGTTTGCAAGTTATTGAAGTCCATCTATGGCTTAAAACAAGCCTCCGGGAATTGGTTTGCAAAGCTTACAACCTCATTAAAAAGGTACGGCTTCGTTCAATCCTTGGCCGACTACTCTCTATTCACTTTTAATAATGGCACGGTATTCATTGGGGTGTTAGTCTATGTCGATGACATGATCATTGTGAGTAATGACATTGAAGCAAGCAAGAAATTCAAATCGAATCTTCACGAGCAATTCGGCATAAAAGACTTAGGGACATTGAAGTATTTCTTAGGGATTGAAATAGCACATGGTTCGAAAGGATTATTTCTCAACCAACGGAAATATGCGTTGGGAATAATCGAAGAAGAGGGGATGATTGGAGCGAAACCGGTGAGCACACATATGTTGCAAAACCACCAGTTAGAACTTTCAAAGGGAGAAGTGTTGAAAGATGTCATGAAATATAGAAGGCTAGTTGGGAGATTAGTATACTTAACCATCACAAGACCGGATTTGACTTATTCAGTTCACATGTTGTCACGATTTGTTAATGAACCAAGGAAGGAACATTGGGATGCGGCCTTGAGAGTGGTAAGGTACATCAAGATGAATCCTAGCAAAGGTATATTTTTGAACCGAGATTCAAATTTGGAATTACAGGGATATTGTGACTCGGATTATGGGAGATGTCCGATCACACGTCGATCCTTGAGTGGATATTATGTGTCATTAGGATCGTCACCGGTGTCTTGGAGAGCCAAAAGACAAGCCACAGTCTCGAAATCGACAGCGGAGGCGGAATACCGAGCAATGGGAAGTGCAACGAGTGAGATGATTTGGCTGAAATCGTTCTTAGCATCGCTGGGAATTTTTCATACCAAGCCGATGATATTATATTGTGATAACGAAGCGGCAATTCATATAGCTAAGAATCCGGTGTTTCATGACAGAACGAAACACATAGAGATCGATTGTCATTTCATCAGACAACACATCCTTAATGATACTATCAACACTCGGCATATTCGAAGTCAAGAGCAGATAGCCGACCTGTTCACTAAGCCTTTGGCAGGGGATGCATTCGAGTACTTGAAGTGCAAGTTGGGTCTCGGAATTCCACGAGCTCCAACTTGAGGGGGAGTGTAGAATTATATGAGAATATCATGAGTTTTACATAACGTCAAAATAATAAGTTCACAGTTAATAGTTTTTGCATTGAATGTATTTATTTATCTCTTCAATAGGATATAGTTGTATATATATAGGTTCCTTGTATCAGTAGGTTTATTATTCAATAAGAAACCTTTACACATTCACATTCCTTGCCTTACACAATTCTTTAAGTTTGAATCTCTCAACCCTCTCATACGACTAAATACATGATTCGTTATACCATCGAAATTTCGTGCGAGGAGGGAGTAAATAACTCTTAAACTTTTAAAAGTTTGTAAAATATATCAGCTCAATTATTAAGAAACGGTCTTATGTAAATAATATCCGCGAATTTTTATTTAAGACGTGTTACTTCCCATCTAAACTAAGGGCTTGTTTGGTTACCCATTAAAATCATGGGATGTTGAACTTCCTGGGAAGTGTAAAATCATGTTGTTGTTTGGTTGCCAATATCATGGGAAATAGAACTTCCCACATGAATTTACTTCCTCCATTATGTGGGAAGTTACTCACCAAGTCCCCCTTGGTCAATAGAACTTCCCGCATGAATTAACTTCCCATATGCGAACCAAACACTTTTTGCGAATTCACATGAATTGGAAATTCATGTGATCTTGAAGTTACCGGGAACTTTAATTCCCCTATGTCAACCAAACAAGCCCTAAGACAGGTTAAATGTAGTCATTATCTTATAATAAAATGTTGCTATTTCTTATAAAATATTACCATTATTTTCAGTATAAAAAGTAAAAATTTTAATTATAATATTTTACCAATAAATAGTTACATACTATTAAAAAGCGGTGACATTTAATTATTTTTTTCGGATTTTTTTTCTTTAAATGGTAACAAGGCAAATACTTTCGAGTAGGAACGTAGGAGTAAGATCATTTTTTTTTCAAACACCCTTCATCTCCTTCTTCCTCTCTCTCATTTTCCTTCCATTTTCTGGTCATTTTTTTTATCTCCAACTTCGTTCAATCAAACCCTAATTTTGCCTCTTCTTTATCTTCACTCGCGCGCGAACCAAAAGGTATGTTCGTTCATCTTCCCTAGATTAATTTTCATGTTTATTTGCTCGACTATCATTTTTTTTCTTTTTATTTTGTAATCAAATTCTGCATAACCTTGATTTACGTTTGTTGTCAGTTTTTGATATTGTATATAACTATACATAGTAGATTTTTCTAACTTTTCGGTTTTAAAATACCGCGTAAAAAAGTTAAAAACAGGGGTGTCGTATCACAAATAAGACTATACATGTGAATGTATATGAGAATCGTACATTTAATACAAATATAATTGAGCCTATATGTTATTTTTTCTGAGCTTTTAACAATTATTTCCTGCACTATAATATTTTAGTGTTAAAATTAAAAATTTTGGGTTTTGTATGTATTATTTTTGACTTTCAATATAATGTTTTGATTTACAGTTTTTTTTTAAAGATGCTTATATTTTTTTCAATAGAGCTTGTAAAATACATGTATAAGCTTAAATTCTTTGTTATAAATTTCGAAATCTATTCTATCAATGTATACCTCTGGTTGTAGAGCTGACAAATAATGACCCGACACGAAAATCCGACACGAAATTAGCGGGTTTGGGTTGAGGCTCATGACCCATTTGTGTAAGTGGGTCGACACGAACACGACACGATATTTAATTGGGTCGGGTTTTGGTTGAGCTCTTTAAACATGAACCCAACACGAATGACCTGTTATTTTACTAAATTAATCCTAATTTTTTTACCCTTCATCACATAAATAAACTTAAACTTTCCAAATATGGACATGACATGAAAACACGACACGAACCCTACACAAAATTAACGGGTTAGGGTTGAGGCCTGATGACTCATTTATCTAAGTGAGTCGACACGAACACGACACGAAATTTAATTGGGTCGGGTTTCGGTTGAAGGTTTTGTGCATGTGACCCATTTACATGTGACACAAACACGAACCTAACACAACCCGATCTATCAAAAACCTTACCAAACATAAATTAATATAACTCATAACAAAGTGATTTTTTTGTGGCGAAGTTATCACTAAGAACTTTATGTTCTTTTACTATAAGTAAAAATTTGTTCTTAATTCTAAGAACCGAGTTTTAAAATAAGAACTGATTTTGACCCGTTTAAAACTTGGAACGTAATTGATATTAGCAAAAATGTTCATAGTCAATTAAATTTAAATAATTCCTATTTTCAACTACAAATAATAATTTATTAACGTAATTGCTCTTTCAAGTACAATTTTTACTCTTTTATGGACTTTTTGCCATAACTGTTCCTTCCTTTGCCCTTTTCTAACAAAAAGAGAAGAATCCCCTCATTCCCGTCAAAATTAATCGGTAAATCAAATCCAAACTAAATAACATTAGTTTGAATTTAGTTCCCATATTATCCAAGAAATAAATCAAACTTAAACAATCATGTATCAATTATATCAAACTAGGGGATGTAATTAATTTAAGGTTAGATTCAAATTCAAATTAGGGATATGGAGAAGGTGGTCGGGTAGTAATTAAGGGAGGCGAGGAGGCCGGGCATGTGGTCGGGTGGTAAGGGAGGGCGAGGAGGTCGGGCATGTGGTGGCTGGACGTGCAGGAAGACGACGACGGGGATTGGTTGTCGACATTGCAAAGAGGCGATGAAGGGGCGGCAGGGTGGTTGTTGGCAGTGCAAAGAGGCGCTGATATGGGTAAGCGAGGGGCGAGCCTAACTGGCGGGGTGCGGAGGAGGGAATGATGGGACAGGGGAGGGGGCTGGTTGTTGGTGGTGAAAAAGTAGGATAGTGAAAAACAAAATTCACTTCATCCTAAGACCATCCCCAAGTAAGGTCGATTGGGAGGTCGATTTGGGGTCGAGTCAAGTTAATTGTAATTAAGAAATCGATTAGAATTGACTCAAATCGATTTGAGTCACAAATCGACCCAATTTGAGGTAAATTGACTCACCAGTCGACCTCATACGTGACACATTTTAATTGGTTCCAACCATTTAAGAAAAGGAAAAAAAAAAGAAAAGCTAAAAAAGTGGTTGTTTGGGAGGGTTTATTGACCTACGTCGTGACTTTCTATTTGGGAGGGTTTAAGTGGTCAAGGTCAATAAGGAGAGATTAAGGCTTAATATGCAATTGACCCGATTAAATTGACTTGCTGCTTGGGAATGGTCTAATAAAGGGTTATGCTTATTTAATGAAAAAGTAGGATAGTGAAAAACAAAATTCATTTAAGAACTTTATTTAAAAATCATCTATTATAGACAAAAGTTCTTAGATATTTAAACCATTGAAAAATAACATAGCACAAAAAGAACTTTATATAAAGTTCTTCTATTACTATTGCTCTCAACTTTATTCATTGTTAAGCTTTAAGTATAGCAATTAATCTCCTAAAATTTAATAAAGATGTGGAATTCTACCCCAATTTTTAATTTTCACTTAAACTAATTTTAACCTGCAAAATTACACGAGTTTGATAATTAAATTTGTCATTAAGATATATTTTGAACTAAATTCATTTGTATTAATATCAAAATTACTAGAAGACTTAGATATATACTAAAATTTTAAATATTCATTTTTTTTTGTTTTTTTGTGTACCTTTAACTAAATTAGTTGTATTAGACAAACACTTGTTTCAAGTACAAAATCAGATCTTCCATCTCTCCCAAATCTTTTAAATTATAAGGCTATGTTCTTTTTTGTTCAATTTCAATTCCTTTCGATTTTGCTTAGGTGTATTCCGCTAAATTTTATTTACGTTCAATCAATTATGTTTAATTAATTTCTTCACAAATTAACTTTTAATTCAATTAAATTCACTTCACCCTAATTTCACTGAATTTAGTTCAACCAAGTTCTATCCCAATTAATTCAATTAAACTCGTTTCAGCCGAAAAAACACGAACTAAATTCTCGTAAAGGATACACAATCCAAATCTTTCAAATTATAAAATCAACTCCCTTCATCACAGAGAGAAAATCTAATAAATTCTAAAGTCAACTCTCTTCATCACACACAAACCAAACACAAATTCTACTTTATGACGATCGTATATGCGATCAATAAAGAGTGATTATATTTTAAAAAATAGTGACCACTTTTAATTAAAGAGTGACTACCATTTTTTGTTTAGAAAATGACCTATTTTTTTAAAAATTGGTCACTATTTATTAAAAGGTGACCACTTAATACCATAAAATGATCACATGTTAAAAAAAACACGGAATAAAACCTTCTTACGTGGAAACTACGTTATCATTGCCACTCTCTTTGTCTCCACCGCCTATCTTCTTTCACAATCCTCTGTACCAATTCAATTCCGTTTATTAATTCAGTTAAATTAAAGGATTAATCGATAAGAATACTCTGAACTATGAATGTCCTGCTCAAAATACTCTCAACTCTATTTTAACTACCAATATAACCAACTAATCATCTCATTCGCTTTTATTATAATATATGATCTGCTACATGCTAAGTAATTGAAGAAAACTTTAACCATTCTTTAACCCGTCTTTCTCTTTTTACTTCTATATTAATCTATTCACTTAATCACACCATTAAAACATGCTACAACAAGTTAACAAACAACAAATTTTATTCAAAGTAAATGAGATCATTAGTTGGTTATATTGATAGTTAAAATAAAATTTGGAATATTTTAAGCAAGACACTCTTAATTCAGAATATTCTTATCAATTAATCCTAAACTAAATTAAATTATTTGAAGGACATATTCACTATTTCGCGACCATTCTGGTGCACTTGATTCATTTCATCTTGAAACAAATCGTTGTATTAGCTAGTAGCTACTAAATTAGTGATTTCTAATAAATCATTTTGCTTTTGGATTCAAGTGTGCTTCATGTAATTAATTAATTTAATTATTTCAATCACATAATCACCATTCCATCTTTTATTTTTGTAAATATTTATTTTTAATGTATTAATTAACGTTTCTTTTGATATTTTAGTTCTTGGTAAAAGATCCATGATTTCTGAAATAAATATTTATTTTAAATTATTACACGCATTTCGTATTTATAAAAGTCGTTTATTAAAATTATTTACACTTTCTTATATTTGTGTGCATATGATCGAATTTTTTTAATTATTTTTTAACGATTATACAAAAATGGTTGAGATAGTTCCAAAAATTATTAATTAAAAGTATTATTGATATACTCCCTCCTATTCCATATTTTCTTCCCTATTTCCTAAAACGGATTATTCAGGTTTTCTTCCCCTTTCTTATTTTGGAAACTTTTATTCTTATTTTATTCATTTCTCTCTCCTATTACCAAACCCCACCAACTCTTTTTACTCCTATTTTATTACTTTTTTAATGTTTGTGACCCACAAATTCTTATTTAATTCTTAATTATTCATCCCTCTCTCCTATCATCAAACCCCACCCAAATTTTTACACATATTTTATTCCTCACCTTAATCCCCGTGCCCAACCCAAAGGGGAACAAAATATGGAATAGGAGGGAGTATTTCTCTCATTTAGTTCCTTGATTTTTAAATTTTGTTGATTAATTATCTCTCATTAATTAATGGTTGTAAAATGTGTACTGTAAAAATCAGGACCCTTTATGAAATTAAATCCAAATTTTTTTTATTATGAATTCCACATTTTTTTTAAAAAAACAAGTAAATTGATGAGGATGAGTGAAATGTCTTTGTTTATGCTGCGTTTATATTATGCAACTAATATAAAACACAAAAATTCAAAGAGACGGTTTCCTAATAGCGTTAATAAGTAATAACTAGAGCTATTAATTTATATAAAATTAACGATCCACTTAAATATAAATTTTACATTCATCTATAATAAACATAATAAAAATATGATAAAATTTATAACTATTCATACATTCATATTAAATTGTCTTAACAATTAACATTGTAAGGTTATAAAATTAAATTTTGCAATTGAATTAGATTATAAAATTAATTTGGTGAAATTTTATGAAATTAATTTGGTGAAATTTTATGAAATTAATATAATCAAAGAAGAGAGTTTTAATTTCATTTTTAATCAAAGTTAAAAGAGTTTGATTTCTCTAATTGAAACTTAAGGGACCTAATTTTACCATTAACAAAGTTAAGGAGAAAAATTGCCACTTCCACGCGTGTATGACTTTGTATTAGGATTAACAGACTCTTGACTTTGTATCAATTGCTTAACATCAATTCATGAGACATTAACTAATGAACAAGCGTGTATGACTAAATCTTGGGACTTGCGTACACAACCATAACAAATAACGGTAATTCTTGTGTGAAACGGTCTCATTATATAACAAGAAAACTAATTTATTATTATTAAATGAACGGACTTATTATAAAAATACACGGGCGTGAGATCGTCTTGTTCTATAATTTGTGGAACAATAATTCATGTGCCAGCAAAATTGAAAAAGCGATTTTGACACGGTTTTAAAACCGTTTTTCACATGTTTTCGACCGCTATAGGCGGTCTTAAACTCGTGTATTTCTTGTAGTGAAAATCTTGTGTCAAAACTGTTGATTTTGTAAACTGATGTCACGCAAAGTTTTACTAATAATCATCCCGTTAGCAGGCCGAGAAATTCCAGCAAAAGCGAACTAGTATTATAATGGAACTTTTCGACAAAATGATGTTATTTAACAAACTAATTATCGCTTTGGAGCTCATTTGAAACTATTTCTTCCAAATGGGTTCACGTCATCACTCTATTTATTTTTTCAATTTTTAACACAAAGCTGGCTTTCCTAGTTTCTAAAAAAAAAAATGGAGCGAGAGGAAAGAAAAATGGAAAATGTGGGGAACATTGGGAAGCCGCTACCGGATAGCGGCTTGTGCTGTATGATTGTATGTAGCAATGTAATAGTATGTTTTTTGAGAGACCGCCTCTCAATAAATTTATTGAGAGACTATTGTACAAATTTAAGAAAAATATAATAAATACAAATCATGATTAAAGATAAAATGAGTATATTTATCATGTAAATAAGCACGAAATACTATGGTACGATGAATGACAAAAAAATCACGAAATACAAATAAAATGGTACAAATGAATTGTCTCTCGATAATTTATTGAAAAACCGTATCGGTTCTAGTGATTTAATTAAGCCCTTCCCTCCTCCCTCCTCCCTCCTCCCTCTTTCTCTTCACGACTAATTAAGGGTTTCCGAGTAAGAATGTCGAAATTGCTGGAAGAAATGAAAACTAAAGTATTATCGGATTCAAAAACAGAGAAAGCGTATGCGTACTCAACCCTTGAACATCTTCAACAACAATCCAGCAATGATAATTCCTTACTCAACTCTCTTATTCATTCATCCTTAACTATCCTCTCTTCCATCGTCACTGACATTCGCGCGTCTCCATCATGAAGATGAACAAATGTAACCCTAATTTCAATTTCAATTTTAATTTTAATTTAATTAATCTCCATTATTCTTATTATTAATTTGAGTGATTGAGTGGGTGTTTCATGTTTGCAGCGTTGAATTGGCTTTGAAGTGTTTGGGATTCCTGATTTATCACCCCTCCATCGTCGCTGCCATTCCGAGTACGTACTTCTCTTAACTCATGCTTTACTTTATTCATACAATATTGTTCAATTTCAGTGACAATTTCCTATTTTTATCATTCCTGTACCATACAATCATACATTGCTCCATTCAATCATACAGCACAAGCCGCTACCCTAAACCCGAAACCCTAAACCCTAAGCCGCGGCTTCCAGATGATTCCCACATTTCCCATTTTCCCTTCCTCCTGCTCCATTTTCTTTCGTTTTTTTTAGAAACTAGGAAAGCCGCTGCAGTTTCAAATGAGCCCAAAGCGATAATTAGTTTGTTAAATAACGTCATTTTGTCGAAAAGTTCATTATAATGGGTCTTTTACTCGGAAATTTCTAACTAAAAGTTTCAATATTTTCATTTCTTTAGCGTGGACGACCGCCCCTGCTTTCTCTGTCTAGCTCCGCCACTGGTTGTACCATCTTTTACTTGTAAGCCGTCCTTGGAAGCGAGAGCAAAATGGCGGAAGCAATAGCGGCTGAGTTGGTCAAAACTGTAGTTGTAAAAACGGGTTCCAAAATTTACAACAGTATAGTTTCTGCATACAACATTGAGTCTAAAGAAAAAGAGTTGGAGTATCTCAAAAATACCATTGAAGCCGCAGACCCCGATTCAGTGAGTAATAAGTTTGAAGTCGTACTTGCCAAAATACACGATTTCCAAGAAAGAAAAGCGACAATCAGCAAGCAGAAAGAACCCATAGACGGACGTAAGTCACGCAAGGGGATACGGTCGTTTTTTCCGGCTTCACACTCAATTGTCTCTCGGTTCAAGGATGCTAGGGAAATCGACGGTATTATGGCGGGATTAAATCACGATCTAGAAATCCATGCCAAATTAGGAAGCATAGCTAGCTCGTCAACTACGAACCAAACCCAAACATTGAGCAATGTATCACAGTCTGATCATACGATTGATCGTAAGATGATTGGACGAGATAAAGACATGGATAAGATAGTAAGCTTATTGTTTGACCCCTCTACTCCTGAGAATAACGTCTCTGTTGCTTCCATTGTTGGGATGGGTGGAGTTGGGAAGACTACGTTGGCTAAGTATGTGTACAATGATAACAGGATTGAAACATATTTTGATTTGAAGCTTTGGGTTTTCGCCACCCAAGATTTTAATATCAGAAATGTTTTACAACAGATGGTGTCATGCGCCACCAAAGAAAAAGTTCTCGATTACAGCACGATGGAGCAGCTGAAAGACAGTTTGTCTCGCGTAATTGCTGGGAAGAGATTTTTGCTTGTTTTGGATGGTGTATGGGATGAAGTCAGTTTGAGAGTTAAGTGGCTAGGTTTGAGAAAAGTGCTTGGGGACGGGGCTATGGGGAGTCAAGTTCTCCTTACCACATGCAGCGCCACAGTTGCTAACACTATTGGAACCCACAAACCATACATGATTAGTGATTTAAGTGATGATGATTGCTGGCTCCTCTTTAAAGATATTGCCTTCACTAAACTTCAAGAGCCAGGAGTGGAAGCCATAGGGAAGGAGATATCGAAGATGGGTCCCAAATTACCCCTCGCTATAGAGGCGATTGGAAGCCATTTAGCAGGAAAGCTTAGTGTTCGTGAATGGTGCGCCTTTAGAAATGATCAGTTTAACAGTTTTACCTCATATGGCAGTAATGTCATCAACACTCTCAAACTCAGTTATGATGAATTGGGTGAAAGGGTAAAACTGTGTGTCAATTACTGCTCTTTGTTTCCAAAGGGATTTATCTTTGAAAAAAGTTGTCTCATTCGTCTTTGGATTGCCATGGAATATGTGAAGGCAGAATTTACAGGGCAAAGTCTAGAAGACGCGGCAGAAAATTATATGTTGTGTTTGCTAGGACGAGGATTTTTCTACAGTATGAAACTGGTTGGAATCGAGTGGAAGAATCATTTTCGGATGCACAACTTAATGCATGATCTTGTGCTCTCCGTTACTGGAGTTAAGTATAAAATGGCAGATTCAAATACCAACGAATTTGATGAAAATGTTCGGCATGTGTCGTTCGTTTCAGCACCACAGTCACCTTGGAAACCCCCATCATCACTATTAAAAATCAAGTACTTGAATACATTCCTTCTTCCTCTTCCTTCATCAGGAGTGCGTCTCCTTCAGAAGATCGAAGCTTTGCCTGTAAGTAGTAAACTTATACCAGACAGTTTCCTACCTTTGAGGGTATTGCGGATGCATGGTCTAGGAATAACTAAACTTCCAAACTCATCAGTACGCGACCTGATACACTTGAGATATCTCGATCTTTCGTTCAACTCTATCCGTAAACTCCCTAGCTCAATCACAAAGCTTGTGAATCTTTACTTACTTGACCTATCTTACTGTTGGAGCCTTGAAGAGTTGCCCGAGGACATAGGCAAGCTACGGATGTTGAGACACCTTGAACTCGGAAGAAGTTGTGTTGGTTTGACTCATATGCCCAACGAGTTGGAGCAATTGAAAGGTCTTGAAACACTAAGCCGATTTGTTGTCGGAAAACCGAGGAAGTCTAACGCTTATTCGGCATGTGGTTTAGGAAGCCTAAAATGCTTTGTTAATCTTAAAGGTACATTGACAATCATTCTGGCCGAGCGATCTAAGGATATTGTTTCAGAGGCCAAGGCTATAAATCTGGACCAGAAAGCGATTACGCATTTTGGTGTGGTATTTAAGGGGAGAGATATACAGGATGAGATGGTGCTCGATTGTCTCAGACCTGGTACTGGTCTCACTTCCCTGGATATTGAGAGCTATGCTGGGAACAGGTTACCATGTTGGTTGAGAGAAGGAATTCATTCATGGCTTCCAAATCTCGTCGAAGTTCAGATATCTAATTGTCAAGAGTGCATATATATGTGCTCCTTTGGAAGACTTGCTCATCTTAAATATCTAACCTTCGACCGCTTGGAGAAGGTGGAGTACATAGAGAATGGTGATAGTAGCAGCAGCAGTGATAATACGCTAGTCCCCAGAGATGATCACCCATCGACTCCCTTATTTCCGTCCCTACAATCCCTCTTTCTTACAAAGATACCCGCATTGAAGGGATGGTGGAGTGTAACGGACTCTGCTCAAGATCAAGGTCTGAACCAACTCCAGAAATGGATGCCTGTTTTTCCCAAACTGAAGGAGGTGACAATGGACATAGCGCTGGTTATTTCATTGGCCCAAGTGTTCCTACAAAGAATTTCTTCTCTACGACGTCTCGTTGTAATTGGCAAAACTCTCATTATAAATGTCGGAACTAAGGTTAAAGCAATACAAAAGTCGCTGCCTTCAAATGTTGCACCTAGGCCGAGACAACCGGCCATTCTCCTCAAAAGCTACCTTCCCATGCTTATTGAGCTATCCTTTTCCGGGCTTCAACTAGTATACCTTCCTGAAGAGTTTCGAGGTATGCCAGCTTTGGAAATCCTAAGTATATACAACTGCGAAGCTTTAGAGGCGGTTCCAGAGTGGATTGACAGTCTCACATCCCTCAGGAGCCTTACTATAGATAAATGTCCCAGAATAAAATCGTTGCCATGCGAGATCAGCAACCTATCCAACTTGAAGACACTAATCCTTAAAAGATGCTCTCTTCAGCTTGTGGAGCGATGCCAGGCGCCATCAGGTGAAGACTGGCCCAAAATTCAACATATTCCCAAAATTAGCATTGAACGCGCTAAGAATGATGAATAAAACGAAGAAGAGCGGTGATCATTGACATGTTGATGTATAGTATTTTTGTGTGTTATGATGATTTATTTGGAATAATCTTGTGTAATAATGTGTTATAGTTTGTTGATTGCTTAAAAGATTAAAACTGTACAGTTGGTTTAGTGTATATTTGAGTGTTTTATTTGTTACAAGACTCTGCTTAAGAACCTAATTGTTGTTTGCTGTTGTCCTTCACAAATAACTCGCTTTAACTTGTGACGGATAGTGTTTGTCATAACAACACGCTTCGTATGACTAACATCATCAGTCACATGAAGACGGAGTGGATCGACTGTTTTCTAATGTCGGCACAGAAATTTTATCACTGCTTGTATAAATTATGCACCAGCCGGGAATCAAACCGGGGTCTGTACCGCGGCAGTGTACTATTCTACCACTAGACCACTGGTGCTCATTGTTAAAACATCACTTTTAGTAACTTGAATACCGACGAAGTTCGAACTTGTACCACTCTATATGACTTTTCTCACTCGATCTTCTCCGTTAATCTAAATTAGCCTATTTAGAGCATGTTTGGCCTGTTTGTTTAAAAATTTGGTTTTGAAGGTTAATTTTTTTAAAGTGTTTTCGAAATTAGAAACATCAAATTGTTGTTTCTATTTTTAAGGAAAAAAGATGGTTTTTGAGTTTTTAAAAAACTAATTTTACCTTTTTAGAAAATGTTGTGTTTGGCCAATTTGTGTTTTTTAACCTAAAAATACTTTCAAAAGTTAGTCAAACAAACACACACTTAATTCATTACCAAAAACACAAAACATATACTGTATTGAATATGATTTTATAACGAAACTGACCTATATAAATTCCTAAAAACAACGCTAGAAATAAAATACAATTATCTTTACGTCACGTCACCAATCTTACATTATAAAAAGATTTTTCAAAAACCTTCTAAAATAAAGTAACGATTACACATAAGAGCTAAAAAATCGACATCTAAAAAATCACACTAAGAAAAAATGGAAAAAAAAAACCAAATCAAAACAACCTATATTCAATATACATACCATAATTAAATTCTAATTCCATAATCAAATCAAATCAATTAACATCAAAATTAAAATTGTTCTACTTTTACACATTGCCAATTAATCATACCATCCCTAAATAAACACACACAACTAAGAAAAACACTAAAAAACAAGAAATTACCCGTATTAAATAAGACGGTTTTATTAATACGGTTTTCAGCTGGCTGGAGACAGACGTTAATAACCTAAATATGGAAATATTTACAAGATATTCTCGTCAGATATTCAAATTCTTTTTGTGAATCCCGTCAAATTTCACAATTTAGACTATTAATGTGTACTCTAAATACACCCGTTAGAAAACCGCTATTAATAAAACCGACTTAAGCAACAATTTCCGAAAGAGGAAAAAAACACCCGCACGAAACTTCATAGTCATCATACCATATATAAACAAACACACAACCAAGAAAAACACTAAAAAACAAGAAATTAGTCGTATCGAGTAAGACGGTTTTATAAATAAGACCGTCTCACACCGTAATCACCGAAACCGGGAAAAAAAAATTCCACACAAAACATCATACTATCATAGTCATCATAGTAGTATTAACGTTGGAATTCTCACAAAAAAGTTTGAAATAGAAGTTACAAATTACCAAAAAAATAAATAAAAAGACTGCCCTTTTCTCTTCTTCCTCTTCATCTCATTACTCTCATAATTATTACTCCGTATTAATTAATTTGGTGATACAAAAAGTTGAAAACTTTGAATTTTTAATCCCATTTTAATTTCATAAATTTTTGAGAATTATAGTGCAATTTATAAACTATAGAATTATACAAAATTTGAGTTTTTTTCTTTTTTTTTTAAAATTGTTTTTTTTAATTAATTTAATTGGGTTTTATTGGATGAAGATGGGTAAAATTCTGATGTTAATGTTGTATTTTATTGGGATTTTTATAAGTTGTTGTTTGTGTGATGACTCTTATCGAAATTTTACTCTTAGTTATTCTTATAAAACCCTTAAACCCCTTGGTGTTCCTCAACAGGTAAATTTTTTTTTACTGTTATGTTTTTTTTTCAGTCTATTTGATTGCATTTGTGTTTTGTGTTACTTTTTGGTTATAAAGTTTTGATCTTTTAGTTTAGTTTTTGTGTTTTGGGTTTGCTTCATAATTTGCAAAAAAAGTTGTTTTTTGCTGTATTGATTTTGTTATGTTTGTGTATTAAAAAATTGTTTTTTTTTTGAGAAAAGATATGATTTTGGACGTGGGTTTTGATTGATTGATTGATGATTTGGTTGAACAATTCCTAGATTTGATCAATGTGGGGATGTGTGATCTGAAATTGTGAAGTATTTCAATGTAGTTCTCGATGCAATTTTCATGGGGTCATTCGGAAATAACCTTTTTATGTGTAACCCTAATACCGCAATTCTGTAGAAGCCATTGAGACACTGGGATAATGTCGTTGTTGTTGACGTTGTAGGGTTCGGAAATAATGAGTGATTTAGTCAGTGACACTGTCAATTAACTAGAACTTGGCTTTAACTGTAATTTGGTATGGATTATGAAATGTGGACTGACATTGATGAATAGCATCGAAACGAAGTATTTTAGGTCGAGTCATAGGTGCATGGCTTGAATCTGGATGCTTTGTTTCGATGCTTCAGGTCGTTTAAACTTTAGATTTAACGAACATTGATGGATTGGTCTCGCCCACTCGTGGTGACAGGGTTACGGTTTTTATATGTTTGAGGAAGAAGAGTGTTTGGAGTAGGTGCTGAATGTTGCAGTAAATGAATTATTGAAGTTTCTGTACATATGTTTTTGCTGAGATTTTTCGAAAAATGTTGTGATTTTCCCTGTTTCCGCAGGTGATAGTAGTCAATGATCAGTTTCCAGGGCCTTTAGTCGAAGTTACGACCAACGACAATGTCGCTATTGATGTAAGAAACAACCTGGATGAAGAACTTTTGGTTAACTGGTACGTTCTGTCTAACGTGTGACTCAGAAATTTGACTGTCGGAAGCAAAACTTAGTCTTAGATGGTCGAATTTGATGCTATTGACTGACTGCAGAGTTGCCATCTAAAGCGGCCTTAATTTACATACGGAACTGAGATTTCATGTGATGTATTCTTACTGCAGGAATGGAATGCACTTGCAGGATAATCCCTGGCAAGATGGCGTCGTGGGAACTAATTGTGCCATTCCTCCGACAGGGAATTTGTCGTATCAGTTCCAGGCCAAAGACCAGATTGGCAGCTTCTTTTATCAACCTTCTATCAAATTTCAAAGAGCATCTGGTGGGTTCGGCCCGATTATAGTTATGAACAGGACCGTTATTCCTCTGCCTTTCGCGAAACCAGATGCTGATGTTACTCTCATGATTGGTGATTGGTACACCCGTGACCATAAGGTACATTGAAATCAAATCGTTTTTCTTTGAGATATAAGTATTCGTGATTACCGTGTTTATTCCTGGTTTTCACTTGCATTAGGTGTTGAGATCGGAATTAGATGCTGGCAAGCATCTTGGATTGCCTGACGGGGTTCTCATCAATGGAAAGGGACCGTACCAGTATAATACCACCCTTGTCCTAGATGGTATCGAGTATGAGACCATTAATGTCGACCCAGGTACTTGGTCTACATTTTAAACAATTTAACCTTCGATACATTACACAACAAGGCACTTCATTTTAGGCGAAAAACAATAGAATTTTAACAAAACGGTTGTCTGACACACACATACTCAATAGCATGTCGCGTCCAACACTTAGACCCTGTTCTTTTCGGCTGAAACGAGCTGAATTGAATAAATTGGAGTACAGCTTAATTGAACTAAATTGAGTGGAATTGAGCTGGAGTGAATTTAGTTGAATTAAAAGATACTTTTGTGAAAAGATTAATTGAAAATAATTGATTGAATGTAAATAAAACTTAATGGAATACAACCAACCAAAATTGAAAGGAGCTGAAATTAAGCCAGAAAGAACAGAGCCTTACAACCTGGCCGGAGTTACATAACTTGGGGGTAGTTTCTTATGATATACGGTACCACAGAAGCAGAGGACTCCTTCCTTTACTTCTGCTCAATTCTGCGAAATGACGAGGTGACATAGCCTGTCTAGGGGCTATGTTACTCTGACTCGGGTCCAAGTCTGGGACACGGGTGTGTATCGAAGGGTCGGACATGGCTATTTTTTGAAAAATTGTCAAGTTTTTGGTCTAAAATTAAGTGTCCGAGTGTCATACCAATGTCCAGGTAACATAGTCTAGGAGGGTGAGATCTAATATATAGTCGACACGATGTGCGGTGGCTAATGCAATCTGAATGCCGACACAATGCAGGGAAAACATACAGATTTCGGGTGCACAATGTCGGGACCTCAACTAGCTTGAACTTCCGAATTCAAAGTCATTCGTTAATTCTGGTTGAAACCGAGGGATATTATACATCACAGATGAATATTTCCAACTTCGATATTCACGTTGGGCAGTCGTATTCCTTTCTTGTTACGATGAATCAGAACGCTAGTACGGACTACTACATTGTCGCTAGTGCACGGTTTTTGAACGATTCTGGATGGGAAAGAGTCACCGGAGTAGCTATCTTGCAATATAGCAATTCAAACGGAAAAGCTACTGGACCGCTTCCTGATCCTCCTAATGATTTCTATGACCAAAGTTGGTCTATGAACCAGGCACTTTCTGTCAGGTTTGTTTACGTTTTATGTTCCCGTCTTGAAAAACTTCGTTACATTATACATCTCACGACGTTACCCCATTGCCTCAACCCCCACAATGGTCGGTTTTCGATGACCATATTGAAAATTAAGTCGAGAATTGCATGAAATGACTGCAAGTTGCTGCTAAAATATGTTATTATGATTCGGCTCTGTTTGGTAAACAACGAATTAATATTGACAGAAGCAGATTTGACTAGCAGAATGATTTAACGGATTTGACTAGCAGATTTATTTAGCAGAATTATTCTAGAGGTGTTTGGTAATTGACAGTTTAGATTAACAGATTATTTAGAATCTTTGTAAAATGACATATAAGGACATGAAGAGATTATTTATTAAATATATAAAAGAAATGTTAGTATTTTATTAAGAGGGTAAATAAGACAATTTTTTTCTTTCTAATATGCTAATCCAATATGTTGGTAGGAGCAGCATATTGTAAAATAGCATATTAGACCCCAATATACTATTTCAATATGCAATTAACCAAACACTCTAAGTCAAACAAGCTAAATCTCTCAAATATGCTGAAATTTGGCCAATATGCTGTTTAGCAAACAGGGCCTTCATCTATTTCAGCTGCATTTTGAGACGGAATCAGCCTCGTTTATCTTGTAGTGTCCGAGATCAGGCTGTAGCTACTGATTTTACTGTTCTAAAGATGCATATAATGTTCATCTAAAGAGTCGGTCTCTCAACGTCTTTATATTATGAATTTGCGCAGGCAAAACGGATCAGCAAGTGGAGCTCGTCCGAACCCACAAGGATCTTTTATCTATTCAAGAATCAATGTTAGTGACACATTCATCCTCGAAACTTCACCACCGACAACAATCATGGGAAAACGTCATGCAACTCTAAACGGGATTTCCTTTGTAAATCCCGCTACTCCCATCGTCCTTGCAGACTCTGAAAGATTAAATAATACTTACAAGCTTGATTACCCCGTTAAACCAATGACAGGCCGTAAACCTCGTATGGATACCTCTGTCATCAATGGCACATTTAAGGGATTTGCCGAAATTATATTTCAGAACAACGATACTATCCTGCAGACATTTCACCTTGATGGCTTTTCGTTTTATGTTGTTGGGTACGGTTCATCTCCTACTGGTTTTCTTTTCCGTTTCAGACAAATGCAAATTCAAATATACACTAACGACTAACGACTAACGACTAACGACTAACGACTAATCGACTAACTGATTTACTGATCGCTGCAGGATGAGTTACGGTGTGTGGACGCCTGACAAGAGGACAAGCTATAACATGTGGGATGCAATTTATCGCTGCACAGTTCAGGTTCGTACTGCCAACATATTTCGATGTTCTGTTTTACGACTCAATGTATTTACTGCTGAATTACAGTATAATAGGGCTGGTCAAGAGTGTGTGTCGACATTGGCAACTCGGACTCAACCCGCCACTGAACCCGGATCAAACCTGCCCCGCCTCACCCGGGCCCAACCCGTCGCGGACCCGCCCTGACCTCGGGCCGTGTCAGGGTCCCCATACCTTGAATCCGCACCTCCCCTCGACCCGTCCCTGACCCGGCCGACCCGCACCATTGACTACCCCTACAGTATAGTGTAGTTTTAGTCAAGTCGGAAATGAGATTGGCTCCGTTTATGACCGACCTGTATCCTCATGAGAGATCTATAAGTTGACTTTGTTAAATCGACCCAACTCGTAGATGGCCCGTACTTTGCTGACTAGTATTAACCCTGTCTGAAATGACCCGACTGAAAATTATCGACAAAACCTTAATGAAGAACATGGTCTGAAATGAACTGATCCCGAACCCAAAATCATCTGAACGGCCCGTTTTCCAGGTCCATGTCAAATTACAGGACTTTCGTATTTCTGGATGCAGGTTTTCCCCGGGGCGTGGACAGCAATCTACGTTTATCTAGATAATCCCGGAGTATGGAATCTCAGAACAGAGAACCTCGATCGATGGTACTTAGGCCAAGAAACTTACATTAAACTCGTCAACCCCGAAGCTAAAGACCAGCAGTTTGCACCCCCGAAAAACATTCAGTACTGCGGCGCTCTAGCATACTTGCAGAAGTAAGTCCAAACTAAACTCCGGACTTAAAAATCCGCTTTTTTTTTTTTTGGGTTATTTCATAAGAATAATCCAACTTATACTCCATTTTCTCATATTAATCCCTACTAACGATTAACTGAGAAAAATCCAACCTATAACCTCAATTATCTTTCATTGAACTTTGTCTATTTTTAAACTCTTATTATCTATAATTCTGTAAACAAGCACGTCACCTTGACTTAGTTTTTGTTTTTCCTGCTTCCTGTACAAAAAGTAAGTGAAAGTGACGTGCTAGCCTACCGATAAAAAAAGTAAAAATAGTCAAAGTTCAATGAAAGATAAATGAGGTTATAGGTTGGATTTTTCTCAGTTAATCGTTAGTATGGATTAATATGAGAAGATGAGACATAGGTTGGATTATTCCCATGTAATAAACCTTTTTTTTTTTTCGTTTAACATTCCGCTCATAATATGCTTACACTCGTCATCTTTTTATCACAAGGGCAAGTTCTGCAATTTCGATCAACAACAATATGAAGCTACTCGTAGCAATGCTGATGGTACTCGTTGTCGTTCTCTTTGATTTGCGGTGAGAATTGTTCCCCTGACATTTATAGGAATGGCGGATGCTTTTAACAGTTCGGTTTCTATACAAATTCCGTAGTATATGGAGAAGTACAAAGCTTGCATTAACCGTTGGTAGGGCGAAATTTGTGTAACTGTAAAAACAAGGATTTGCGCCATTGTTGATTGAACTTAGCTTAAGCATCCCGGAATTGCAGATGATCGGATTTTTGTTGATTGCCATTTTTCTTTGCCATTGTTGTTCGTGTTCAATGAACACGAAGCAGTAGTTTACGGTGTGTCTAGGTGCGGGTTTAGGCCAGACATATAAACATCTTTTTTCTACGTGGTGCCCATGTACTTCTTCGAATTCTACGTGGTACGGTGGTATCCTTCGCTTTTCAAAAATATTGAGGATATCCCTAAACTTAATAAAAACATCTTAACATATCGAAGCTTCTCTAATTTGCATCATGCCATTAACATAAACCTGGTATACTTAATTAGTCCTAAGAAATATTTTCATGACAAAATTTAACATATTAAAAACGTAGGAATATTTTACAAAGTTTAATGGTACCACTCATGTTTTTAAATACACGGGTGTATCACGTAAAATTCAAAAAAATACAGGGTACCACGTAGGAAAATCGTTTTTTTAACCGTTTATGCAAAGGCGTCCAATATAGGAGGTGGCAATTTGGGGGCCTTAATAGGGCTGGTAAACAAATAATATTTTTTTTAAAAATAATAAAAACATAAAATTGTTGAGATTTTGCTACCAAAAGGAAACGAACCTTGGACAACACATTGAAAAAGAATGCTCAAACCACTGCACCCAAGCATATTAATACTAATTTAGTACAACAAAAGGTTAATGTAATCTAATCATACTGAGTTTTGGGCCCCAAGAATTTTGGGCCCCGGTTCTTAGAACCGATTGAACCTCCTGTTCAACGACCCTACGTTTATGTCACAGCCATATTTCTCGTCAACTAAATCCTAAAAACGCGTCTGATATACACAGACGCATTTAGTCAAGCACTCAACTAAATCTTGGAAACGCGTCTGTGTAATGTTACACAAACGCGTTTAGTCGAGCACTAAAGCATGCCAGATCTACGAAACTAGGGTTAATCATCTATAATTAACGAATAATACGAAACCATTAATTAAATAGATTAAACTAATTAAGATAATGATGATTAACACTTAAACACTCCCATGAAATAAGTTGTGAAGAAGAAGAATGATGGTATCTTGTAATACAAAACATCTCCATTAAAAAATAATTGATGCATGCATGCATGCCCTAATCACTCAATGTACTCATGTGAGTTGGGAATGTTCCCTTCCGTATTGCCATGCGTAGAAGGCACCCAATCATCTTAACTATGTAAAAACAACTTGACATAAATAATAATTTCCTAAAGATTATAGTTAGGTCCTGTTTATTTCGGCTAAAACTAGCTTAATTGAATTAATTGGAATAAAGTTTAATTGAACTAAACTGAGTGGAACTGAGCTGTGTGAATTTAGTTGAATTAAAAGTTAATTTTGTAAACAAAGAGATTAACTGAATATAATTGAAAGAACGTAAATAAAACATAACGGAATATAGCTAAGTAAAACTGGAAGGAGTTGAAATTAGTATGAAGATATAAATTATTTAACATAAACAAATATAATATAAGTATATATTATATTTTGAAAATTATTAAAAAAAAAAATCAAGCTAAATTTCCAAAAAGAACATAATATTATATTATTATTTTGATTTGATTTAATGTGTACATGTAATATATTTACGTAAATAAAACACTTTTCTTAGTTTTTGAGCATATGTATATTTTTTTGAGCATATGAATATCTTTTTGAGCTTATGAATATTTTTTTGAGCATATGAATATTTTTTTGAGTTTATGAATATTTTTGTGAGTTTATTACCTTAAATTTTATTTGTTTGTGAATATATGAGTTTTTTTTGAGCTTATTACGTCAAACTTTATTTGTTTTTGAGCATATATGTATTTTTTCTGAGCTTATAAAAATGTATAAGTTAGATTTTATTTTTTTTTCGTTAAAACTAAAATATAACTAAGTTTATATGTAATGTTTTTGAGTTTTATTGTAAATTTTTGAACTTAATGTTTTAATAACTTAACTCAAAAAATTTATACCAATACTCATAATTTTTAGGGTGTTGCTAAATCCCGCACAAGATTTTGCTTAATCCCACACACTTTGTCGTCTTATTCCGACTTTACCCCTCTCACTTTTCCCACCCAGTTAGAGAGAACAATTCAAGAGCAAAGAAATTAAAAAAAAATACATATATGCTTAGCAACCCCACCACCCCTCGCCCCGCCACCAGTCGCTCACAAACCGAACGCACCACCAGCTGCTGCGATAAAACGACCCCCCATCAGCCGTCATAAACTGATGCACCTTCAACAATCCAAAATCCAAAATCCAAAATCCAAATCCCTAAATTTCAAACCCTAATTGTAAAAATCACGCTCTTTAAGATAAAAAAAAAAACATTTATTCAAGCAATTAAAATACGAGTATTAATAAATTTGTTGATAGAATAACGAAATTACTTGTGAATGTGCGAATTAAAATCCATAATTTGTTAAATTATTATCAATTTGGTTGGTGGTGAGAAGGAGATCCCTAAATTTCAAACCCTAATTGTAAAAATCATTTTTTTGAAGATAAAAAACATCAATTCAATCAATTAAAAGAAGTATATTAATAAATTTGTTGATAGAATAACAAAATTACTTGTGAATGTACGATTAAAATTCATAATTTGTTAAATTATCAAATTATTAGCAACTTGGTTGGTGGTGAAAAGAAGAGAAGATAGATTTTTTTAATAAAGGGTAAATTTGAAATAAGGTGATAAAGTGTGCGGGATTTAAGTAATATCATGTGCGGGATTTAGCAAATACGAATTTTTAAAACAAAACTCAAAAACACTATTATGAATGCTCAAAAAGTATAAAATTGGTGGTAGTACCTCGGATGTATGATCCTCCTACTGCATATGTAGCCATGTTTATTTTAGAGAAAATCGTCATATTCTGGTGTCTCTAAATTCATACTTCGACAAAAAATATATAATATTGACACTGGAGTCCCTTAATCAGGTTTATCACATAACGCTATTAACTAAATACTATATAATATAATTAATTCGCATTAATTTATTTAATTACATTAAAATGTATTAATTAAATTCTAAAATATTAATACATAAAATATTATAAAGCCGTTATACACCGTATAAGTAGAAACAAGCTAGGTAGCACCAAAACGGACACGGACACGGACACGGACACGACACGGACACGGGACACGGCATGCCATGAAATTTAGGACACGGGACACGGCATTTAAATTTAATAAAATATACATTTTATAGTCATAAATTTTTGATTTTATTTTTCTAAAAGTATTTGATATTAATTTTAAATAAGTGAATGTAAAACTTGCCCCTGATAATAAATTTATTTTCATTCCTCATCCGAATCAATGTTCTAATTGATCTCTTTCGATAACGCATTTCTCATCTCAAGAACATCATTCACCGTGAATGATAACCAAATATCGTGGACACGCGACGGACACGGCTCAAATATCATGGACACGCGTCGGACACGTGCCCAAATAAATGTAAAAAGTTAGACACGGCTGTTTAGGTGTTGGACACGTTTCGGCGTGTGTCCGTAGAGTGTCGGTGTCGGACACGGTGTCGGACACGGTACGGCTCATTGGGAGAAGTGTCCGTGCTACCTAGGAAACAAGTTGTACAAAACCTTTGGAAAAAAATGGATATTTGTAAGGGAATGATTAGAAAACTCCACGATCCAACTTTATGTTAAGTTGAATGCCCTCTTTTAGGGAACAAATTTATGGGATTCTATGTACCAATCATACTCTACAAAGCATGCTATTTTATCACTAAATTTGCTCTATAAGTATATATAATATCTCATTGCCTAACTTTTCTTATCCAACCCCTAAATATTCATCTTTTTATTTGTTTTAATTACAATTTAGCTAGCTTATTTATTATCAATTTCTTCTTCCATGCATTACATTCATAGCAATAAGTTCAAGCCATGGTTACACATGAAGTCGTCGTCGATGATTTCGAGTAAACATATGCGATTATTCGTTGAATGAAGGCAATATCTATCACTATTGTTTCGTTTTCTTGGTTCCTCCTTGGTGTATTGTGTACTATTGTATGTGGTAACAATGTCTATATGTTAATATTGCATGCATGCAACAACTCTTGCTATTTATCGGAGTTATTGAGACACTGGTTGGGTGATAATGTTTTATTCTCTCTGTTTTAATCATTTATTTACGTTTTTTTAAAATATTTTTTACAAATTAAAATTGTTTTTTTGACTTATTTGATCACTACAATCTAATCTTTTAGTTGTCCAACCTACATCATCAAATCATTATTTATTGTCCTATTTCATTTTTTTTGGTGGATCGGACAATTGTTATCCCTTTATATTTTAGGATTGACATTATTTGATGAACAACGTGATCCTTCACGCTCAAGTTAATCTGATTGTCATCTTATAATTGGCTCCTTCTCTTTTTTTACTTTTTGAGCCAAAGCTAAAGAATAATAATTAACCTGGACGACCGAAAGGAATATAATTAGCTATATATGTATATATGTTGACTCCTAGGACTAGTTCAGACTTGAGAGTAGCATATTGCACCAAGCATCAACCCATTTCATTTTCTTCTCTATTAGGTACTCCCTCTTTTTCTGTCACGTTTATATGTTTACACTATTTTATTTTGTGACAGAAAAATAAAAAAATAAAGTGTAAACATATGACTAAAACGAAAGTAGTACTAGTATAATTTATTTATATTAATTGTTGTATTATATATGCTCATACATCCGTGTAATTACGGGAGTTATTAAGATATTGGGTTAATATTGTTGTTATTGTGCATGTTAATGCATGCGGTTGACATGGTTGATCATCCGAGTTGTGTGCTTGTCCAAATGTTAGACTATTATTTTAGGGGAAAAAACGCGCATTTTAATTTTGGCTTAAAAAATATCGCGACTATATACAATTACGTGTCGATTATATTGTGCGATTAATATAGTTTGCATGTTTTATTATTATTTTGTATAGATGTTTTTTTTCATTTTTTGAGACGCTTTTTTTTTTTCTATTTTAAATATTTTTCAAAATATAAAAGCAATTATTATGAAAATACTCGTATGTAGAAAAGCAAATATATCATTTTTGGGTAAAAGTCTTATGATCGAAATTTCTTATATAATTTTCCGAAATTATATATTTATTTATAAATTTATAACTCAAACCCTAATTCGGAAAACAAAATATTATATAAAAAAGTCTATCTAAGCAGTAAGCATCATATAAAAAATATAATATCACTTGAATTATGAAGATAGAAGTAGTATATAAGCATCTCTTTAATAACCATAAAATGGTTCAAATCACTAATTACAATTTTTGTGTCAATAACTCAAAATACAAATGGGAAATTAATTAATAATACCATAATCATACTCGCTACTCTTTCCGTCCCAGTCATTTACAGTAAACAAATGATCGAGACCGAGAAAGTAATACTGAACCCTAATTTCCCATTAACATCAATACATCATATAATACTTGTTTTTCACTTCCATGCATCTATTTGGCTACTCGACGTAGAAGTTGATGCATTGTCCGGCGTTGAGGCCTCCGGCTTGTTCACTTGATCAATCAAACAACCCGGTACCAATCCAGACGGAACAATTAAAGAATTCGATGAATAATTGTTATTAATCTCTTTCGACAGCTCATTATCTTGACTTAATTGTGATGCAACAAATTTGTCTAACACTCTCCAATCAGTCAATTGATCGAAAACACCTTGTTCTTCAACTTGATTGTAATTGTTACCCATCAAAACCATTGTTGTTGCGTTGTGATTATCGACATTATTCACCGCGATTTCTTGTGTCGAATTGGTTGGAATTGCTTGGTTTAAACCATGAAGAATTAGGGCATTATTATTATTATTATTATTATTATTATTATTATTATTATTATTATTATTATTATTATTATTATTATTGTTATTGTAATTAGGGTTAGTAACTTTTGAGGCATCTAAAAGAGGTAATTGATGAATAAGATGATTTTGATGAGGAATTTGGAAATGTAAATTATTATTATTATGAAGATTATTATTATTATGATGATTAATTTCGGGTTTTTTTCGAGTATATGTTAGATCATTATTGAGTATATTGTTGTTGGATTGGTAGCTTTGTTTCGGTGAATCCAAATCGGACATTAGCGAGGCTTGATCGTCGTACCAATACGACGATTCATGCTCGCTAATTCTTCTCATGGTTGTTGGTTTTTTCTTGAATGCTCTACATACTACCCATCCTTCTTCCTGCCAAATTTCAAACAAAAAGAAGGTACTGTATTAAGTAAAAAATGTACTGTGATTAATCAAGTGCAGTAATTACTATTGATATATCCTGCAAAATCAAAATATTATTGTTTCTAATGTCAAACGAGAAGCAAGACCAGTATAACATAGTGGAATTGAGGGGATATCATTTAGTGAACTATATAATCAGTTGTATACATTTGTTAGTATAGATTTAAAGCTTTATAACAAAGAAATTTAATACAATGAGTGGATTGTACAACCAGTTGTATACAATTGATACTACATATTTTGAGTTTTTTAATAGAAATTTTGAGTATAACTGGAGATAATATGAGCTATATTGTAAACGTTATGAACTCCTTTACAAAAATATCGAGCTTCGAAAAATATTATACAACTAAACAACAATATATATAAGTTCAACTATATTTTAATTTTAATGTAAAAAATTTAAAATATAACTCAAAATAGTTTAAAAGCATAAAAAATATATACATGAGTTCAATAGTTGTACGATACTCTTATACATTTGGCTTGTACATTTTTCGACATTTATTGAAAAAAAAATTGAGTTCCTTTGTAAAAAAAAGTAACTCAAAATATTATAGTGAAACTCAAAAATAATACATATAAACTCAATAAAAAATTTATTTTATCACCTAAAACTTAAAATGTAAGCCAATTTTTTTTAAAACTCAAAAAATTGTAAATAAGCTCAATTAGATGTACGATACTCATATTCATGATGTATAGTCCTATTTATAAGGGGATACGAACTTGTCACTATCTGTCATTATAATACCTCAGTCTTAACCACCAGGCTAACTAAAAATTTTTCGATATTTAAAACGATCAATTAATAATTACATATAATTAGCTAGGGCATAATTGATATAATTATTATGATCTTAAGTGTTATAATCATTAATTATTCACTTTGCATAGGGCACGCGTGTATAATGTTATGAATGTTACTTAGACTAGCATGAAACACTCTCATTGTATGATAACATGACTAAAAAGTTAAGACTTGAAGTCAATTTCACGTCAATTGTATGAGTAATCAATAAGTATTTCTATAAAATTAATCACTCCGTCTCGTACAAAAATATCATAAACTTTAATTTAACTCGATAAATTTGGTATAATATTGTGTGGTAAACACAAAAATTTTGATATCCTGATATTAATATTTAACAGATAAAATTACATAAAATTTAAGTATTTAATTAATAAGTATTTCTATAAAATTAATAAATCTGTCTCACACAAATATTTGAACTTTAATTTAACTCGATAAATTTGGTATAACATAGTGGCAGAGACAAAAATTTCGATATCCTGATATTAATATCTACTAGATAATAGTGCATAAAATTCAAGTATTTAATCAATAAGTATGTCTATAAAATTAATAGATCTGTCTCACACAAATATTTAATCTTTAATTTAACTCGATAAATTTGGTATAACATAGTTGCAGAAACAAAAATTACGATATCCCGATATTGATATTTAACAAATAATATTACATAAATTTTAAGTCTTTAATTAATAAGTAATTCTATAAAATTAATAGATCGTCTCATACAAAATATTTAAACTTTAATTTAACTCGATAAATTGGTATGACATAGTGGCAGGCACAAATATTTCGATATCCTGATATAATATTATAATACTACATAAAATTTAAGTATTTAATCAAAAAGTATTTCAATAAAATTAATCGATCGGTCTAATACAAAAATATTTAAACTTTAATTTAACTCAATAAATTTGGTATAACATAGTAGCAGACACAAAAATTTCGGTATCCTGATATTAATAATTAACAGAAAATATTACATAAAATTTAAGTATTCTTTTAGTATGAAAACTTTAATTTGTAAAAATATTTATAAATCGGGACATAATAATGGAGGAAATTACTGACCTGAGGAGGTCCGTTTTCGTCTGTTTCAAGTCGATATTCATGCATAATCCAATCGGATTTTTGTCCATTAGGTGCACGACCTTTGTAGTACACCAAAGTTTTCCTCATGCCAACCAATTCATGCTTGGAATATATAGCCTTGTCTCGTCCGGTTGCTTTCCAAAAACCGGCAGCCGTTGCTCGGTTTGTTCGAGTTCCGGTCGGATATTTTTTGTCCTTGTGACTAAAAAAATACCATTCACTTTGATCTTCATCTCCTAACTTGCATATTTCTATCCATAACAACATTATTCTATATGAAAATTTGCACATACACTAATATATAATCGATATTTATTAAGACCGTGCCAATTTACAAAAACGCGAATATTGATATATCTAGGCTCTGTTTGGCAAACGGTATAAGCAGATTCATAATAGCACATAACGCTAGCATAATACAGTTAGTAGTTAGATTTTAATAGCAGGTTTGACTATTAAATTAAATTAGCAGATTAAAAAATGGTGTTTGATAAATAGGAGATTACCTGATAATCAGAACGGTTTCATGTATAAATTGAATATGTTAATACAACATGCTGCTATCAGAATATGTTATTTACCAAAGACGTGAAAATAGTAGATGGATTGGTCAACCTACTCATTATGCCGGAATCTACTGATTTTTTCAATATGGTGTTTACCAAACAACGCCCTAATATTAATAAGAAAGTATATAATTGTGGACAAAGCAAACTTATATAATCTGAACTGAATAATGTACATACCTAGTAGATCCCAGGGTTCAATTTTGTAAAGATCGACCTCTTTAATAATGTCTAAATCGATTCTTCTCCCGTTAATCTTTCGTCTAAGGTAGTAATCAACGAGTTCTTCATCGGTTGGATGGAATCGAAAACCAGGAGGGACATGGGTACACGAATTCATGTTCTCCTGGCGCTAAACTCCTGTCATTTGTATTTCAATTAAACAATAAAATTAGCAAAGTTATTAAGCCTCGGGTTTTGATGCTAACAGGGTTTGAACCGTCCTGAATATCACGTCTCAGGACTTCTAAAACTAAACTAATTAACATCTACATAAACGTGTATTACCTACATAATATACTTGATTAGAACTCTAAGACTAATATGAGGAAAATAACGGGAAAAAAAGGATAACGACAACAATAACAAAGCCTTAGTTACGAACAACTAACCAACGTAAAAAATCAATTTTTTTTAGGGTTTGTTAATGTTTTCTGAATTTAGAGATGTAACACAATTATTGGCGGATCCATGCCTTAGGGTATGGGGTCCTCGGACACCAGAAAAAAAAAAAAAATATATATATATATATATATATATATATATATATATATATATATATATATATATATGTTTTCGACCTTAATTTTACGTTAAAAATATTATTTTTATTGAATAATATACGTAAAATGTTGTTAAAAATATTAGAAACATATTTTTCGAGATCAGCCACTAAACACAATATTATGTAGCAAACATTAGGAGTGAAGAACAAAGTGGAAAACGACTGAAAGGGTACATGCAGTGACAAAGGGACAACATGTCAGGTAATTAAGGGTTATAATTAGTTTTCATGTAGGTAACAATAATGATGAAAATTCACTTTTTCTAGTACAAATAAATTTTATGTTACATATATTATTTAATACGTAAATTTTACTCTATAACGGTCGTACGTACGATTAATTAGAAAGTGATCACTTTTAATAAATAGTTACCACTTTTAGTTAAATACTGACCACTTTTTATGATTAAAAATTAACCTATTTTTTTCAAAATGGTCATTATTTATTAAAAAAATGGTTATTTTTTTAATGAGAAAATAGTCACAAATTGCAAATTTTTACGGGACGCGTCGGACAGTATAACTATTGTATTTAGTAAGTATTTTTACCACTTTTAATATGAACATAGTAAGTTAGCAACAAGATGACAAACATGCATAATTTACCAGCTTTTGTTCTTTAACATGATCAATTTCATAATTTCTATATTGTTTTCAATTCAAAACCCTAATAATAACATGCTTCATATCATGATGATCATGATAATAAGTTATTATTATCATGTGATCTTAATCTTTGAAGTCACTACTCATCCTAATAACTAATATTTGAACTTACTCATCCTTTGATTTTTACTTATTTTCCGGTGTAACTTATTTTCCGGTGTAACAAACCCACCAGGGTAATATTTTGCTGACGGAATTTGAACTCAGGTCACGAATATACTCATCCAATGAGTTTAACTTGTTATGTGAAGCTTTTCATTCATCTAACACTTAAGAGAACATAAATCCTAGATCCATAATAACCATATTCTTATTACTAATAATTCTAATCACAAAATTTTGACTCGCAAATGACCTAATAACTTAGTATTAAGATGTAATAATAATCAAATCACCAAACCATATAAAACAAATCATTAATAATAAATCAAAACATGATCAAATTAAATAAAACCAACATAAATACACAAAAATAATAGATTAAACTCATCTAATTATCAAAAATAATCATATTCATAATTTCATGAACCCTAATAATAAGATCTTGATACAAATTAGCAAATATATATAGTATAATTAATTTATTAATACCCTTTAATTAATCAATTTTTTAATAGGGTTTGAATAACAAAAACAAAAAAAGAGAATCAAAGAACATACCTAATTGAGCTTAGATGTCTTTATATTTGAGAGAATGTGATGATCCAAAGAAAGATCTTTATAGTTTGTAGTACTTGCTTTCTTACAATATATTCTTCCACTTTAAAATAAAGTTAAACTTTCCCAAAAACCTAAAAGTTTAAAGAACACCAACAATCTCAAAAAGCAAAAGACAAAACAAGTAGAAAGAACATTCTTATTCTTCCTTGGAAATTGTGTGTAATTAACAAAATTCATGCACTCAAACAAAAAAAAGCTTAAAGAACAACAATCCCAATATAACCTAGCTAGGAAAATATAAAGGATTCACTAAGTAACTCTGGTATAAGACGATTTTACCCTGTGATCGAGATGATTCGAGGGATTCAGTAATTCTGGTATAAGATGATTTTACCCTGTGATCGAGATGATTCGAGGGAGAATGTGTTGAGTTTTTTTTAAAATTATTATTTGTTTATAAAAGTGTATGATGTTGGGTGTACCATACATGGATGGTGGTGACTTGAAAAAAGGAGAATGTTTTTTTTGTGTGTTTTTTTGTAATTGTTAGTGTTGGAGAGAGTGTGTGTAAGAGAAACGGGGGAGAGTGTGAGGGGTGTAATAACGGGACGGAATTATGACACTACTTATTAACATGTTTTGGTTGCCTTTTTGCCCTTTGGTTTAAGGGTTTGGTGGATTTTAATTTGTATTATTGCCCTTACATAATTTAAAAGAAATTATGTAGGTCAATAGAGCTTGTAATATTAGGTGGATCTAATTACTCTAATCTAAATAGTTATATTTGCAAAAATAGTCGTCAGAATAATTTACTAGAGGGGTTTTGAATTGACCTGATCTTATGTGATCTAGTCTATCGTTTTCAATTAGGAATTTTATAGCTGACAATTTCACGTCTCTTATTGATAATGACCTATCTCAAAACTACCAGCTTCATCATTGCAACTTGAATCAAAATACCTAATTGATCTGAGTAAAACTGCTACCGATCTGAAAAATACCTGATTCAATCGAAGTAATCTGACTTGCAGTACCCGTTAACAAAATAACTCTGAACTTAATCTGAAAATTTTCACTCGATCAAAACTAATATGATTTAGGTAAGCCAGTCTCAAATAATTAGCCAAAATTAGTTACATGAATGTGATATAAATCTACACTCTTTTACGAATCTAATTAGTAAATCTCGATAGTTTATGTTTAACAAAAACCTAAATGGCACTCAAAATAAGAATGTTTTTCAATTAATTAAGAAACGGGGTTGCATTTTAGCAAATATATGATCGAGTTATTTTCACATTATAGAAATTTATATTATTTTACGGTTCTAATCATCTTTTTTACTTAATTTATTCATTAAAAATATGTCAATTTTATGTATGAGTGCATATAAATATCGAACGTGTGATTTTGCCCCACTAGAGTCACTATCAAATATTGATCCTAAATGACCCTACGGTTGATTCCCCTCGGCTAAATAGTCTTAAACTCTAATCATCTTCATTAATTATGTCGATCCCCATTTATAAAGATTGTGTTTATCACTTTATTCTCTAGTCATTTGATAGCATTCTATTTTCTTAATTATTATAGTGCCTTTGCCTTTATCTTCATAATTTCTAAGTAATTAAATCCCTAATAACGACTCGCATTTGATCATTTCTAGTTAGCGGGTTTGTTTGAACCTTTATTTACGGATTTGAGTCGAATAGAATCATGTGTATAATGGCAGAAGTCTCGAGTCCCGTTTGATCGATGTACACTAATATCCTTTATTTATTTTCTTTTGGATGACGAGGGGTTGAATCCCTCGGGCCCATGCATTCTCGCACCACCACATGAATTATGTAAGCCACATGGACTATGTAAGCCACCCCTTACAGGGACTGCGGTGGTCAAGTGGTCATCGACCCAACTGGTAGTCGAACCTGGGACCTCTCAACTCCTACATTTCTGCAAATTTCAAGATTTAACCCAACTACCACTTAATTAACATCACTTGGTTCAATAATGTCCTTTTTATGTACTATAAATTTATTCTAATTTCGAGTAACCAAACTCAAATTGATTTAGATCAACACTTACGCGTTTTGTTTGACAAGACAAATAATTAAGCTACGTTATCTAACCAAAGTAGTTTATTTAATTTGATTAAGATTTTAGCTAACTTATTTTTGTCTAGGTGTTGGACATATCCATTATAGCTAGCTTATTCCGTAAATAACCTAGCTGAAATGAAAAATACTTATTAATTAGGATAGCATGTGAGAAATAAGTTAGCTTGTCATATTTTTTTTCATCTTTCTTTAATTTACGTCTTTTTATGTCATTTTACAAATCACACCTACATTTTCAGCTAGTTGATAAACAGTTTTAATATAATCAGCTCATAATCTTTAGCTAACGCTTCAGTTAGTTTTGTTAAAGAAGCGCCACCACCCCAATCGATACATTTCTATGTTTTATGACACGATTCTATGCATAAGATTATGTGATGTACTTAGTCGAATTAAAATAGAGAGAGAACAGTTTGACTTTTTTTCAACCGTCTTTTTAGGCAACGAGGACGGGTAAATTTAGGACGATTGTTTTTAGGTCTTAGGACAGTTTTCAACCGTCCTCGTTGCCCCTTTTTGTAGTAGTGAGAAGAGGCGGGATATAAACTTGCGATCTACTATCCAGAACATCTTCATGTTAACCACTAAACTGAGATATCTTCGTTTAGAATTTCGGAAGGGCTAGAATTTAGTTAGTTGAAACGTGGAAGGCGGTGGTTAAGCACCAACCTTAGAACAATTACAAAAAGAAAAGAATAAAAATGATAAAAAAAATACTAGCTAGATCGTCACCAATACGCCACCCCTTCGACCACTACAACCGACCTTCATCATTATACGGGATTGCTATTCCATTTCATTAAATTATCTAGGTATTATGTTTACTCATTTTCTTCTCATTATTTTATTTCTAGATTAGGGTTTTGATTTTTTTTATTTATGAATGTCATTGGGTAGCAATTTTTGTGAGTAATGAATATATCTCATGGGACTAGAACTAGAATCGATAACCAACTATAATTTAAGGCTATGTTTGGTAAAACGAGCTGAAAAGTTACCTGAAAACTGATAAGGTAACTGAAACCTGAAAAGATAGCTGAAAATTAGGAGCTAATAAACTGACTGATTATATAAAACTGTTTGGCAAATTAACTGAAAAATGTAGCTTATTTTGGTGAATTACATAAAAGGATATAATAATTATTTACTATATTATAGATTGAAGGGTAAAAAGGTAATATAACCTAGAATCGGATATCTAAAACCTAAAATGCTACCTTATGTAACATATCATTTCAGTAGTTTATTTAGCCAAATAAGCTACTTGTCAAACATTTTTTAAAAAAAATAAGCTACTGATTCTTTAGGCAAAAAAACTAATTCAAATAAATCAAGTACCCGAAGTGAAACTGCCAACAGAGCCTAAGGCGGTTGTATAATACAATCACTTTAAAGGATATTCGTAAAATTGTATTACCTTTTTTGATGAAAAATATTCATTTTAATGTTCTTGGTTATATGGTTATTGTCTTAACTTAATACTCCGTATTTAACAAAAAGAAAGAAAGAATGATGTCAATAGTTTATTTTGTGCTCTATTTTGTAAAATTAGATGAAAAAATAGTTGGAATTTGAAAATATAGCAAAAAACTGAAAAACCAACTTAAATCAAATACGGTTACTAATAAGGTAACTGAAAATTATGAGTTAATAAAGTAATTGATTATATAAAAATGTACGGCAAACTATCTTAAAAGATAGCTGATTTTTTGGTAAAATGACATAAAATGATATAATAATTATTTAATATTATAGATTAAAATGTTAAAAAATGGAAGATAATATATCTCACGTACTTGAAACATCGAATACTACTCTAAATATAACATTATTTCGAGTAGCTTACTTGGTTATATAAGTTTACACATAAGATCTACAACAAGTCATATATACATACATTGTAATAAACCAATTGTATAAAAAAATTCTTATACTTTTAAGTTATATGAATTTACACAAATAACTTTTTCAAGCTTTCGAGGATATTTGGGTAAATAGCAAATGATAAGAAACAAATATTGTGAAAAATCATCTTAAACAAGTATTATTTGTTCTTAAATTAATAATACTCGTACTTTGTATAATATTATTAATATATATTTTACCCTTCTTCATGAAACACATCTATCTAACCAAATAAATCGTCTTTATAACTAGATTGCGAGTGAGATTTTAAAAAAATTGAGACGATTACTCTTAAAATAGAGAATGTTGAATCGAAAGTACACTTTATATAAACTTTTATATATATAAAATAACTTTACTTCAAAATTCGTATTCCACCATATCAACATTTATGTAATAAAGTATAAATATTACTTATTTTAACTTGTTAATCTGTTTACATATTCTAATCTAGGACATCGTGTTCAATTTATTTAAATTTCTATTTTAAAAATATCTTTATGAACAATTTCATCCCGATACTGAGCTAAACATTTAATTTGGTCCAATTATCATTTAATAATTAATTTTATCCTCTTTTTTTAGTCTATGTGTTAAAACCGAAGTAAGCAAATGATCGAGACCGAGCGAGTATTCGACTATTAATAGACTAGATAGAAATACAACATTGCTAAATCGAGCGTTACTTAAAAAGTCAAACTCCGTTACTGATAACATAAAATCCCGTTTCCGTTATAACAGTGTTCCGTAATATGTTGACGGTGTACTTGTCATTAGTTGATTGGGTGTTGGCGTAGAAGGAACGGGACCCAACCCCAACCTCTCTTACCTTGGCGTGGCCTTTAATTTTGTCCCCTATCACATCATTACTATTTTTGCAACTTTGATTATCTAAACTAGTTTTCAACCCGTGTAAAATTGCACGGGTATGTTTTTTTAGAATATTAATATAATGATAAATATTTAAAATATAGTATTAAATAAAAAATATGATTATTTTATTTATTTGATAATGATAATAGATTAAAACACGTGCCAATAGTACATATGTCTGAACTTACACATGTTTTAAATCGGTGAAAAAATCCATGTATTTAGTATACAAACATGGTAAATTAATTTAACAAACAAAAAAACAAATTGATAATCATTTATTAGGAAATTAAATTAACAAAGACGTGAGAAAAAAAAGATTTAGACGGGGAGAGAATATATGAGAAAAAAGATATTGTTAGATATTCACTTGACCCGTTTACATGTGTCTCACTTGACCCGACCCTATCCACTTGGTTCCGCAATTACACGTCCCATATGGGGTCTAACGTAACTCGGTCCAAATATTTTCAACTTGATGCAAATTTCATTTTGTGTTGAATTTTTTCATACTAATACAATTTCTAATATTGTTTTAATGATTTTGCAAAATGTGTCTCGACTTGCACAATTACACCATTAATTAAGTTAAGTTTAAATTTTTTATGCTACTATATATAATTAAAGATTAATATTATTTTTTCCGCTACATTGCTATCATCCTAATCCTAAATTTCTTTATTTTCATATTACAAATGCATCTCTTCTTTTCATCACTTCTACAATCAGATGTGTCAAGTGCTTGTTTTTTATTTAATATTGTTTGCAACAATATTTTTTTGTAATAATATTGATTTTGTGTCAATTTGTGTATATAATTGATTAGTGTTGTAAAAGATTGGACCGAATTAGTAATTTTAATTTATTATTTACTATTGGAGAAAAAAATTTGGAAAGAATTATGTATTATTTTGTTTAAATTAGACATTATTTATTACTTCATTAAGTGTAAATCACAAACATAAAAAAATCCGTATAAAAAGAGACGGTAGTTTTCAAGAAATTAATTACATAGTTTAGTATGTGGGTCCCACATTAACTATAAAAAAAAATTATATATAATGACGTGGGTGAATGAGGAGGCTTGAGATGATTCTGCTTTTATATAAAAAAGATATTATTTATTTTAATTTTTCATTTACGACGGATATATTTCAATTAGAGGATTATACAAGCAATGTATATATCTGATAGTATAGATTTTGAGCTTTAGTACAAAGAATTTATACATATATTTTACGAGCTTGAGAATCTGAGTATATTTATAAATAATTGTAAATCAAAACATGATCTTGAAACTAAAAAAAGAATACATATAAAACTCAAAGACTTTAATTTTAACACTAAAAAATTATAATGCAAGAAAAAATTGTTAAAAGCTCAACAAAAATTACATATAAGCTCAATTCGATTTGTATTAGATGTACGATACTCATATACATCTGGATGTATAATCCTATTTGTGGATATATTTGTGTAAATTGACGGATTAAGTACTAATTATATATGTATAGATTAGACAAAAGCAGATTGTCAAAAAAAGTAGCAAACGGTTTTGTTTTATCAACCCTAATAAGAAAACTTGTTGATTATTTAATCATTTACATTTTACTATCTTGAGTTATTAATTTTATTTACTTGGTTTGTTTAAAATTTCCTTAAATTTTTATTATAGTGATGTGAAATTTTAGTTCTTTTCGAAAATCGCAAGGACGGTGACTTGAGTTTGATAAAGCGGACGCAAATTTTTTACAATGGAGGACATTTGAGTTTGAGGTTGTCGTTATGTTATAATTAGACCAATTTCAGTCGAAAATCGGATAATCGTGTAAAAATGATGTATAGATGATCTTTGGGTATGAAATCGAATAAGATACGTCACGATGCAACTTTAAACATACACGTGGTGTGAAAATCGGCATAAAATTATCGGTGACCTGCTACGACCTCCCGAACAGGTCAAATTGAAATGTATAATACACGGTTTTTAGGCCTCTGGGATATCGGAACAAAAATGTCCGAAAATCGCACGAATGGTTATCCGAGTCATATAAAGATGAGACACAAATTTTCAAAAACAACGTAGGACATTTGCCGTTGTCAGTCTGTTATAAACCAGTTTCGGTCGAAATCGGATAATCTTATAAAAGTGATGTATAGTTGTCTTTTGGGTATGAAATCGAATAAGATACCTCATGATGCGATGACTTCTCACACATGGTGTGAAAATCGGCATATAAATAATAGTGGCCCACTACGATCTCCTAAACGGGTGAAATGGAAGTGTATAATACACAATTTTTAAGCCTCTATATTCCCGGAACAAATGTCTGAAAATCGCACTAATGCTTATTTGTGTCAGATAAAGCGGACACAAAAAAATTCAAATATAACGGAGGACATTTGACGTTGTCGGTATGTTATAAACCAGTTTCGGACGGAAATCGGATAATCATGTAAAAGTGATGTATAGTTGGTTTTTGGGTACAAAATTGAATAAGATACCTCACGATGCGATTTCGAACACGTGGTGTAAAAATTGGGATAAAAATAAAAGTGACCTGCAACAACCCCCCGAACGGGTCAAATTGAAGTGTATAATACACGATTTTTCAGGCCTCTGCAGCCCCTGAACAAAAATGTCCGAAAATCGCACAAATGCTTACTCGTGTTATTAGATAAAGCAGACACAAAAATATCAAAAACAACGGACGACATTTGACGTTCCCGGTCAATTATAAACCAGTTTCGACCGAAAATAGGATAATCGTTTAAAAGTGATGTATTAAACCGTATGCTAATTTTAACACCAAAAGACATGTTTATATGTTAATAAGGTACTATGTTGTGAATTTCGAGATTTTTTTTATCTCGGAACTCTGTCGGCCTGAAAAACGTGGATAATAACCTTCAAAATCGGCTATTTTCGGCCATTTTAGAACCCAATTTTTTTTTTCTCATGAATCTTTGTTGATGGGTTCATTATATCGTATAACAAATACCGGTTGCACTGATTTTTCTCAAAACAACATAGAATAGAATATAAAACTTATTTTATGTATTTCAAACACGACCTTTAAAATAATCTTGGTGCCTCCAAATGTGACTATTTTAATCCGTATGTCAATTTTAACACCATGAGTCATTTTTATATGTTATTATGGTATTGTGGTGCGACTTTCGAACTTTTTTATCCTGGAACTCTGTTGGGCTGAAAAACGTGGATAATAATAACCTTCAAAATCGGCTATTTTCGGCCATTTTAGACCCCAAATTTTTTTTCTCCCAAATCTTTGTTTATAGGCTCCTTACATCCTATAGTAAAAACTGGGTGCTCATATTTTTCTCAAAATAATATGGAATAGAGTAAAAAATTTATTTTATGTATTTGAAACACGATCTTTAAAATAATCTTGGTGCCTATAAATTTAACTATTCTAATCCGTATGCCAATATTAACACCATCAGTCATTTTTATATGTTATTATGGTACTATGGTGCGAATTTCAAATCTTTTTATCCCGAAACTCTGTCGGCCAAAAAAACGTGGAAAATAAATTTCAAAATAGACTATTTTCGGCCATTTTAGAACCTATTTTTTTCATGAATATTTGTTGATAGGTTTATTATATCCTATAACAAATATTGGTTGCACTGATTTTTCTCAAAACAATATAGAATAGAGTATAAAACTTATGTTATGTACTTCAAAGACGACCTTTAAAATAATCTTAGTGCCTCTAAAAGTGACTATTTTAATCCGTATGCCAACTTTAACACCATGAGTCGTTTTTATATGTTATTATGGTACGATGGTGCGAATTTTGAATTTTTATTATCCCGGAACTCTGTCGGCCTGAAAAACGTAGATAATAATAATCTTCAAAATCGGCTATTTTTGGCCATCTTAGATCCCAAATTTTTCTTCTCCCAAATCTTTGTTGATAAACTCATTATATCCTATAATAAATACCGGTTGCTCAATTTTTTCTCAAAACAACATAAAATAGAGTATAAAACTTATTTTATGTATTTCAAAGACGACCTTTAAAATAATTTTCGTGCCTCGAAATGTGTCTATATTAATCCATATGCTAATTTTAACAGCATAAGTCAAGTTTATATGTTAATAAGGTACTATGGTGCGAATTTCGAGATTTTTTATCCCATTACTCCGTCGGCTTGAAAAAAGTGGATAATAAATAACCTACAATTGTGTATAGAAGTTATTATATGTATTTCAAAGACGACCTTTAAAATAATTTTAGTGTCTCAAAATATGACTAAATTAATCCGTATGCTAATTTTAGCACCATAAGTCATGTTTATATGTCAATAAGGTACTACATTGTGAATTTCGAGATTTTTTATCTCGTGATTCTGTTGGCCTGAAAAACGTAGATAATAACCTATAAAATCGGATATTTTCGGCCATTTTAGAACTCATTTTTTTGTCCTGAATATTTGTTTATAGGCTAATTATATCCTATAATAAATACTGACTGCTCAAATTTTTCTCAAAACAACATAGAATAGAGTATAAAACTTATTGTATAAGAATATATTTTAAACATGACCTTTAAAATAAACTTAGTGACTCTAAATGTGACTAATTTAATCTGTATGCCAATTTTAAAACCATGAGTCATTTTTTTATGTTATTATGGTACTATGGTGCAAATTTTTAATTTTTTTATCCCGGAACTCTGTCGGCCTGAAAAACGTGGATAATAACCTTCAAAATTGGTTATTTTCGGCCATTTTAGAACCTAAATTTGTTTTCTCACGAGTCTTTGTTGATAGGTTCATTATATCCTATAACAAACACTGGTTGCACTGATTTTTCTCAAAACAATATAGAATAAAGTATAAAATTTATTTTATGTATTTCATAGACGACCTTTAAAATAATCTTGGTGTCTCTAAATGTGACTATTTTAATCCGTATGCCAATTTTAACACCATGAGTCATTTTTATATGTTATTGGTAATTTGGTATTATGGTGCGACTTTCAAATTTTTTTATCTCGGAACTCTGTTGGGCTGAAAAACGTGGATAATATAACCTTAAAAAACGTGGATAATTATCATGTGTGACGGTCTCACGTACTCCGACGAACAAAACAAAAAAACACAAGCTCAGATGCGCACAATGCTTCCTCTCAAAGGATCAGAGAGCAGTGGCGGACCCCAAGGTGCCACATTTGACGCAGAAATATCATCACTGCTTGTAACAAATGCACCAGCCGGGAATCGAACCCGGGTCTGTACCGTGGCAGGGTACTATTCTACCACTAGACCACTGGTGCTGATTGTGAAATTTCAGGTTATTTATAATAATGTTGTTAATGAATTTGAGAGGTCAAGTTCATGCTGTTTTAGCCTTTTAGGTGTGGTCTGTGGACTGGGGAGTAATAAGTTAGCCAGGCAAACAATACAAGTACGATCGTATTGGGCCTTCATTTATTTTTCTTGTGATACAACGAAATTTTGATAATGGAAATTAAATTTCGGAGGTACGTAATAAATTTGCGTCTTATAACTTTACCAGCTTGAACATTAATCAAACTCATTTAACTCTACTATTTTATAGGGTCATATTTGGCAAACAGCATAAGCAGATTCATAATAGTAGATAACGTTAGCATAATACGATTATTAGATTTTAATTGCAGGTTTGACTATTAAATTAAATTAGCAAATTAAAAAATGGTGTTCGGTATATAGCAGATTACATAATAATTAGAACGGTTTTATGTATAAATTAAATATGCTAATACAATGGCCCTGATTGGTAAACAGCGGATTAATATTGGCAGAAGCAAATTTAAAAAGCAGATTTGACTAGCAGAGTGATTTAGCGGATTTGACTAGCGGATTTATTTAGCAGAATTATTTTAGAGGTGTTTGGTAATTGGCAGTTTAGATAAGCAGATTGTCTAGAATCTTTGTAAAATGACATAAAGACATGAATAAATTATTTATTAAATATATAAACGGAATGTTAGTATTTTATTAAGAGGGTAAATAAGATTTTTTTCTTTCTTTCTAATATGTTAATCCAATATGCTGGTAGGAGCATATTATAAAATAGCATATTGGAACCCAATATACTATTTGGCCAATATACTGTTTACCAAACAGAGCCAATATGCTGCTATTAACAGCATATCCAAAGATAGTAGATTCCGAGCAATGCTATCAGAATATGTTGTTTACCAAACACGTGAAAATAGTAGATTGATTGGTCAATCTACTAATTATGCCGGAATCTACTAATTTCTTTCAATATGCTATTTAACAAAGCGCGGCATTATCTTGGACTCAATTAATATAGAGAATATATAAAGGAAGAACAATTGTATTATCTTAAAACCCCGTACAAAAATGTACGGGATCTACGCTGGTAGAAAACGAATATCAAGTCTGGTGATTGTGATTTCGGGTTAAGAAGCCGACTTGGTTTTAACAACCCTGTCAGCTTGACTCGCAGAAAACTTGTCTCGATAAAACTTCATCTCTTCATCTTTCAGTTCTCGAACAGCCGGCTTTGGTTACCCTGTTCTGTGAGCTGCTGGTGGAATCTCCCATGGCTTCTTAATTTTCCGTATGTCATTGTTTTCATCGGCCAGGGAAACGTGAACTTGCTTGGGAAATGGGACTCCAACCGTAAGTTTAAATTTTTGATTGAGCTGGTTTTTTGATAGTTGATACGGTATCAGAGCCAGTGTGATCAAAAGGTCACGTGTATATATAATCCCGCTGAAGTTCTCATTACAAATAGTAAGACGGAAAAAGTGAAAAGAAAAAGAAAAAGCTCCGTCACTACAAATCTACAATGCACCAGCCGGGAATTGAACCCGGGTCTGTACCGTGGCAGGGTACTATTCAACCACTAGACCACTGGTGCTGATAGTTTTACTTTACCCATCAAATATATTTATTCAAATATTGTTTATCACCTAATAACTTAATTAGTTTGCTAGATTTCTGCTTAACGAACTGTCCCATTGCAAGTTTCAAAAGCCAAATGACCTTTAAAAGAGGAGGATGATCCTTGATGTGGAGGAACATGGATTTCAACGTCGTAAAGCTAAATAAGTTAATGCATTCTCGTCTAGTGTATTCGGGAAAAATTACATTTACGAGTTTTATTGAATATAGTTTAGAAGCAAACAAACTAACTTACGTTATTTCTAGGTTCGACACTAAATTGGCTAGAGCAAGTCACTGACGAAGCTAAAAGATTGCATCGACCGGCGGCCGCTACCCAAGCAAACACAAAATAATTGGTTGCAAGGACATTAGCAACAACTAAAAAGGGTACAACTCTTTTTTCACGATCCAGTTTCGAAATTATTTAATCGCGTGTCTTTTTTTTTTGGCTGAAACGAGATGAACTGAATTGACGGAAAATGAGTTTAATTGAACTAAATTAAATGGAGTTGAAATGGAGTGAATATAGTTCAAATTATAGTTAATTTTGTGAAGAAATGAGCTTAATATAACTGACTGAAACTATACTGAACTGTAACAGTAGAGCTTAGATAAATTAAAATGAGCTGAAATTAAGCTGAAAAGAACAAGTTGATGATCAACTAATTGTAATCTTTTATCTAATTAGCTATCTGTATGTGATTAACCGGACTCAAGATGATCTTATTAATTTTGTGATGAAGAAATGAGCTTAATATAATTGATTGAAACTATGTCAAACTGAAACAATAAAGTTTAGCTAAACTAAAATGAGCAGAATTTAAGCCGAAAAGAACAGGTTGATTGACCAATAACAATGTTTTAAAAAATTAAATAAATAGAAATTCCGTAAACAGAATTAATCTATTTAGCTAATTCGATATCTGTATGCGATTAACCAGACTCGAGATGATTTTATTAATTTTGTGAATAAATGAGCTTAATATAACTGACTGAAACTATGCTGAACGAAAATAATAAAACTTAGCTAAATTGCTAAATTGAAATGAATTGAAATTAAGCCGAGACGAACAAATTGATCAACTAATTGTAATGTTTTACAAAATTAAATAAATAGAAATTCCTTAAACACAATTAATCTATCTAATTCGATATCTGTATGCGATTAACAAGACTCGAGATGATCTTATTAAGCTTAATACAAGGATTAACAACAACAAATATCCTTTTCTTCAAACTATCTCTAATACGTTGCTTATCAACATTCTTCAAACAACGACCTTCCCAATCAGCAACCGAATCGGTCAAACCCGAAATTTGTAATTTCAAATTAACCAAATTCGATTCACTAATCACTCTTGTATTCATCATTTGAGAAGCCATCATAACATAATCAATTAATGTAATATACGTATTAATACAATCACTAATTACCCCGGTTTCGGTCGTGTTACCTTTTACTCCATTTTCTTGTACGATGTTTAATAACGTTTGCAAGGCGTTTTGGCTAGTGCCTATTGACGCGTTTAATGCCACGCGGCATAATTCGGGTTGGTCACCAGGTTTGATCTTGCATGCAAATGGACCCAATATTGTAGTACACGTGGAAGAAAAGCGAGTAGCATTGCACTCGCTTTTTATAAAGGTGGTTGCTGGGTGGCAATTAGTCGATGCTGAAGCCGAGATATCTGAATTGATTGTGGTAATAATGTAAACTAAAAATGTATAGAAAATTAGGGAATTTTTATGTGGGAATTCCATTGTTGAATTGCTATGGAAATTGATAAATTGAAGATATATATTTATTTGATGTTATAGGGTAATTATTAGGGTTGGAGTATGAATTTATTAAAGTGGACTTTTTGTAAGTTAGAAGATTGCTCATGCACTAACATGGAATTTGCTTAATTTGTTCATTTTGCTTGTGATTTGTGTTACCTCTATACTTACTATTTAGATATTAGTGAGCATAAATTAAGGACAAATTTAGGTAGACTTTGACTATATTTTTACTTATTTATTTATGGTTATAAGGAGCTGGATTAAAAAATACGGCAATGATAAGATTATAAAGAGTAGAAAACTGAATAACCGAAGTAAGTGATCTTGGATTCTGAGTTTAGTGGTAGCTGGGTTAAACTTAGAAGTTTGCAAAAATGCATGAGTTGAGAAGTCCCGGTTCAACTAACAGTTTGAGTGATGACCGCTTGGCCACTGTAGCCCCGACATGAGTCCGAGGTATTAACCCTCGTCATAAAAAAAAAAAGAATAACGGGGACTATAATCTTAACAGACAAACTAAAATACATAAAACGGTACAATCTATGGCCATGACACGCCTCCAATCTCTTGTTGCATTAGTCTGGATAAAAAAGATCCTGTATGTCATTATTAGGTTCCCAAATAACAATTTGTTGAGCTTGGATCACTCCCGCATTAGCTAGCCAGTCTGCACAGCCTCTTAAAGAATGATCGTTTAAAAAACAGTTAATTTGCAAAACGTCAGAGATTAACACATGATCATTTGTATTTAAAAAATGAGAGCGTTTACCACTCACACCGATTAATTTTAATTTGGTAGTAGACTTTGACTCTATGGAGCTTCTTAATAATTACCTAATCACTATGATTAGGTGATATGGTCTAACAAAGTTGTTAATTAGTTAGCTCACCAAATTACCATTATATTAATCATTGTTCAGGGTGTACTATTGTAAACACATGTAGCCACTCGATTGACAGGGTAGAAAAATTGGTCCGACTCGGTGAATTTCAAAACGACTCAAATTTAAGTGTATAATATACAGTTTTTGAAATTTTACGGTTTCGGAGGCCAGAACAAAATTGTCTTTAGATCATATTGAGGGTTTTTCGAATTAGATAAAGCAGTTACGCAAATTATGAGAAGCAACAAAGGATATTTGAGGGTGCCGGTATAAACTAAGCGACACTTGGACGTAAACTAATTATTCCTTCAAAATTTAATAAATAATTCTTGTTTAGGATTGAAAATCAAATATAGTAATTCATAAAGCGATGTCAGACACGTTGTAATAAAGAATGGTGTAAAAGAAATATCACTTTGTACGACTTTCAAACCGGCTCTAATTTAAGTGTACAATATACGGTTTTTAGGATTTTAGTGATCTAGATAAAAAATGTCTTTAAATCATATATACAGTCTCTCGGGTCCAATAAAACAGCCACACAAAATTTGGGAAGTAACAAAGGATATTTGAGAGTGTCAGTCAATATGCGATAAATGACTCCCGGATGAAAACCATGTATATCCCTTGAAAATTAGATAAATATTTTTTGAGTTTAAATTAAAATTATATTGAGTTTATATATGTATTATATTTTTAGGATTTAAAATTATATTGAGTTTATAAATTTTTAGGATTTAAAATTAAAATTATATTGAGTTTATATATGTATTATATTTTGAGTTTTAATATAATTTTTTCAGATAATTTTTTGTTTAAAAGACAACTAGAATTTTTTTAAACAAAACTAGTAAAATATTATCGCTGATTATATAGTCGACTAATTGAATGATTATCCAAAATAGTTGGACAAGTCGGCAATGCAAGTTGGGCGTCGAAAGGCGCAACATGCAAAGTTGGGCCCGAAAGTGAATGTATATGAGCCCACCAAAATATCCAACAAACACCAATTTGCAATTGCCAAGCAATATGCTATGCAATAAGATTTCTTTAATTACGTGAAAAATAGTGGCGGAGCGAGGGAAGCTAATAGATAATCTCGTCTCTTTTGATAGAAAAGATTTTCGAAATTTGGAGTTAAAGTTGAACTCCTTTTAATGTAATTTATATTATGACGATTTTTTCGCCTTTCTATCAGGGGTGAATTTAGGGAACCTAGTAGAGCGCTCGTTTTTACCGACTATTAGAAAATTAAAGAACTAGTAAGGGCGCTCCTCCTCGCTCATGGTTTTAAAATTAAGATTTTTTAGTTAACTTTTTCTATTTCCGAGTTTTCCTTAAAATATTATCCGTTCGCTTCTGTTGGAATTAATTCGGGACTCTATCACTACTTGTTAGGTTCATAATTTTGGTTTTGCCACCGTAAAGATACAAATGATTCAAATAGTAAGTGTAGGCCTCTTTTATAAGCCCTTGTCTTAGGAATTTCTAAAGCACATATATGAAAAAAAGTGGAATATTATTAGATTTTATTTTAATTTATAATAATAGCAAATAACATTTAAATATTTTTATAACATTTTTAAAATATCGTACGAAATTATTGAAACAAAGACGAAATATTTTACTTATTGTCGAATTTGTCGAGCTTTACTTCCATGTGTGTATGGGGCAAAAAATCCTAAATTGGCTAATAAATAGGAAAGGGACATGTTTATAACGACCTAGTGACCGGTGCATTACTCATCCTATCACCAGTTGATTTTACAGCAGAATTCCACTTGCTTGGGCTTGTTGTCTCACTTGTTCGATAATCTTACCGCAAATAATTATTAACTTTTTTTTAGTAATTAATAGAGCTAATTTATAAATTTATTGAACTTGCAATTACAGAGTTTCAGCTCTATACTATCTTTGTCTCGGTCAATTATTCACACCTTCTATTAAAGAGTAATTGTCGATAATTTACACTTTCACTTTCTAATAAATAACCTAACTTATGTGATCCAGACTGTCACATTTCCGGCATATTTCAGATTGTTTTTAATTTTTATAATAATTATAAACTCATTTCTATATCTTTATCTTAATAATCAGGTATTCTATACAAAGCAAATTGTAAACTATTGACCAGAGCAGCCGAACAAGGAATATTATCCTAATTTTTTTTAATATAATGCACCCACATGACCTAAAAATATCTTAATTATTAAGTTCAATCGCAAAGATATTTATTTATTTATTTAGAACAAAAAAGAAGATATTTGGTTTCACATCACCAAGCCCACATTAGGGCCCATCCACATGCAAGCCGGAATAAAACCGGGTCCATATCCATTTGCAATTTGCACTTTTTTTTGTCGACGTCTAAAAATCCAATAATAATCCATACCTCTATAAATTAAACTTCATTTCTTCCAAATTTCAATCAACAAAACATAAAACAATTAAAATAAACTTATAACATTCATAAAATTATAATCAAAATCAATATGAAAACTTCATCATCAAATTATTTAAATATTTTTATTAATATTACAATAATTATAATCTCGATATCTCAAACCCTAGCAATAAAACGTCCAACAACGACAACAATATATACCGAGTTTATAAAAACGTCCTGCAAAACAACAACGTACCCTGACCTTTGTTACAATTCCTTATTAACCCATGCACCCGTAATCCAAACAAGCCCTGAGTTGTTAGCCAACGCGGCCCTCTCTGTCACCCTAGACACTGCTCAGACTACTTCTGACGTAGTGTCTAGGATGTCGAGAGCTCCTGGGATGCGTCCCAGGGAGGCTGGCGCCATGAGGGATTGTTTGGAAGTTTTATGTGACAGTGTCGCGGAACTTCAGAGCGCGCTGAAAGAAATGAGTGAGATGAAGGGTAGTAGTAAGAATTTTGGATTGTTGATGAATGATGTTCAAACTTGGGTTAGCTCTGCATTGACTGATGAAAATACTTGTATGGATGGTTTTGGAGGAAAGGTTATGGATGGAAGGATTAAGAGTATAATTAGTGGGAAAATTGAGATTATTTGTCATCTTACTAGTAATTCTTTGGCTTTAATTAATAATTTTGCAACAATTCATGGTTAGAGAACTACTACTCTCCCGATCTCGATCATGTTCTGATCATTTGTTTAACTTTTCTTGTTTTCTGTGTCGAGTATTTTAAATTTAAGGTGAAAAATAATTAGGACAAATAAAGTGTATTTATTTTTACGAGTAATAATTAAAAATAGTTTTGTGAAATATAGGTTTTATATATAACTAGGGTGATTAGATTGTGGTTTGTAAAATATATTTTGCCTAGTATATTTTGGTACCAAGGATTATTGTAATTTGTAATTAAGTGAGTAATAATATATTGTTAAATTTTTAGTATAAATATTTTGTGTATGATTTTGTTTGACAACCGTAGATCAGTATATTAAACTTTGAACGGAAAAAGTGTTCACAAACCACGCAGAACAAAAGAGAAAAAGAAAACCTAAAAGAAGAAGCCAGTCTGTAGTTAGACTGACGGACCAATGATGATGGAAATGTAGGAGAGTGTGTATTTCGGGATGAGCATTCCACACTTCAATTGGTAGCGATTTGTAAGTAAATACTTCCTCCATTCAAATCCAATCTACGCTTATTCCATTTTAATCCATTCATATCCAAACTACCACTTTCTTATTAAAGCCTAAAAAATTACTAAATTGTCCTTATGAATATCAATTATTTACACAAAATGTCATTGAATGACCCACCATTAATCAACTATCACCCATTTAAATTAATAAAAAAACACCTTACACACATCCAATTGTAATTTTAATAATTTTTTAACCTATTTCTTAATATTTGTGCAAAAAGCAAAATTACACTTTGGATATGAATGGAGGAAGTAGAACGGATGATAGTTTACTAAAAGTCCCAAAAGGTGACAGAAGACAAATTTCTATTGCGAGTGACGCATAGTATGATTTTAACTTTAAGGTTGTCATGTGTGTATTTGACAAAATGGGCATTTTATTTGGATCCTTAAGGTCTTCTAGTTCAATAAATAAAAATATAAATCCCGATAAACAAGAATTATATTTTTTTGTTAGCTGTATTTGTGGAGGACCTTTGCTATGTCGACGAGGACCTGACTATTCTCACCATTTAAGTTCATTTATATTTCAATTAAAAAATTTAATTACTCATAAGATCAGGTGTTCAAATCCTGTTATATCAAATCCGGTTATTTCTTATTTCAAAATCCACCACTGAACTCTTGCTATTTCCGTGCTTCATTTTGGTGGTCGTTCTTTAATTTCTTAAATCTAATCCTTAATAAAAGTATAAAACTAGCCCGCAAGGCCGCAAGGGTGGAGTCTAGTGGTTAAAACCTGGGTGAAATTCTCAGGAGACCCGGGTTCAAGCCTCCCAAGAGCAAAATCTTGTGGAGCATTCTCATATACCCGCGGGTTTACCCAGTGCGCACAGAAGGTAGCGGCTGCAAGTTCCCTCGTCAAAAAAAAAAAAAAAAAAAAAAAAAAAAAAAAAAAAAATTATAAAACTACTTATTGTGCCTAAAGTTAAAACAGGCGTCCCGCCTCAACTTTGTTTTATATTATAATTTCGCTTTTTTAATAAATAAGTTGCAAAACGTTTCAAATCCCGTCTCCGCCCATGATCGAAAAGTGGTCCAGTTGCCCTAGTCTCTCGAATATTTTCGGTCGAAAAGGACGGAAAAAGTGATCATTATCCATTTATCGGTCATCAAATAGATTGGGTCCGAAAGTTGGACCATTGTCGATCATCTTACCCTGTACTAGCTTTCACAGTCCATTGCCAAAAGACGGGTCGGATAACGACATATTCATGTTTTATTCAAATTCCGGTCCCTTTCTCTAAACCGGACATCAACTGTCAATGACGCACCCGTTCTTTTCGGTTGAAACGGGCTGAATTGAATTAATTAGAGGAGAGCTTAATTAAACTAAATTGAGTTGAATTGAGGTGAAGTAAATTTAGTTGAATTAAAAGTTAATTTTGTGAAAAGATTAATTGAACAAAATTGATCGAACGTAAATAAAACCTAATGGAATACATCCAAGTAAAATTGAATTAAGGTGAAATTAAGCCAGAAAGAACCGCGCCTAAGTCTGGTTAAAGATGGGCATATCTATCACAAGCTGAAGACGGGTCAAAGTAATACCCAAATTGGTAGATAAGATAAAAACAAATTGACCCGTCTTATCTAACCACTCAGGTTTATTTGACCCGTATTCAACTTGTGACGGGTACGTCCGTCTTCAAACGAGAATTTGTGATCACTCAATCTGTATAGAAATGTAACTTCCCATTCCCTGAAGTTATGGTAAGCCTAACCTGCAGAGACTTGTACGCATGAATCATGTACAAAAAAACCGAAACGAAAACAGCAAATTCTTCCTCATTGGGTAGCGTGTACGACGAGTCGATGACTAAAACTCGAAAGTTAATCAGCAAAATGCTGAAAAGCGAAAACCCGTCAGGCCGTCAGCCTAACTGTACTAAATTTCGTTGTTTGCTTGACGGACTCTAACTCCTTCGGGTGAGCTCACCACTATAATACAATATACCGTAATAATCTCCAACGTTATAAAAAACCGTCCAAGAACATTATTTTCCGAACCAAAAATTCAGAGACCCGAAAAAAATGGCAATCAGGCTATTCTTGACTGTCCTGCTATTCATGGTTTCTTGTATGAACTCGGCTGAAGCAATCCGCGGTGCTGGAAGTGGACGTGCTGGTGATGAGTTCGTAAAGGCATCGTGCAAAGCGACAACGTATCCAAAGCTTTGTTACAGGTAAGGGTGAGCACCCGGTACGGTTTTGAAAACCGTATCGGGTATACGGTTTTAAAAATCGCAAAAATCACTATACGGATCCGATACGGTTTAACCGTATATACGGTTTTCGGGTACCCGGGAAAACCGTGTATACGGAATCCGTATATACGGATACGGTTAGGTGAGAAATGTCCAATCAAACATTGTAGTTATTGAAGTGCTAAGATTAACATCTAACGTGTCTACATCTGATGAATATTTTTAAGATAAGTTAGTAAAAGTAGTCGTAAAAAACATTAAGAGAGGAAGTTGGCACAAGAATTTTGCGATTTTTTAATATTTTTAAACAAAAATTTCAACCGTGTGAAAACCGAATATACGGTTTCGTTTTTATCCGACCCGGATTCGGTACGGTTTTGTGAAAACCTTATCGAATATACGAATTTCCGTATCGTATACACGGAAATCCGTATAATTCAAACCGTGTACCGTATCATATTCGTATTATAAAACCGTATCGTAATTTTTTGCTCACGTTACAGGTCCTTATCGAACTATGCAGGTTTGATAAAGTCCAGCAAGCGGATATTAGCTAAAACTGCCCTGAATGTAACACTCGAAATTGCACGAAATACCTCGTCTTTCCTGGTGAAACTGTCAGGGAACGGGAAGACGAGGGAAAGAAAGACGGGTCCTGTAAGGGATTGTGTCGAGTTACTGAGAAATGTCGTTGATGAAGTCGGTAAATCTGTCAAGGAAATGGATCGGATTAAGGATCGCAGAGAGATGCGTTTTCGGATTAGTAATGTACAGACTTGGGTCAGTGCTGCAATGACTGATGAGAATACTTGTATTGAGGGAATAATGGCCGGGAAAACAGGGGACGCGAAGGTGAAGCGTAAGGTGACGGAAAAAATGGAAGTACTGGAGGAGTATACTAGCAATGGCTTGTGTTTAGTCAATAACTATGCTTCACGTCATTAAATTATCGGTTTTTCTAACGTGAAGCTAATACAGTAATACACGTATGTAGCGGTTTTAAACACACGACTTTCTAGTATTCCTTCTGTCAGTCGGCCCGTGTGGATAGTTCACGTATTCTATTTTAGGATGACTCAGTCGTGGTTTAATAAGCTTTCGTTTTAGACATGTTTCGACAAGTATGTCAATCGAGTCGACCTCACTCGTAAATTAAGTCCGTTTCCGACACAATGTAAGCCAATTTGTAATGGTTTAATGTTCTATATTGTTTGGAGTAATTCCATTTGAATATAACTAGATCTTTCTTTCTTCATCATTGTCTTGTTTGTGACGTCACAAGCTTGTGACCTCTATATTCTAAAAGCTTTCTCACTTGCGCTCCTCATTTATCCTTTCACTCGTGAGTTTGTCTAACGTCACAAACTTGTGACGAATTTAACCCGTTAATGAGAATTTGTGTTCTTTATTTCGTCATCTTTATATAGTACATGAGTAAGTCTTAGTCCGTCTCTCATTACATTAGTAATCTGCGGGGTAGTGTGGATAGAGCTGGCAAAAGCTGACCCGATCGCCCCGCTCCACTCGAAACTCGGCCCGTTTCAACCAAAAAATTGGGTGAACTGACCGCCCCAACCGGATAACCGATAGGCCCGACTAGCCACCCGTTGATAACCTGGCCGGAAGATGACCCGACACGAACTGAGCTGACATAACCAAAACCGATATAACCCAATCCGATTTGACCTGAACCGTAACCAACCCGAGTAACCCGATTATCACCTCTAAATCCTTGCTCATATACTTGAGTTAAACTGGACTCAAAACGCGACCCAATTCAACCAAACCGAATCCAAAGGACTCGATAAAAAAACTTCAGTTCAAGCCATATGAACAACCACTTTTTCCGTGAGTTCCGTCCTTTTGTTTTTCCCGCCATTTTCCTTGTCATCGTCACGTATTCTGAACAAGCGTATGGAAATGAAATAAATCGAGAGTGCGTAAGTAACGCTAACCGTAATTTCGCTTTCTTCCTGAATATTGCAGGTAATTCCGAAATCAGAGCTCTGTGCATCCGATTGCGCTGTCAAATTGATTGATGAACAAATTTAAAAGGTTCATCTTTAAGTATAATTGCTATGAATTCGATGATTTTTTCACGATTTTTGCTGTAAATTACTTCCTGTTGCTTTAATTCTGTCTATCGATTTCTTTGATGTAATTAGTTTTAATGTAGATGATTAAGGTTATACTCTTTCCGTCTCAATCATTTGTTTACGTTTTATTATCATTCGTGTGATGTATTCGGATCAAAGGTATACAAATAATTGGAGCGAAGGATATTTGTTCGCGTTTTCCGCCTATTTTGAGCTCTATTATTCCGATAGTAGTTACATTCATCCTAAGCATGCTTTGATTCTGTATCAATTTCTTTGATGTAATTAGTTTAATGTATATGATTAAGGTTATACTCTTCCCGTCTCCATCATTTGTTTACGTTTTATTATCATTCGTGTGATGTATTCGGATCAAAGGTAAACAAATGATTGGAGTGGAGGATATTTGTTATCGTTTTCCGCTTATTTTGCGCTCTATTATTCCGATTCTAGTTACATTCATCCTAAGCATGCTTAGATTCTGTATCAATTTCTTTGATGTAATTAGTTTAATGTATATGATTACGGCTATACTCTTTCCGTCTCAGTCATTTGTTTACGTTTTATTATTATTCGCGTGATGTAGTCTGATCAAAGGTAAACAAATTATTGGAGCGGAGGATATTTTTATTGTTTTCCGCTTATTTTGAGCTCTATTATTCCGCTAGCAGTTACATTCATCCCAGCAAGCCCTAAAATGGCGTTTTTTAGGTGAATCTGATGAGTGGTGGTGATAAGCCAATAATAGGCTGATATTAAGGAGTGCTGTACATTTGTTATCGTTTTCCGCTTATTTTGAGCTCTATTATTCTGACAGTAGTTACATTCATCCAAGCAAGCCCTAAAATGGCGATTTTTAGGTGAATTTGATGAGTGGTGGTGATAAGCCAATAATAGGCGAAAAGACCAGGTAGCCTGATTTTAAGGAGTGTTGTAGTGTTTTGCAAGTGTAGACATTTGCTAGGTGATGTTCAGAGTTTATAGAATATCGGAATAAGAAATTCCGTTAACTTGCAATTCGGATGAATGTAGAATTAGGAAAGGGTAAGAAAGGAGGTGTAAGACCGTGGAGGAAGTGATGCTTATGCTGTTTACTCTAGGATTAGGAAAGGTAACCTGCGAGTTGTTTGATCGGTTTTTCTGTAATCGTTGGTGAGGTTTGCCTGCAACTTATCAGTGATTTAAGCGAGTTGGCTATTTGATGTATTAGCTGTAGTTGCTTTTTTCCTGAATTTTAAGGAGGTTTAGAATCTGCAGATTGTTTTCAGCATGTTGATGTTCAGGTAATACGTCGAAGAAATTATAACCAGAAAACTCAATGAGGTACACTTTAAGAGTTTAAGAGTGTCGTCTCTGTGTGACATTGTTTGGTTTTTATCAACCAGATTGCTCTTGCATCTTTGCCAGCCGTAGAAAAAAAAACGCTAGATTTTGTTCAGATGAATATTGTAAATTATAAGTTATATCTGTTGCTCCCAATCTTTCTTTTTGCTTGAATTCAGAGTATTGATGACTTTCTTTTTAGTGACTAAATCCCGATGTCTTGGTCATTTGTAATGATTGAAAGCACGAGGTTTGGCATGTCTTCATTTTATCCTTTGCAAGGATGATGATGATCATATATAGGGGTGATGCATTGACTGTGTTAGCATAATTTGTATGCTAGAGATAATAATTTTAAAAAATCTTTTCTTACTGCTTGTGTCTCATTCGCTTACGAGTTTTGAGGATCAGAGATTACTTTCTGCACTTTTCTAAAGATCATGTTCTCCTTAGCGGATGGCTGCTGCTTATGCACTAGAGATAGCCTGATTTACAACATTGTGCAGCTGAACGTCAGCCCTCCTTTTCACTAGCTATTGTTAGAGAATCATCTGTGTTTCCTTTACCTTCGGTTTTCCTGCACCTGTTAGAGAATTTTGAAAATAATATTGCTTGATTGGACTCATTTCTAGCTGCTTGTCTAGTCTCATATTAGAAGAGAATTGCTCTCGGTTTATATACCAACCAGAACTTTATTTGTGCTCGCTGAAGTTGCAGAATGTTAATGTGACCGTTATTATTGCAGCGACGATTTAGGCTCCAAAATTCCGAAATTTTCTTGGTCTAAATCTGGTGTCTACAGAACAATGGAAAAGCATAATAAAGGTGATACACCCAGTTTCTTTTCTTCAGTTATATAGTTACCCTCTCGGGTTTGCAGATGACATTCAGAAAGGGGGTGGGAGGTTGAGGATGTCGTAGATTTTGATATTGTTGGGTAAGGAGTGCAGGAGTTTCCATTCCTCTCGTTATTGTTGTAATCGCTGCTCTTATTTAGTTTCTCCTCTTATCTGCAGATACGGAGTACAACTTAAAAATAACCGATGCTAATTGCCCTTCAATATTTTTCAAACCACTGGTTTCACTCCAAACTCCAAAGGTGTTGCATCTGCTGTGATTTTAAATATGTTCTGAACTTCGTGATTCTTTACCTTATTGCATCTGCTGTGAACTTTCTTCGTTAATTGCTGCATTATGTGGTCTTTTTTTCTCTGTCCTGTATTACTGTTTCGCATTCAACTGTCATTATAATTTCTGGTATATTCCTCTGCTAGGAAGCAAATGTGTAATGAACATGGAATCTATGGCGGATGTTGTTTTCGTGCAGCTGCTGGCGTTGATCAGCTCGAAAGGTTCAGGTGCATTTATCGCCGAGCTCATGTCTTCTCACATTGTCTGGTCACACTGACAGATTGTCATCGCTTAACTCGGTTAGTACATTGGTTTTGCCTTTATATCCGATTTTCTGTATGTGAGGAATGTCATTACATCAACATTACCTTAACATGAATAGTCATTTGAAACCGTCATTGTGATACCAATGAAATGAGGGAAGAAGAGCAGAATATTCTGAAAATTAGGCAAATAGATGAAAAAGTACATACTCATACAAAAAAGAATCAAACCTTTTGAAAGAGAGTAAGTAGAGATCAGTTTTGAAAAAATAATGGGAATTAATACAAGAGAAAACATCAATAAAAAACATTTGTAAAAGAATACGAAGTAATAAATAACAACAAAAAATAGATTCAAATGAAAAGAAAAACAGTAGAATTACAAACGGTTTTTCTAACGTGTTTCCTAAGGGCACACATTAATAAGTTAAATATGGGAAGATTCATAAGTTATTTTCACTAATCATGGTAAAACTAAGTTTATTCTTACATTTCTCATGAGAATATGTTGTGAATTTTCCCATATTTAGCTTATTAATGTATGCCTTAGGACACGCGTTAGAAAAACCGAATTACTAATTTACTAGTATGTCCTTGTTTGATATACATTGCTCTCATTTGATGAGATGGTAAAAGATGAAATTTGTACTCTCTGGTGACTGCTGTCCTTGTTTCAAACTCCTTTGATTTTGGTTAATTGTTGATCTTTTTTATTCTTTGTGACGGTAACTAAAGATAAACAAAAAATTGAAGTTGGAAACTACTTTCTCATTTGTTTACCTTTAATTTTGGCACAAAGACTAAAAAGAGAGGAGATGACCATTTGAAGGTAGTGTTACTGAATGACAAGTGGACAATATTGAAATCGGATGATCAAATAACTCTTTAGAGCATGCCTGATGTAGAAAGGTAAACAAATGACTAAGACACTCGAAAATGAAAATTGTAAACAAAGAACCGGGACGAGGGTCGGGAGGGAGTAATCATTTGTCTGATGCACAACCCCTTTCCCTTGGTATTGTGAACTTGAATGAAGCGTGACATAAGGAGATCTAAGATGTATCATGTTCATGGTCTCCATCAACATGGAATTATTGTGGAGTTCACAACTTGTTAATGGTGAAGTCAATTATTTTACAATGAAGGCATGTGAATCTAGTTGTCTTTTTTTGAGTTAATTACCCATTAATTTCATTGCTAAAGACCGTACTTATAAACTGATATAAACTGATAAGGGCTAGTCAATGTCCTCTAAAAAGTCTAAATCATAGGATTCTAGCATGCTACCTTATTTATCTGTTGATTTATTGATTTAGATATTGATCACAGAATGATTGGGATTATCTAGGTCACTACAACAAACTTTAAGATCTAGTCTCAAACCGAGATTCAATGTTATGGATATCCGTACTAGTAAGGGTTGTAAATAAGTTATAACGATAGGTAGTTAGTGGGTATTGAAGTAATCTCAGAACGAGTATGAAACTATTTCATTTAACAATTCTTTAATGTTTTGACTATTATCGCCATAGGTTTGTATAGTGCAGCATCTCTTATAATAGTGTCCGGTTTGATAGTTCATACTTTGGTTCACTTAAAGAGTCCCGTAAATTGTTGGTGAGATGGGAGTCGGATGAAAACAACTTTAACCCCTTGTTAACAACACTTAAAAACTTAATTTAAAATGATCCGAAATAAAATTGTGTCGAGAATTACAAGTCTAATTATGCATGATTAGAAATGCACAAAGAGTTCTTCCATGGGTAGATTGCACATGCATGAGCTTCATAGATGTGAACTCAAGACATGTATTGCTTGCAAGTTAGTACTACTTCTATGTAAAATATGTTGTACTACATTAGTACATTCCACTTGTCCAAAATAGTCTTTTAAAATAAAAAATAATGTTTTTAAAAAACAAAATAGAATGCAACTTTAACAAGTGTATGTATTATTGTCAAAGTTTGAAGTTTGAAGACAACTTAAGATGTGGTATTAATCATGAGTTTTGAAGAGGCATCTAGCCATCTATTACTTCCCTTCATGAATACTCTTCTTAGTATTCTTAAGTTGTTTAATTCTTGTAACCCTATAAGTTTATGTTGTTATAATTTGTCAACTTTTAAGTGTTTTTACTCGTGCTACTCCGATATTGATAATTTTGCTTAGCTGTTGTATACCTTATCTGATACGACACGACACGACATGATACGTCGACACTTTAACACTTCATCTCTAGATAAATGAAAATTTTGTCAAAATAGTCATGTTCAATCGGAGTAACATAGGTTTTCACTAACAACAAATTAAGAATCAACCTTTCATAATTTATAACCAAAATAAAATTCTTTATTTCAATAAGCATATTTGACATAAAAAAATAAATAATTTTACCAAGAAGAATTCATTCGTAAACAAAAATTACGTTAAAAATTCTTAATTAATTTCAATTAGTAATTACAATCAAATTATTTGAAGGTACGGTAACATAACTCTAACAAATATAATATTTCGTATGTATAATACTCCTGGAGGTCTAACATAATAACGATAATCTCTTAATAGTGGTAATATCAATATTATTCTGATTAGGTATATCACAATATACAGTAATCTCCTAACAACTAGGAAGCCCAAATAATATACATAAAATGACCAATTTTCAATTTTTCACCATAGGATATAGTGTCACTTTGTATGTGCTCGCAGTATAGAACTTGTGAGGTCGGCTGAACAGTTTTCATGACATTTTCCGTGATTTGCTTGATGTTGAAGTTTATAATAGGGAAAACATTCATCATTTGGTGAAAAAGTTGTACTCTTTCCTATGCTCATAATTGGCATTGAATTGCTCGTGTTTTAGTTGGACTATACTTCACATTTAAGTTTGGGATTTTCACCTGGTTTATTTAAGCAATCTCATGTGCACAACATCAAATTTCATTGACCTATATTCTGTCATAACTTGCTTCTTAATTAATCAATCAACTGTAATTAAGAATTAAGATTTTAATTCAATATTTTTCGGTATATTATTTGTTTTGGATAATAAATTTAAGTAAATTATGTTACTCTTTCCATATTATTTATGTTATTTATATTATAACTCCCAAATTAATTGTCTTATTTCTAAATTTATAATAAGAAAAAAGAGCCAATGTCCGATATTAACCGTTTTCAAGTAACAACTATTCTCTTCATTAAAATTAATTTATTGTTACTTTCAATAAAACATCCCAGACAGGAAACTTATTTAATTATTTTTCAGAACGTCCCAAAAAGAGAAGTTATTTCTCATTTTTTAGTGAAACGTTCCAGAAAAGAAAGTCAGACGATATAAATAGGGTGGGGGGGAGTATTAAAGGATAATTAATGTTTATTTAATTTTTTATAATTAAATATAATTATCATTAATTCTAATAAAAATAAATAAAATACTCGTATAAGGCTAAGTAATGATATTTGTTTTATCAAGGCTATTTTTTGGAGAATCCTTTGTACAAAAAACTTACTTAAAGGACATCATGCATTATATCAGTAGGTCTTGTTTAAACTCGTTTTAAGTTAAGACGTCTCACAATCCTCCTTTTATTTGCGCCTTATTAAATCAGTTGGGAATGTCGTCTTAACTTAGACGATATTACGGTCTTACCATGAACCTGTGTCATTATATATACTAAGGAAAGACAAGAGCACATTTTTAGGACATTTTTGAATCCTCTGTTCACATTACCCTACCTATATGCCATTTAAACTTAACTTAGTTTAATCACCCTTTGTTCAACATACAACCCTTCATGTTACATATACTTATAGGAGTATAATAATAAACACAAGCTTCTACACATCAAAACCAAAGAAAAAATACACCTACACTACAAGAAAACTCAACTCAAAATGCCATATTATTCATCTTCAAACAAGTTTCTATTCATCTTATCAATCCTAATTGCCTTCATATCTTGTACATTCTCCGAGACGCAATTTCCCGAGGATCCCCCAATCTTAGATGACATAAACCAATGGTGTGATACCGTCCCACATCCGGAGCCGTGCAAGTTCTTCATGACTGAACAAAAGCTAAAACCACCAAAGGAAAAATCCGAGTTTAGGAAGATGATAGTAGAGGTAGCTTTAGAACGCGCCATTCATGCTCAAAGCCATATATGGGGGTGGGGAATAAGATGTGACGATCATAAGAAACGCGCAGCGTGGGCTGATTGTGTTAGGCTGTATGATCACACCATTATCCAACTTAATTACACCCTTAACGGCTTAACTAGCAATTCTAGTTTCACCGACTTTGATGCTCAAACTTGGCTAAGCGCTGCGCTGACCAACCTTGAGACGTGTCTAGGTGGGTCCGAGGACATGAATGTCACGACGTTCATATGGCCTCACGTCTCGTACAATGTTTCCGACTTAATTTCAAATAGTTTAGCTGTTAATGAAGGGTTAATACAGGCTGATAACTCTACTAGTGATAATAGTACTACTACTGACGGTTACCCTTCTTGGCTAAGCCATGATGATCGAAGGTTATTGCTTGGTGGTAGATCATTAGCGGTCAAGAAAGCCATGTTTGTCGTGTCTAGGGGTCCTTCTGCTCGTTATAAGACGATTCAATCAGCTATTGATGCCGCGGCTAGGAGCAATGTAAGGGGACGGAAGGTGATTCATGTAAGAAGAGGTGTTTATAGGGAGAATATTTACGTTGGTCCTTATAATAACGATATTACATTGATTGGAGACGGTATTAGGAACACCATTATCACTGGCGGCCGAAGTGTGCGATCCGGTTACACCACTTATAACTCAGCTACTGCAGGTAACATTGATCACCTCTTTTTCTTCACTGTTACTTTGTTAAGTATATTTCATACTTTCATCATATAATTAGTATTTTTGTTTCTCTGATTCTAGTATAGGATTTTTTTTTTCGCGACATTGTTTGAACTCGACTTAACAAGAGATAAACTTGGACCGAAACACAATGGCTAGTTCAGTATATGATCGAGTTTCAGTCGGTCATGAACTAGATTAACATACATAATCTGATAATCATCTTAATCGACTGTCAAGATTGGATTCCGAACTAAAATCTAATTATCGGTATGCAAAATCCGTCGTACCACCATCCTCCAAACTCCGTCATAGCTTAGCTCAGATGTCAAATGCCAGAATGCATGCATTATTTGATTAGTTAGTTTAACGAAAATCGAAGTTACGGAAACAGAAGATCTAGTTCTGCATCTCATTTTGTTAAACTAATGTTTTAGAATTTAATGCTGCATCAATTTAATCCTACTAAAATCCTGACTTCTGACATTTAGTTAATACTATATTATGTGGTTATTAATTAATTTAAATTTTAAACCACTTGGAACTTGATTTGCTCTAAAGTCAGCACAGTGATCCTTGAGCCAAGCAAAAACCCATGTTATCAATTCAGCCATTCACATTAGGGGTGAGCAAAAAATTTCCGATACGATTTATAATACGGATACGATACGGTATACGGTTTGAATTATACGAATTTGCATATATACGATACGGATTTTACAAAATCGTACCGTATCCGGGTCGGCCAAAAATGAAACCGTATATACGGTTTTCGACACGGTTTGAAATTTTTGTATAAAAAATATTAATGAAACGCAAAGTTCAAGTTCAGTTTTCAACTTCCACTCTTAATGGTTTTTTTATGACTTATTTTACTAACTTATCTTAATAAATAAAAAATTAGTCTTTCAGTACATGTAGGCATGTTAGATGTAATTATTAGCACTTGAATAACTATAATATGTAATTGGGCATTTCTCACCAAACTGTATCCGTATATACGGATTCCGTATACATGGTTTTTCCGGGTACCCGAAAACTGTATCGGATTCGTATAGTGATTTTTGTGATTTTTAAAACCGTATATCCGATACGGTACATACTATTACTCGTAATCAAACCCGAGATAGGAAAGAATCTTCTAACATGTTCTCATTCCTTGCATAATTTCAGGAGTAGACGGGCTTCGATTCATAGCGCGTGACATATCATTCCGAAACACAGCCGGGCCTGAAAACGGGCAGGCTGTAGCACTGCGTTCAGGTTCCGATCTTTCCGTTTTCTACAAATGTGCATTTTATGGTTACCAGGACACCTTGTTTGTACATTCACAAAGACAATTCTACAAAATGTGCTACATTTTCGGCACAATCGACATTATTTTCGGTAACGCTGCTGCCGTGTTCCAAAACTGTATGATCTATGTAAGGAAGCCGATTTGGGGTCAAGCAAATGTTATTACAGCTCAAGGCCGAGCTGACCCGAATCAAAATACAGGCATTGTGATCCACAGCTCGCGGATCATGGCCGACAAGGATCTTATACCCATGGGCCGGTCCGTCGTTACATATTTAGGCCGACCCTGGCAAGAGTACTCTCGAACTATTATCATGAAAACGTACATCGGTCCATTGGTAGACTCCGCCGGTTGGATGCCGTGGAACGGTGACCGGTTTTTGAACACTCTGTATTATGCCGAGTACGCAAATTTCGGGCCGGGTTCAAAAGTCCGTAGACGGGTCAACTGGCCCGGATTTCACGTAATCAAAAGCCCAAATGTAGCCACATTGTACACCGTCGGTCATTTTATCGCTGGCAGGACGTGGTTGCCGACGACTGGCATTCCGTTTAGTTTAGGGCTCTGAAATTCCGAATCATACTCGCTGTTGATTGTTCGGAGATTAATTTCGCATTAATCTTAACTGTATGATACGATATTTACCGACGACGGCTGATTTATTCCGACATTTTTTCTTAGTTTGTTTAAAAATTTCCAAGCCTTGTAATTTATCTTTGATTGTTAATTTATAATCATTCAGTTCGATTTTAATGAACTTGATTTATACGAACAAATTACCGGTGTACAAAGTCGTATTTTTCAGAACGGAGAATCATTTACAATCATTTTGTGCATATAGTATGATAGGAGTGAGAATCGGTCCAAGACCGGATCGAACTGGACCGAAAACCAAACTTAAAAATTTGGTGGATCAAAGACCGGACCTAAAAATTTCGGTCTTGGACCGGACCAAACCCGAAATATTTGGCCTGGTCTAGTCTTGGACCGAAATGGACCTAAACTATTTTTTTCACTAGTTCGTATATGATAATTACATGTTAATCTCGTTAATAAAATGCATTTAAATAGTTAGACGACGATACTAATTTATAATGTCTTTTGGAGATTTATAAAATGTTAATTTAATTTAAAATATTTTAATGATTAGTCTTAAAAAACATAGACTTTGGTCCCCTCGGTCCAAACCTAAATTGCTTGGACCGGACCGGACCAAAAACCAAAACTTGAAAATTTGAGGATCGAGGACCGGACCAAAATAATTCGGTCCAGACTAAATTGTCCGGTCCGGTCCATTTTTCCGGTCCGGACCTAAGTTTGTTCACCCCTAGAGTATGATGAGTTTTTAGACCGATAATCTCATACGGGAAAAAACCGAGTACGATAAGTTTTTTTTTTCAAAAAAAAGGCGAAATTCAAATTTTTACTTGAGTAGTTATAATTAGTTGGGTCTTGGAAGACACTTCTGTTCTACATTAAAAAAAATGTGGGCAAGAGGCTTTGCTTGTAAGCAACGAACGGCCCCATAGAATGATCGAATGATCTTTCCTCGTCCAATTCATTTGATTCTTTACATTTGATACCGATACTCTTATAAAAAAACGTAAAGAATCAAAAGAAACGGAGATTCGAAGGTAGTAATATCCGGAAAGAACTGCAGATCTACACTTGAGGACTTATGGTACTTCATTACGATAACAAAATATAATTAAACAGCAGCCTTCGCAAGATTATGAGCAATCTTGTTTAGGCTTCTAGGAATAAAACTAATATTAAGACAATGGAAGTAGGGAAGAAGAGATAGGATATCCTCGACAACCGCCTTGTTTTTATTATGCGGCCTTTCCGTTCCAACCATTTGGTAAATCAATTGTAAGCAATCCGAAGCCACTTCAAGGTGTCTTAGTCCAGAAGCAATGGCCCAACGTAAAACCTCCCGAAGGCCCAAAGTCTCAGCCTGCAACGGAGATTCAGCCAGGAAACTAGAGGCGAAAGTCCCAAAACAAGCACCATATATGTAAACATTATCAAGATGGCCAGAAATAACAAGTGTCATAGTTGGTAATTTTAACGGAATAACCGTGATACTGATCTTCTTGGCACTTTACCCTCGAGCTTCAACCTCCGGTAAGCTTCCCTCATGTGGCATGGCCTGATAGGGCCTGTTTCCCTTCTTTCGCTCATCACTATTTTAGCTACAATCCATAGGATAGTTATTAGTGGTCGGCAATTACAGAATAGAAACTAGTCGGTCCCTGGTGAGCAGTGGCGAACCTAGGTGGTAGCAAGGGGTGGCGGGCGCTACCAAAAAATTGACTAAGAAGACGGGTTTTTGCAACCCCATATATTGTTGAATAGTAGATAAATTACTGATATCTCATTAAATATACATCAAATATATTGTGGTACAAGGGTAAAGGCTTAATTTTCCAACCTAGGGTCCCGGGTTCGAATCCCCTTTCTAGCATTTTACCTTTTTAATTTTGTTTTGCTACCCCGAAAATTTAATCCTGGGTTCGCCCCTGCTGGTGAGTGGTCGGCAATTACAGAAACGAAACTAGTCGGTCCCTGGTGAGTGGCCGGCAATTACAGAAACAAAACTAGTCGGTCCCCAGTGAGTGGTAACTGGTGTCTTACAGGAATACTCGTGATCTATGTCATCCAGATGGCCAGATTTGTTTAGCGCTATTTGACAGCGTGTCCGAGTGTAAAGTCGGGCTATTTATAATAAAAAATCCGCATTTTTTTGGCTTAGAACAGAGTGTCTCAATATCATAGTCCATACTCATGTCCGAGTATCAACATGAATGCCAGACACATGGATACAGAAGTAATAATAAAAAGCTCGGAGTAACATAGATCACGAAAATGATGCCACCCGTGACAAAAGCAGTCCGCAAATAGAAAAATTTGCGACGACTTGCAGTGTAATACTGTACATCAGACAGACACATTGGTTGACTTTTAACTGTATATACCAGTGATACATACGAAGTGTGGACGGTATCACTGGTATATACTATAAAGAGTTAATAATGCCAGAATATGTTTATCTTCCGTGTGAATAATATACTATTTGATGATAAGATGCTCAAACCATGCATTACACCAGAAGCCATTTTCTATCTACGTTAAAGATTGAAGTTCGAAGTGTCCGAAATGAAACGCATACCTGTCTCAACAAGCTCCCCAACAAACATTTTTGCAATACCAGACACCACAATCGTCATAGGTACAGATATCTTCTGACTGCCAGTTATGCTCACGAGCAACTGCATTTAAGTATAGTGCCATCAGAAAAGGTAGGGCAAACAAACATAGACGCAATTAAAAAAAACAAAAAAAGGAAGCCGAGACAAGCAAAAATCCCATAATTAAGATTGAATAATAAAGGAAGTCGGGATGAACATGTAGCCTTCACCCCTCCACATACAGGTAATATGAGATTGAAACATTACCCTTTTCATGTTGGATTTTTGAAATCCAGCTCTTCGGAAAGCTTCGTATCTGCTCATTTGTTCCTCAGTAAATTGCGACAAGATGGCTCTGCAAACAATGATAGTAACTTAGTGACATATTTCATTATCAAGGTGCTTCAAGCTTATACAACAACGTGACATCATTACAGCTCAATCGAGCGCAGTCATGGTAATAATGATAGTTAACTTAATGACATTTTACAAACAATTTGCATCAAGCTAATATATCATTTACAGTTGCAATTAGGTACAGTCATGACTCATGATCTCTCACTGCATAGATATGACATTGATGAAATTGATCGTCCGATGAAGCTGACAAAATATAACAATAATGAGTGGTAACATGAACTTAAAGCATTTGCGTTCACATTTCACCCGTCCCATCCAACAATTAAATGACAGAGTGAAAGATTTAATGTTCCAGAGATTACAATACCATCCCGGCACATACCCTTTGTTCAGATAAAAATATTTAAGTTTAAGAGTATGTCTTCCCGGGAAACCAGCATTATATACAATGACGGCGACATGACTCGAGCTACAGCCACCGTAATCAAAAACAATTTTCCACTCGAAAACATTCAGAGAACAAGACAGACAGAAGTAAAACACCACAAAGATAAGCTGCAACAATTAGATTAGCAAAGCAAATGAAAACTCACTGCATCTTGGCCAATTTATCAGGGTCACCGCTAGGTGGGAATTTACCCATAGCGACATCCATCTGCTCGTCCTCATCTTCGTCGTCCCCATCCTCATCCTTGGCCTTATTACTGTTAAGCTGCAGTGTCCTTGCTAACGGCGGCCTGGTAGAAGTTGAAGGGACATTTGGATCACTGAAAACATCCTCAGGTTGTTGATTTTCTTCATTTGATGAAGGCCCAACACCAAGTTGATTTTCTTCAATGTTGGCAGCTGCAGCAGGAGACTCAGGCGGGGACTCCTCTTGCTCTTCAAATGCTGCTTCAAATGGATCCTTCGACATAACCACAACCTAAAATCTAAGACCAACGACAGAAACGGCTTTGTTTAATCTTTAATCCTGAAAAAGTTATACTCCGTATCAACTACCCGACAACAAGACTCTATTTCATTTCAATAAGAAAAGGAAGCTGAGTTGACACTCGTGTATCAACTTCACCACATCTTATAGACGAAAGAGAGGAGAGAGCAAAAGTTAACGCCTCCAAACAATCTCGAGAAAGCACCAATAATGGTCATTAGAAAGAAAAAGTCACTAACTTCACTGATAAACCCTAAGTAGTAAGGACGATAACTGAGAAATAAATGGAGATAAACCACAGTTCACATACCTATGCTAAATTTTCAATAAAACGGAACTACTAGAAATGCCACTTATCTTCGAAAAAAATTCCCTAAAGAAAAGGTTCCTTTACTACTACTAGGATTTTCTACAAGCAACGGCTTTCTTTAATCTTTCATCCTCCAAAAATTGTACTCGTATTAACTACCGCACAAGACAGCAAGACACTATTTCATTTCAATAAGAAAAGGAAGCTGAGTTGACACTCGTGTATCAAATTCGCCACATCTTATAGACGAAAGAGAGGAAAGAGCGGAAGTTAACTCCTCCAAACAATCTCGAAAAAGCACCAATAGTGGTTTTTAAAAAGAAAAAGTCACTAACTTCACTGCTAAACCCTAAGCAGTAAGGACGATAACTGAGAAATAAATGGAGATAAACCACAATTCACATACCTACGCTAAGTTTTCAATAAAACGGAACTACTAGAAACGCCCACTTATCTTCGAAAAACTTTCCCTAAAATTAAAGGCTTCTTTACTACTACTACGATTTTCTACAAACAACACCTCTCATTGTATAAGGACCCTAAATCGACAGCATCCCGAGAAGAAACAACAACAACATCAGAGCCTTAGTCCCAATATGTTTTGGGGTCGGCTGACATGAATCATCCCTTGGAACCGTCATGAGTGAACTCTCATCTCAACAAGAGAAAAAAGAAGGAAAAGAAAAAAAAACGGAAGTGGAGTGAAACAAAAAAAATGGAAGGCAAAGGGGTTTTATAAATTTTAAATCGAACTTATCACATGTAAAAAAAAAAAAAAAAAAAAAGTGATTTTGAGAAACGAAGTAAAAATTAAAATAAGAGCTTTGGGGGAAAAAGTGTAACAAATCCAAACATAAATTTTTTGTTTTAGAAAACTCCTTAAATACTCCGGATAAGCTTAAAGAACATCATTCATATGATCATCGAGACGATTGTAACTGCCATGTTCATATTATAAACCAGTCTATTTCATGAATTAACACAGAAAATAACCAAAAACACGAAAAAACACACGACTAACAATCGAGACAGCGAAATACTACCTCCTATTCAACTAATTGTTTACGTTTTTCTTCATTCGCGAGCAATTCAACTAGTTGTTTACAATTCTACTACAATGTGACAGAGTATTTTAATCAAACGAATTGAACACGAGATTTCAGAACTAAATTAGGGTTCATAATAAACCACACTACAATTCAAATTAATCAGCTAAAAACGACAATTACAGTACAACAAAGCGCTAAACTCAACAGAAATTCAACAAATTTATCCCCAAATTGTATGTTCTAGGGTTTAAAATAATGAAATTAATACTGAGCATCATGATACCAAAACGATTGCAATTGAATAATCATAAATCAGGAAATTAGGGTCGAATGATTAATTTACCTTGAAATTTGAAAGGAATTCGAATGGAACGATCGAGTAAATGTAAACTGTACAGAAATCAACTGCGTTTTTTTTCTTTCTCTTTTTTCACTATGGTTTCATTTGAGAGATTATATAAGTAACCCCTTTTTTTTATACGGATTTAACATTAGTAAATACTCCCTCCTATTTCATATTTTCTTCCTTATTTCCTAAAACGGATTATTCAGGTTTTCTTCCCATTTTCTATTTTGGAAACTTTTATTCTTATTTTATTAATTTCTCTCTCCTATTATCAAACCCCACACAACTCTTTTACTCCTATTTTATTTATTTTTTAATGTTTGTGGCCCACAATTTCTTATTTAATTATTAATTATTCATTCCTCTCTCCTATCACCAAACCCCACCCAATTTTTTACACTTATTTTATTACCTACCTTAATCCATGTGCCCAACTCAAAGGGGAACAAAATATGGAATAGGAGGGAATAGTGAATACGGCTCGTAAGAGAGTATATGGTATTACATATGTTGTCGATTTGTTGGTTGCATTTAATTTGGTCAGATGAAATCGGCTCAAGATCCTACGATCCTCTTTTGAAAAGCTGTTTGCGGCGATATAATAGAGGACGTGCTTTGAAGCAATTCAAGTTTACAGATCTTTCTTTGAACAAGATTTTATTTTATTTGATTCTAGTCGAGTTGTATCTAGTCAAATTACACATATATTGTAGATGTCGTATGACTATTTATTAATGGAGTGATCTTTCTTTCAAAAAAAAGAAAAAATGGCCCGAGTCCATGCGTAAATAGACTTCAAGCATGTCATCAAAAGTAACAAATGCGGATTCCCTCGTCATAAAAAAAATAGTAAATACGTCACAACTCAAGCAAAACGGACTGTAAATATAGAGTCGATAATAAAATGAGGGGCTAACAAAATGTTTTCTTTTTCTCGTGATACTATGGGTATCGATCACTTTGGACGGTCGGTAAACACCGAGTCACCGATTCCCATGTAGTAGTCGTTTCAACTCAACGAATAAAACGATAACAAGATTTATGGTTGACTTTGTTACTCCCTTAGTAACTCGAATATTACTCCCTAGTAAGAGACTATAACTCACAAATATTTTATATTCTTATAATGTCATGTTTATTTTTTTTTGGTACAATATAATGTCGTGTTTATAAAACCGTCTTATATACACTTATACAAGCATTTATAACAAATATTTGGATAAGACATTGACATGAGTAAGCCACATTGGACTTTGAATGAAGTTGACATGAATGTCCAATAGAAGCTATAAATCTCGTTGATTTTATGAAAAACAATGTTTAATTTAACACTTCATCGAAAAAATGAAGATCTAATACTAGAAATTTCCAAGGAATTTCCCAAATACTAGGAGTTGAGTTAATAACACATAAATTATCATCTTTTACAATTAACGTTGAGATTCTCGCGTATTTAGCTGCTAAAATGCAGAGGTGACATTTAATTAAAACACAAATGAGAACTTCTAACGCACCGTATCTTTCCAAATGAGTTTTATTTGACCCGTTACAAGTTTGCGACGGATATTGTTGTTACAAATAAAAATTTGTGATTAAAATGTGGGTTTGACCTTGCATAGTGTATATTAACTCCTGAAATCAAAGACAATCTCTTAAGATTGCATCTTAAGAGCTACAGTTGTTGCATCACAATTCACATGGCCTTCACCTTCATGGCAGCAAAGCTTTTCCTATTAACAAGCAATTACAACATGAGCCAACATTGCATCATAATTCATATCACAACCGGAAAACCCGTGATTTTCCGATCATGTTTATCAGTTTATGTAAAATCACCTTACACAAGTACTCAACCGTTTGGCTATAAAATGGGGAGGGACAGCTTTCTGGGAAATTTCTCTGATTCATGTTGAATCTTTGGCTTTGTTTATGGCCTGTCAAGACGCGATTCAGAATGGTTTTCGTCACTTGAATGCTACTTCGGATTGCCTCAATCTCGTCTTACAAGTTAATGGATGCGGAGCTCACGATAAGGATATTACCTCTGCAGTCAAATCTTTAATTCATCTAATTACTACTTGTCATTGTTTTTCCTTAAGTCATTGTTCTAGGTATCTAAATAGGTCGGCTCATGCTATTGCAAAAACAATGGTATGATTCAACCCTAAGCATCTGTTAAAAAAAAAAATAAAAAAAAACAGTTTGGCTAGCCAATTAACCGTAACTCAAACGTAAGAGACATCGCGGAAGGCACTAACACGCGACATGTAATAATGCTTGGGTACTTTAACCAACGGCTTTGATATGGTCGAATGTTCATGTAAAATCACGTTACACAAGTACTTCTGTACTTTCTCACCCTTAGAGTAAATTAAAAAAAAAACAAAACGACGGCCATGACCAGTACAAAACTACCTAAACTCAATTAATCGCAACTACAACCACAAAAAACATGGCGGGATGTCACCGCGGTAAACTAAGAACCACCATCTTGCCACCTTAACTACCCGCCAACGACTTTGATATGGCCGAGTGTTCAACATTAGTAAACCCTAAACCTAATTAAATTAAGCCTCTAATCCTCATTAGTTGAGTATGATTTAACAAAATGATACATAATTATGTGGCATCCAGCTGCAACTTTACAAAATATTCCAAAATAAATCATTGTGCAAATTGCATAATTCAAGCAATGACACCACCCAAAACTTAAACAATATGGTCACATTTTTTCATATTCTTATATTATAATCTACGTTACTCAGACCCGTTTAGAAGTATCCGACACAGGTAAATGTCCAAGTGTCGGACTCTGCTAATTTATTAAAAAATATGCATATCTTGGTCTAAAATGAGGTGTCCAAGTGTCATACCCATGTCCGACTGTCACACTTAACACGGATGTGGCCTCAACTGTTGCGCCAAGAGCTCAAACCCATTTACTTATTCGGACAAACTTTTGACATACTCGTAAAAAAAGTGATATTATATGTCCGAATCCCCAGAGCACATGTTAGAAAAAAACCAGTTTGAAAAAAATAATGCAAAAGTCAAAGGGAATACTTCTAATGTAGTGAACTCTCTTAATTATAGGACTCAATGATTCATATATATGTATAAACAAAGCGTTTTATTTGTGACGGACACTATTCGTCACAAGCTGAAGACGGATAGTGTCGTCCATCTCACAACAAAGCAAGTGGGAGGACAAGTGGAGGAAATGGAGCATCTTATGCTAGGTAACACGGACACTTCTTCTAGTGAGTCGTACCGTGTCCGACACCGACACTCCACGGACACATGCCGAAGCGTGTCCAACACCTAAATAGCCGTGTCTAACTTTTTACATTTATTTGGGCACGTCGCATGTCCATGGTATTTGAGCCGTGTCCGTCGCGTGTCCATGATATTTGGTTATCATTTGCGGTGAATGATGTTCTTGATCAGATGAGGAATGAAAATAAATTTATCATCAAAGACAAGTTTTACCTTCACTTATTTAAAATTAATATCAAATACTTTTACAAAAATAAAATCAAAATTTATTGCTATAAAATATATATTTTATTAAATTTAAATGCCGTGTCTCGTGTCCTAAATTTCATGGCATGCCGTGTCCCGTGTCCGTGTCGATTTTGGTGCTACCTAGCTTATGGGTAATGCAACTTGCAGTTTGTGAGAGAGATACTATCCGTCTTCAGCTTGTGACCGATAGTCCCCGTCATCAACGTGAATTTGTGATGTATAAAAAGCTGAGACAACATAAGAAGCATTAGAGCAACAAAATGTCATCAACACAAAAACTATGTCTCCTCTTCATCACCATCTTCTCATCGTCTCGATTCATTTCGCCCTCAATCTCGACCACCACCAACGACACCAACTTCGTAAAGAAAGCTTGCGACACGACAACATACCCGTCTCTCTGTCGCAAGACTTGTCTCCCAAAGGCCACGACAATCGCTTGCGACAGCAGAAAACTAGCCAACACAGCGCTATCTGCAACATTCACTGCAGCCAAATCAGCGAGCTCGGGTATCAGAAAACTGTCGCAAAGGACGGACTTAAGCAAGTACGAGGCTAATGTCGTAAGCGACTGCAAAGAGCATATGGGTAGCTCTGTTTATTACATCAAACAGTCCATAGACCAGATTAAAGAACTTGGATCATCTAATAATGGTGATGAGATGAGGTTTAAGATATCGAACATTCAGACATGGATGAGTGCGTGCATTACTAATGAGAATACGTGTATGGACGCGGTTGCAGACGGGAATGTGAAGGTTAGTCCGAGTGTGAAGGATAAGGTCGTGAAATATGTTTCAGGTGTTGTTAAACATACCAGTAATGCTCTGTCGCTTTGTAATCGTCTTCAGTCGCAGTCGTAATCAGTAACTAATCATTAATCAGAGATCAATAAGGTTCAAGGATTATGAATGTTCGATTTCATTTGTTTTGTAAAGCTTTGGAGATACGGTTTTTCATTAAGTTATTGACAGACCGCTTTTGTTGTTGTAAGTTGTAACAGCAGATTTTGTATCGCAATAACTGAAATACAAAACAATAAACAATCTCTAATGTATCATCTGATTCTAATATGCCGTGACAGGTTACGTATACACCCTATGTGGCAAGGTGTGAACGGTGTGTTTGAATGACACCTATAGAGGTCGCGCACACTCTAATAGGAGGTGTCGATTTGTATTTTTGAGGCGGCACAGCACAGTTTTGGTGTGCTTGTTAACTACTTGCAGAAGTATTTTGCAAAGAGAGCTTGGAGATCTTTTGTGTCTACTCCTCTCTAAATTCTGATTAGTCCAATTTTTTATACGATTTCAATTCCCCTTAATGGACTTTGACATTCACAAACCCATTTGTGCGTTTACTTGTGAACTTGGCCCAAATTTGTTTCTTTTCGGGTTTAAGGATCCGAATAGCTTTTTTTGTAATTCGAATCGACCCGTATTTCATTTAGCCGTGACAAAATAATTAAATTAAGTTAAAATTTGGTCTTAACATAAAATAATTTATTTATTTTATTTATTCGGCACATTAATAATTTTTTTGTGTCTACAGTTGTCCCCTAACCCCCTTATGTATTTTTTTCGTGCCCCTTCTGTTATTGATTGCGATCTTTTATTCAGGAAGGTGCATGTGTTGCAGATCTTGAGATATCGGAATCTTTGAACAAAATTTCAAATATATTCAGTTGGATTTAACTAGACACAGGGGCGGATTTGGGGTGGATAGGGTAGGCAAGTGCCACCCCAACACAAAAATAAGGGCTTGTTTGGTTACCCATTAAAATCATGGGATGTTGAACTTCCCGGGAAGTGTAAAATTATGTTGTTGTTTGGTTGCCAATATCATGGGAAGTAGAACTTCCCACATGAATTTACTTCCTCCGTTATATGGGAAGTTACTCACCAAGTCCCCCCTTGGTCAATAGAACTTCCCGCATGAATTAACTTCCCATATGCGAACCAAACACTTTTTGCGAATTCACATGAATTGGAAATTCATGTGATCTTGAAGTTCCCGGGAACTTTAATTCCCCTATGTCAACCAAACAAGCCCTAAGAATAAGTTTTGAACATAAGTTTAATAAAAATGTGTTGGGTTTAGTGGTTAAATGTGGTTATGTGTTAGATATTTGTTGAGGTTGGAGGTTCAATAATTGTGTCATCCTAAAGCTAAAATCCTACATACGTCACTAACTAGACATGAAACAAAATTAAGCTATATCTTTGCGTCTCAGAGAGTTAGATGTTAGACGCAGTTCATAATCTAATTTACAGGAAGACGAGGAGTCGAGGTTTTCTGTTTCGGCACAAAATCATATGTCAAATTTCTGCAGATGGGTACTATACAGTATACACTCTAATAATTGCATCATAAAAATTGCATGCATTCACTATATCACTTAATTATACTTGTAAATCGTAGCTAAATACTTATTCCGTGCCTATTATTTGTTTGATGTTTATATTTTCGGAAGGATTATTTCAATCAAAGTAAAATAAATGGTTGAGACGGAACGAATTTAATAGTGAAAAAAAAGTTATACCAGTAATTAATTTGGTTCTTTGTTTCAAAGCTTCAACATCTAGGAGAGAAACTGGTGTGTGAAATTCGGAACATATAAAAAAACATAAATAATTTTACCAACAAGGCCTATTAGCTCAGTTGGTTAGAGCGTCGTGCTAATAACGCGAAGGTCGCAGGTTCGAGACCTGCATAGGCCATATTTTTATAATTAATATTTTGCTTAACATTCTCTCTTTTTTTGGGCTGGTGTAAATTCATGGCTCGTTTAGCTAGTCGATAAAATTAAGGTTAATACGGTGGAAGAGAGATAAACTAACTTCAATATCGAGTAGGATTCCTTCCGTTCAATGGTGTATCATTAAACTAGCTTTAATATCGAGTCGATGGCTCATTTAGCTAGTCGATGAGCCACAGAGTTTAGGTTTCCAGATGATTGTTGTTGGTAGAACACTAGTTTAAAACACAGGTTATTTCTAGGGGTGTAGCCGAGCCGATTTGAGTTCGAGCACGGGTGGGCTTGGAATCGGCTTAGAAGTTTGAGCTTGAGCTCGGAATCGGCTCGGAATTATCCGAGCTTTAAAAATCAAAGCTCTGAATCAACTCAAATTAGGCTCGAGCTCAACTCGAACTCTATACGAGCTCGGTTAAATAATTTTTTTCTTTACTTTCTTAAACTTGCAAGTCAAAATAAATGTTAAAATGACATTTTATTAGGAATAATAAAAATTACAAAATGACAAAATAACTAAAAATAATAGATAAAACGAGCTCTACTAAGCTCGGAATCGGCTCGGATTTGGTCCACCCCGACTCAAAATCGGCTCGGAATTAGTTTTGACCGATTTCGAGCCGAGTTTTTGACCGAGCTGATTCCGAAAGATCTACGAGCCTGCTCAAATCATTTACAGCCCTAGTTATTTCCGTCTTCAACTCCTACATAAATAATATGGCTATATATATATATGAAGCTAGAGCAAAAACTTTACTTTCTATTATTATTATATATAAACATATGTACAAGTTACAAGTTTACAACTTCAAAAGCTTATGAAAATGTCAAGCTTGAGTTTTGAGACAAGAGCAATATTAAGCAAAACTTATATGCTTTAAAACATGGTCTTGTATTATACACACAAGGAAGTCATACATATACCGCTTCACGGCATTGGATTGCGCGCTTTTTTAACCAATCAGTATGTTCCTAGTTTCTACAATATCGACTAATGCAACGAGAAAACAGCATCGGCACCTCCATATATCGTCTCTTAAAACCTCATTGCAGGGGCACAAATATCGACACGAGGGTTCTTGACACGATATATAGTCAGTCTTTTTATGTGAGAGTTAGTTAGACCAACCGAGTAAATAGTCAGTTGGTCTCACTTGTGAGAGAAACCGTCTCATACTTTAATATGACTGCTCGAGCTAGCGAACTAGGTAGCCAGGCCTCGAGCAATTTGAGGTATTCTACATCTTCAACACCAACTCACGCCAATCACCCATTCTCGTATCCTTGAGTACCTAAGATATGACCGTGTTATAGGAATTATCTTGTTTGTACGAGAAGCAGCGAGTGATTGCAAAAATGTTGTTTAGTTGAATCAACCATGGAACTGATCATTGCATCGAGGTCTCAGAGCGCTCTTGTGCGTCTTCAATGTTCTTCTTCACAACCATATCGAAGTTGATGGATGCCAAATTAGACAGGTTCTGTTAGCATGATTCATGCATTTATTAGTTTTTCCGAATAAATATTGCAAACCATGAAATACGAAGTAAACCTATACGGAACCTATGTTACTCTGACACTTCGCTTAACTGCCGTGTCGCGTGTCAGACACGTGTCGGTGTCCGAACGGACACGACACTTCGACACTTCAATTTAGACCGACACGTGTTGGCGTGTCTGAGTAACACTAACGGAACAACTGAACAAGATAACATCATAGTAGTGGCCTCGAAATCAGAGAAGCCGAGTTTAGTCGAGAAAGTTTCACCTTGAATGAAAAATTGCTGAAAGAGAACTTCATCAAGGGGTTTCTACTATTTGCAAAGTCTGCCAAAAGCCCGCATTCATCTCCCTAGAAACATGACGCCAAAAATCAGCGGTAGGCAAAGCAAGATATAATGGTAAATTATTGGTAATTGCTCGAAATGCAGAATTGTCACTTTCAACATCATAATCATGCAAACTGTGAGTCTTATATGGAACAATCTTAAATGTTAGAAAAACCGTAAATATGTGTGCATTACTCATTTAATAATACGGTTAAGAAGGTGGTCTCCTATTTTAAACCGTCTCATAAAAGTTTTTTGTGTCATCAAAAATGTTTCATGACATGCTATCAGAATAATCTAGGTACATGTATGGCTCCCTCTGTCCTGTAGTTCATGTCTGCTTTATGCCGGTTATTTATGCAAGCGCATACAGTGAGCCAGGAGTCCCACATTCATTCCAATAGGTCTCACTTGTGACGAATATATCCGCCAAAAACTTATGACGGTTCAAGTATCACCTATATGAGTAGATAAGACAAAAGGTAGAATGAATAGGGAATCACAAATGACTTGTCTTTGTCCTCCCATGTGGATTTTATTTGACCCGTCACAAGCTTGTGACGGATATCACGGCCGTCACAAACGAGAATTTGTGCATTCATCCGCCACGCAAAACATACCTAAATATGAGTTTGGGACAGGCTAGAAAGGAAAACAAAAGCGATAGGCTAGGACAGAGGGATTGTACTTACATCTTCATCAGCTGCATAAGAACCGCTACTAAATGTGTCACTTCCACTCTCAGACATATAATCGAAGTCACTGGACCCAACAACATGGTCTTCCTCGGGATTCCACACATAGCGGCTCATGAAGTAACTTGTATCTAATGCACCTTCAATTGCAGGCACAAACATGGCCTGCAACGTACTTATCGTTTCAGTATACAAATATATAGGATCAACTGGCTTTTATTTAGACTAGAGTGAGTGAGTTTATAATACCTTTTGTCTAGCAAGTGTATCCCAGTTGATATCCTTGAAGAAACAATGCTCTTTTACCTGTGAAACCGTTCCCAAGTTGCTTATCAACTTCACGCTGAAGAATAACTGCCAAGGATGCTAAACAATATGGAGTAATAATTCAACAAATTTACCTCTCTCGGTCCGGTTGCTCCTAGTCGCTGAACCGGATTTTCCATCATTAATCTGAGCTAGTAAGAATGAAACCATTAAAACATGGTATAGCTACTGGTGTTATTATTTTAGAACGAATGAAGGTGCTAAGTTAGATGCAGATACAGTTTTAAAATGTCGACATTAGAAATTACTCTGCAGCTCATTATAAGTTATACATGCAAGAATAGCTAAGCAGAGAAAGACGAAATGGACAAGCTTATTGAGCGACAAGCAACATCACTAGCAAAGAGACTTTCCGATAACTTACTTGCTGATTAAATCATAAGCTTCATAGCTCATTTCCTCAGGGACCTGAGGCCATGGGATATCATGATTCATAATGTTATCAAAAATTTGCTGCATCAAAGAAAATGATATATCAATAGCAACATACAGGGGAAAAACTCATGAACAATGATATTTCCTGAAGAGATGAGATGCGCAACCAATATCATAGATCCAATAATAAAGACGATATGCAATGTATATGTATCCTGTATAGCATATGACTTAGTTTCCGAGTTTCTGATGTGATATGGATGATTCCACAACATCTAGTGTAATCTAAGTGTTACGGACTATGTAGTATTAATCGAGGCCAGGATATTAGAATTCGTCCGCAAATGTTAATTTACCTGAGGATTCTCAGCATTGAACGGTGGAATTCCTACAAGAAGCTCAAACAGAATAACACCTACAGACCACCAATCAGCTGATGCACCTGGATAAAAATAAAAGAACAGCGTAAAAAAAATAATTAAATGAGGATGTGATGAAGTACTTGTAAGTTGTAATAATAAATGCAAAAACATATATCAGACCATGTCCCATTCCAAGAAGTATCTCTGGAGCTAAATAATCAGGAGTTCCTACAACAGCATGTTTCTGGCGTTCCCTTCCCCGTGGTGGTTGATCCAGCATAGAATCGGGATTCTCGTCACCCAAAAAATCAGAGCTGCCAACTGATGGACCAGATAAGTCATTAGTGCTGTTAATGAGACCAACCTTTGAGAGCCCAAAATCGGTCAACTGTAATAGTAAACATTAGAGATTTGTGAGACAAACACTCGACCAAACAAAGACAGTAAATTTGAAATACAGATTATCAACTACGGATGCACAATGCAAAAATTATACTTTCTCAATCCAATATTTATTTGTCGCCATTTTACTTTGGTAGTCAAACAATTTCAAAAGAGATATTGACCTTGATGTGACCATCGGGGCCAATCAACAGGTTGTCGGGTTTAAGATCTCTGTGAATGACATTTAGCGTATGCAAATATTCCAACGCAAGAACCTGAAAGTAAGAACCAACAACAGATGGGAGTACACATTAGGAATATGCTGCCGATCTCTAGTGAAATGAAGCATATGTAAAAGTTCAGCTTCGGTAGAAATTAAGCCAATCAAAGTAATTTGTGTATACTTACAATTTCGGCTATATAAATACGAGCCATATCTTCATCCAAGCATCCAAGATTCCTCAACAAAGAATAAAGGTCACCTCCATTCAAATACTCCATTACCAAGTAAAGATTTTCTTTGCAGGTGAAAGAGTAATAGAACCTGACCTGCTCATCATCGCATTATATATAAAAAACAAATTTAGAGAGGTTTTTACAAACAAATCTTTTTATCAGTAATAACTGTTGGGTTTCGCTCACCACAAAAGGATTCCGCATGGTGATTAGGATGTCACGCTCTGCCAATATACTTTCTACTGCATTCTTACGGATCATATCAGCCTTCTTTAAAACCTGTCAAAATGATCAGGAAATTTAAGTCCCTCAACGGGTTTCACAGGAAATTTAAATTGAGTCACGGTGTACAACAATCTGATTGAGCAAAATGATTATTCAAACTACAGAAGATAAAAATGTCACAAGAAGGTAAAGTAAAAATTCAGTTCTCACTTTAATGGCAAACAAGTCACCAGTTGCTCTTTTTTTAGCAAGAAAAACTCGTCCATATGCTCCTCTGCTGATTGGTTTGATTATTTCAAAATCTTCTATAGATGTCCGTGCCTTGGTACTCGTATTGATTGGACTTGCACGTAAGCTTCGTACAGGATCCTCATCAACTGAACTATCTTCATCAGCCAGTGCTTGGCCGCCTTTTTCATCGTCTATTTGACCACATAGTTGGATATATTTCTCCCTATTCATCCATGCACACAAAGTGGAACACCACAAAATAAAATTAAAAATAGAAAAAAAAACTAGTAAATTAATGTAATTTATATCACTAAAGTCAAAATGTGTCCAGTTCTCCCAGAAATGGAGTGGTGTTCAATAGGTCTCATGACAGACCGCCTTTCAATAAGCTTATTGAGAGACTATTGTACAAATTTAAGAAAAAGTGGTACTAAAAGTAATATATCAGGTACAAATCACGATTAAAGATAAAACGAGTACAATTATTATGTAAATAAGTACGAAATTACTATGGTATGATCAATGACTAAAGGGTCACGAAATACAAATAAAAGGGTACAAAATAATGGTTTCGTAATAATTTATTGAAAGACCGTCTCTCTCAAGTTTTAGTGGTGTTAATAATTACTGAACTTACTGGAGAAGTTTCTCTATGCGTCTTCCAAATGTCTCAACAACAAGAGCATCAACCTTTCTATCCTGAATGGAATATTTAAGATCCTCAAGACGGGTAATCATAAACTGCAATGCACTGTAATCATTGTCGTTCACGCTAGCGATTGAACGCGCAATATCCATTAGCTTCTTAATCTGCAATTTCATCAATGCTCCATAATTTAATCAAGAATATTGCAACACAAGTAGTCAGTAAATCGATGTTCAGAAGGGGGGAAAAAAGAAGTTAAAAGCGGGGGAATTGTTTAGCGGAACAGAAGGAATTGCAGAAATAAAGAAAAAACAAGGGTACCTGCTGATTGTTCTCGTGTTCTGATATAATTTTTCTTTTGTGCAACAGCAATTCAATCTGGTTTGTACGTGGTGTTAATGGTGATCTTGGTGTCAAGCTTCCATTTGATGATGTCTTCTTATTAAAATCCGGAGAGCAATGTGCGTCACACGGAACCTCTGGTGAACAGGCTAGATCATCAATGGCAAAACAAGTATCAGCTTCAGGAATACAATCAATCATCCCATCTAACTCTTCTAGAGCACAGGGGTTGTTGATCTCAACGCTTCCCCTTGCCGTGCTTGTGCTTTTTGGTGTAAAAGATTCCAGAATTTTATCTAGAGTTTCTGCAACTCTCTCCAGTCGTTCATTGACCGTTAAGCCTTTTAGGTCGCATCTATCAGCAATCGTACATATTCTTGAGTGCTCCTCGACAAAAACTGTCGGTATTTCAACCTCACATATACGGCAAATTATCAAACTCTCGTATATATGTTGTTGATCCCCCCATATACCCCAAGAAACTCTTCGTACTGTAGGTTGTTGTTCCGTGTTTTCAGTATGAGATCTAGGGCTCTCGGCTTGCTCATCTTTTTGTTCAAAAGCATCAGACTGATCCTTTGATGGAGTATCAACAGCATCAGGATCTCTCTTACTTCTTCCGACAGCTGCAGGAAACTTTTTCCAAGACGACATCCTATAGCTGCTACCTGTGGAGTCTTGACTTCTTGCTGTACCAACCTCCACACATGTGGACTCTTTTGTCAACTTCTCATCCACATCCTTCCTCTCAGACGAATCTGAAATTTCGTCAATGTTTATCCCGGGAAGTTTCTCGGGGTATACCCCAAGATCACTCAGTTTATGTAAGCTCAGAATGTGCTCTTCTTCAAAACCACTCTCCTTCTGAAATTGCACAAGTCGAGTGCAGCGAGTCAAAATAAATAAAAGACGGGTATAAGCTCGTTTAAGTGTACCCATAGGTAGCTCTTGTCGTCGGTCATCCAAATCCTGAACTATAGTTTCACACTTGTACCAGAACTCATCAGTTGACATTGTCGCACACTGTCGAGCAACAAGCAGCATATCCTCCAATCCCTCTCTCCAATCAGGGTTTGAATCTTTACTTTTATCAAGAATACCAACTAAATCTCCGGCAAAAACGCCCAAGTCAGAATTGACTTCGTCCTTCAGCTTGTCAAATTTTGCCCTGATCATCACCATAATCTCCTCCATATGTCCAAATGCTCGGGACTTCCAAAAGGGATATGGCCGCACACCTTTTGAGTTAAGCTCGTGGGAAAAGCTTTTAACGTCGGGTGTTTTCTTTTTACGACCACTTGTAACACGTAGAATTGCCTGGAATCGAGGAGACTGCATGATGAGTGCTGCACTCCCCTATAAGGCATAAACAGGATGAAACAACATCAACACATTGACCCGAAAAATAAAGATTTGTCACTCCACCGAAGAAACAATACTCTGAGGAGGTATGTAATACCTCAAACTCGATATTATTTAATGCTCCCGGATGTTTAAGCGACTTTGATTGACTCCAAGTGGCTTTTTTCTCTGAAAAGAAATACATTTGTCAAATTAAGTACAAAAACCATGTCAAATAACAAATCACTAATCTTGAATCGCAGAAATATAAAATTCAGACATTCGACCTCCTCATTATCAGCAAGCTCGTATCACAGTGAAAAGTTTCATTGGACCTCGACAAAAACCTAATTGATTCAAAGATTGTACCTAATTCATTCAACCTATACATATATGTAGTAGTTGATAACAACAATCGAGATTAAAACGCCCACACAAATTCCGCCTTCCAATATGAATAACCTATCTGATGCATAGATTGTACCATATTCACTCAACCTATTCATAAATCATTGGGAGCGCATACAATTGATCACAACAATCAAGGTTAAAGCGCGCTCACAAATTCCGCATTCCAATATGAATATAGCCTAATTGATGCAAATACCATACCTAGTTCATTCAACCAACACATAAAAGTTATTAAATCATACATATAAAATCGATCAAAACAATCAAAATTAAACCGAACACAGAAATTCCCAATTCCAATATGAATAACCTAATTTGATGCCGATTTTGTGCCTAATTCACTCCACCTATACACAAAATCATATAGAAAATTGATCAATACTATCAAAATTTAACCGTGCACAAGCATCAACTATAAATCAACAACAAAAACATCAAACAACCTGATACTATTAAACATAATCGGTAATTAAATAATGGAACACCCACCGTCTCAATCAATTGTTTGATTTGCTATTCTTTCTATCTTAGCCTTATTTTAAGGAAGTAAAATAATGATTGAGACGATAAACAATATGACAAAAGCAAATCAATCAAACAACAAACCTAACAATTCAGCTGACGGAAGCCATTTAATAATCTCGCCGTCTCAGTCAATTGTTCAACTTTCTATTCTTTCTATCTTAGCGTATTTTAACAAAAGGTAAACAAATAATCGAGACGATAAACAATATGACGAAAATAAATCAATCAATCAATCAAACAAACAAACCTAACAATTCAGCAGACGAAAGAGGATCATCAGGAACAATAAACTTCTTCTTCCTATTATTAACAACAACCGCAGCATTCGCCACACTATCCGCCTCATTCTCTCTCCTCTCTCCACCGCCACCACCACCGCCGCCGAAACCAACCGCAGACTCACCGTCATACGGCGGCGACGCAGATAACGACGGCATCTGCAAATTCGTCGGAACCGATCGCGTTCGTATATTATTCAACCCTAACATCGACGCTGCTATCGGCGAAACCTCATCCTCATCGTCGTCCTCATCCTTATCCTTATCCTCATCATCAACAACAACAACACTGGCATCATCATCGTTGAATTTCGCGCGAATTTGAGGAATTTTCTTCGGTTTCGTCATTGAACCTGTCATTAAATAGGTTGAATAAATCAATGGCGGAAAATTGGAGATTAATCAATCAATTATCAATTAATGTTGAATTTGCGTCATTATGTTTTTTTGCGAATATAGAAGATCCAGAGAATTCGATTCGATGATGATGATGATGAAAATGGTTGAATTTTGTTGGAAAAGTTGTTAAGGGGGGAAAAGAGTAAGACTGTTAGAAGGTGAAAGAAGGATGAGAAAAGGAGGAGAAATTTTCGCGGGAAATGGAGAAATACATGGTTACACGTACGTTTTAGTTTGGACTTACGTGCTTTCCCATTACATTCTTCTTTTTTCTAATTGATTTGTGCGACCGTTTTATCTCGTGCTCGATGATCATCTTTGGTAAAAAATAACTGGCTCTATTTGATAAATAACGGATTAATATTAGTAGATACAGATTTAAAAAGCAAATTTGACTAACGGAATAATTTAACGGATTTGATTAACGGATTTATTTAATCCGAATTATTTTAGAGGTGGTTGGTAATTGACAGTTTAGATTAGCAGATTGTCTAAAATCTTTGTAAAATGACATATAAGGACATGAAGAAATTATTTATTAAATATATAAAAGCAATGTTAGTATTTTATTAAGAGGGTAAATAAGACAATTTTTTCTTTCTAATATGCTGGTAGGAGCAGCATATTGGACCCTAATAAACTATTTCAATATGTCATTAACCAAACACTCTAAATAGCATATTGGTAAGTCAAAAATGTTAAACCTCTCAAATATGCTGAAATTTGGCCGATATGTTGTTTACCAAACAGAGCCACTATTTTGAAAAATTAGTAGGTCTTTTGAGAGACCGCCTCTAAATAAACTTATTAAGAATTATTGTACAAATTTAAGAAAAAGTGGTACTAAAAGTAATATAATAGGTACAGATCATGATTAAAGATAAAATAAGTATATTTATTATGTAAATAAGTACGAAATTACTATGGTATGATCAATGACAAAATGGTCACGAAATACAAATAAAAGGGTACAAAAGAATGGTTTCTCATTAATTTATTAAAAGACCGTCTTTTTCAAGTTTTAGTGTTGATAAATAGTCACCATTTTGAAAAAATAGATATTCTTTTTTACCGTAAAGGAGTCGCTATTTAATTAAAAGTTATAACTATTTATCAAAAATTAGTCATTATTCTATTGGTCGTACGTGCAGTAGGAGATCATATATATAGTTGATGTACTAGCACCAATTTTATAATTTTTGAGCATTATAATAATATATTTGAGTTTTGTTTTAAAAATTATGAGTATTATTGGTATAAATTTTCTGGGTTCAGTAATTAAAACATTAAATTCAAAAAATTACAATAAAACTTAATAACATTATATAAAAACTTAGTTAAATTTTAGTTTTAACGAAAAAAAAAAATCCAACTTATAAATTTTAATAAGCTAGAAAAAATACACATATGCTAAAAAATAAATAAATTTTGAGATAATAAGCTCAAAAAAATACTCATACGCTCAAAAAGAACGAAAGTCTAATGGAATACATCCGATGTATGTTCATTTTTCTCTACGGGCTATTATGCCTTAAGCATTGTTCTTTTCGGTTGAAACGCACAAAATTGAAATGAATGGAGCCAAGCTAAATTGAACAAAACTGAATAGAATTGAGTTGGAGTTATGAAACTGAATTAAAAGATAACTTTATGAAAATATGAGTTAAGCAAATTTGATTTTAAATAAAAAGTGATTAATTTAGTGTAAGTTTCACAAAAATGATATAAAACCGTAAATTTCAAAAAATCATATAAGGCCGCAAATATCTTACATGCTAATTTATGTGGATTAAATTGTTAGACTAGGTAACTAGGTTAAGTTATCTAAACACGAATGAGGTATTTACTCACAAATTCTCATTTGTAATGAGCATATTTGTCGACTGTAGCAAGTTTACGACGGGTTAAATAATACTCATATATGGAGATAAGACAAAAGCTAAAGTGTATTGGGGTAGCATTCGGTTTTGTCTTATTTACCAATTTGGTTAGTATTTGACTCGTTGCAAACTTGTGACAAATATATCCGTCACAACTCACAAGGAGACTTAGTGTACTAGGTTGGTATGATCACATGTTTTCCTTGCCCATTCTAGAAGATTTTGTGGTTGAATTCAGTAGTGGAGGTAGGGAGGTAGGAGCCATCGCCCGTTTTCCGGCTCGACGGTAAAAGTTTTTGAAGTTTTAAGTTAGAGGTTTTGATTTTTTTCAGGTATACCTTATATTATTATCCATTCGTTCTTCTCTAAAAAAAACCGTCCCCTAAGTTTAAATCGACTCCACTACTGATTAAACGAAAGTAAAAATAAATGATGCATATTAAATTAGTATATAAGTATATATATAACCGAGTTGTAATTGGGTCGAATTTAGGCTACCTAATTAAAATAATTCATTTTCTCCAAGATTAACTTAATTCGCACAACCAGTCGACCATACCGGTATGGCCATATGACACTAATAAAAGGTTGGTACGACCTACTCTTTAATATGTTAATTAACAAGTAGATCCAAAATGTTATTTTTAAATTAAAAGCAAAACCACTATGTTTTTTTTTTTTAAAAAAAATGTTACAACAAGTCAACAACCTCATCCGGTTGCTCATCCATAAAATTGCGATTTTTAAAGTTTATTTGGTTACCTCGTTTTTTTTAAAATAGAGGAGTATTCAACTCTGTAATTATAGAGGAAATTAATTACCTAACCCATGGTCATTGAAAATTTATAGGAAAAACGAAACTTTAATTGACAACCAAACATAAAAACATAATTATGTGAATTATAATGTAGGAAGGTAATTCATGTGAATTACGAGGTGCAGCCTAACACTTAATTCATCAGTAGTCCTCGTGTATGATGGTCTCATACCATGTTTTTTTGTAAAATGTGACAGTTTTCTGGTAAAAAGTGATCACTTTTTGAGAAATAGTGACCACATTTGAAAAATAGGTCATTTTTTAAACTAAAAAAGTGGTCGTATGTGCGACAGTCGTAAAGTAGAATTTATGTTAATTCATATGGATCAAACGAGGCTTAAAATGAAGATATATACAAATCCCATCAATTTTTTTTTTTTTAAAAAAAGGGTGCCCTCAAGGATGAAGCCTAGTATACATGATTTGCAGCTATCGCATATGCTCGTGATTTACCTAATAAACACCAAAAATAACAGAAATGGATTCCCTCGTCATCCAAAAAACTGCAGGCCCCCAAGGGTACTTTGAAATAATTTTATTAGGACATCTCTTTCTTATAAATTTATTATGTTTGTTGTAATTATCCCCGTGACATTTGTATAATGTTTCACAATTAAATTATTGCAAATTGAGGAAATTAAAAATCCTTGTTTGATTCAGACAAATGAAGAAAATGTCATGTGACATTAACATTTTAACATAATTTATTTGGTCATTATTTGGATAAAAAAGAAATAGCATGTAATCTCTCGACAAAAAGATTATACAAATAGATGTATAAGAGCCTTGTACAACCATGATATAATTAATCGAGCTTATGTATATATTTGTTGAATTTTTAAACTATTTTGAGTTATATTTTAATTTTTTATACTAAAATTAAAATATAGTTGAATTTATATGTATTGTGTTTTAGTTGTATAATAATTTTCTAAACTCAATATTTTGTAAAGTAGTTTATAAATTTTACAATATAACTCATATTCTTTCCACTAAAACTCGAAATTTCTATTAAAAAGCTCAAAATATGTACAGTTAATTATATACATCTGGTGGTATAATCAACTCATTATAATCCCTTTGTTCCGGTTGTTTGTTGTCTTATATCATTTTGAAATGGGTTGGTCAATTATTGTTCTTTTTATTTTAGAAATGCATTTGCTTAATAATTTGGCTCATTCACGCCTAAATTTATCTACTTTCATTTAATAATTGGTTCTCTCATTCTTTCTTGATTTATGTATCAAAACCAAAGAATTACAATTAACCTAACGGTAGAAGTAATAAAATTAAGACTTTAAGAGCAATTACTGTAACAAGTTCTTTTTTATATCGTTACTTAAATAAAAAAAAATAACGAGTCCTTAACTACACTTCGCGCTTTCAATCCGCCGGTCCGTCCCAATTTCAACACTACTACATTCTAAAATTGTCGAACTATTTCTTTGGTCCCACAAAAGATTGAAAAAACACTACAAATAGGACTACACATTCAGGTGTATATGAGTATCATACGGCTAATACAAATTTAATTGAGCTTATACGCAATTTCTATTAGCTTTAAAAATGTCGACTCACATTTTAATTTTTTAGGTGTTAAAATCTTAGAAAGTTTATATATATATTATTGTTGAGTTTCAATATAATATTTTGAGTTGATTTTTTTAATAAAGCGTTCAATTTTTTTCCAATAAAACTCGGAAATAAAATATACACATAAATCCAAATCATCTTATCTATATAATTACAGAAACATTTCAGAAGCGTTGATTGAGCCATGTCATCAACACATGTTTTGATTTTTATTTTTTATTTTTTTTAAAATTCTCTCGGGTTGAGCCACGACTGCCACGTCATATAAACTAGTTTGTTATAAAGCCAAAAATCTATACTATGAATCTATACAACGAATTATATGGTCCACTAATAAATTTCTTTTTTTATTCCATTACTTGAATAAATAAATAAATAACGAGTCGTTACCTACATTGGAATAGAGTTTAATCGTTCGCACTTTCAATGCTCCGCTCTAGTCCGTCCCAATTTCAACACTTCTACATTCTAAAATTATCGAACTATTTTTTTAGTCACTACTAAAAATTGAAAAAAATAAAATTATCGAACTATTTTTTTAGTCACTACGAAAATTTGAAAAAAAAACCGTAAAATAGTTTAAAAACTCGATAAAATTTCTATTGTCCCTTAAAGTTCTCGGCATTAAGAAACCAAAATTCTTGATGATTTCCATCCTCCTTTGACGCCTGAACAAGTCGAGTGCAACGAGTTAAGACGAAGAGGAGATTCGTGTAAGCGCGTTTCAGAGCACCATTCGATAATTTTTTTCTTTGATCGTCGAGTTCTTGAACAATATTTTCGCAATTGAACCAAAATTCATCTGAATTCATTTTCCTGCATTGTTCAGCAATACAGGATATATTCTCCAGACTCGGCCCCAACTCGGGTTTGAACTCATTAGTTTTCGTAACCATGTCCTGCAAATCTTGACTGAATTTGACTAAGTTGATATCGACAATTTCTTTGGCTTGCTCGAACTTTTGTTTCATCTCTGAAGCGGGTTCTTCATCGGTTTTTAGATGAGTTGCATTGCCCTGTTAGAAGATTATGACGGATTTTATCAGGAAGAGTTTTCATATACAGAGTTTATCGGTTTAGAAAAATAAAATTTGTCCAAGTACTCGAATACATGCCATTAGTAGACTATACAACCAATTGTATACATCTATAATACGTAGGCCCTGTTCTTTCTAGCTTAATTTCAGCTCCTTTCAATTTTGGTTGGTTGTATTCCGTTAAGTTTTATTTACATTCATTCAATTATTTTCAATTAATCTCTTCACAAAAGTAACTTTTAATTCAACTAAATTCACTCCGACTCAATTTTACTCAATTTAGTTCAATTAAGCTCTACTCCAATTTATTCAATTCAACTCGTTTCAGCCGAAAAGAACAGGGCCTTAATAGTAAGGTTTGGATGCGAGAGATAAATCATAAAGTAATAACATATTCATTTTATATATGAAAATTATAGATTTGTCATCGGCAGATTACCAAATACGCTATTTTAACTCTGCAAATTTAATTTAATAGTTAAACCTGTTGCTAGAATCCGTTAACAGTATTCTAGTAACATTATTTGTTATCGTAAATTTGCCATACGCCTTGTTTGGCAAACAACATAATAAAATTCATGACAACGGATAATACTAACAGATTTTAGTAGCATATTAATTTAGCAGAATTAAAACAATGGTGTTTGGTAATTATTAGATTATAGGATAATGATAATGCTTTCAGCCTTTCATGTTGTATAAAACTATAAATTTGTTATGAAATATTATAGTATAATATTATATGGATGTCCATATTTTATAATATCTTAGAGTGTTTTATCTTATGGAAACTCTATCTCATTGTATATGTATATATACCCCTTATAATGGAATGGGAATCTACTTTTGTCTCTCTTACTTTCTCTCTATAATTCTCTCCTATCTTTATTTCACAACACGTTATCAGCACGAGTCTCTACGCTAATTTTTTTTTAACTTATTGAAAAGAGGTATTCTCCAATACACACATTGTAAAAATAATAATAATCAAAAAGAAAAAAAAATGAAGTAACTAGTTGTCTAGTTACGTAACAAAATCAAGTACAATTGCTTGCTTGATAAGTTTTGATTTCTTACCCCTCGTATTTGTGGTTATCGAATATAACAAGAAGACCGGGAAGCCATTGGAATTGGTAAAGATCGACAAGGGTGAGTATAAGGTGGTAACCGAATTTATAATTTTTATATGCATTCATTATTTAAGATTTGAATAATCAAAAGGTTCATATTAGACCTATTCTACTATTCTCAATTGAATAAGGTACGTTTTCTTGCACATGTTATATTGGTTAATTGTAAAACTATAATTATAATTTTGGTATGTATAGTCTATTAAAAGGATTTTATAATGTGTATGAGATTATTATATCAGTTGGGTAAAATATCATATTATTATGGAATTGAAATTTCATAGGAAATACCTTTTGAAAAAGGACATATCAATATCATAAAACTTTGAATTTGGAAGTTCCAAAAGATTTATTTTACAATGATGAGGGATATGTCCATATATTATGACTTTGACTTCAAGTTCAAAGTTTTAAAGGGTGTAAATTTAACACCGTCTCATAAGGGAGATATGTTTATATTATGACTTTGACCTGAAGTTCAAAGTTTTAAAGGGTGTAAATTTAACATTGTCTCATAAGGGAGATATGTTTATATTATGACTTTCACCTGAGTTTTAAGGAGTGTAAATTTAACATTGTCTCATAAGGGAGATATGTTTATATTATGACTTTCACTTGAGTTTTAAGGGGTGTAAATTTAACACTGTCTCATAAGAGAGATATGTTTATATTATGACTTTCACTTGAGTTTTAAGGGGTTTAAATTTAACACTGTCTCATAATGGAGATATGTTTATATTATGACTTTCACCTGAGTTTTAAGGGGTGTAAATTTAACACCGTCTCATAAGGGAGATATGTTTATATTAGTGACATCAAGACAATATGACTTTGACCTGAAGTTCAAAGTTTTAAAGGGTATAAAACTTAACACCGTCACATCAATACAATATATTCATATTGTATTTTGGACTTGAAGTTTCATAGGGAAACTTAAAAACATATCATATTATTGGGCCTGAACTTCCAAAAGATTTATTTTATAATGATGAGGAGATATAATATTCATATTTTTTTGGACCTGAAGTTTCATAGGGAAACTTAAAAACATATCATATTATTTTGGACCTAAAGTTCCAAAGGATGGAAGTTCAAAGTTTTAAAGGGGTGTGAATTTAACACTGTCTCATGAATACAATAAGTTCACATTGTATAAGGCAAGTGGCTAGAAGTCCACATGTAAAAGCTAGTCGCCAGAAGTTCACAGCTGCGATTCTGATACGCATTTGAGTTTTAAATGAATAAAACGGTTTTAGTTAAGAGAGATTATTTCTAAATTGATTTTTGTTCACCTTAAATTGAACAATATAATGATATTTGAAATTAGATCCATTTCTGGAAGTGAATGTGACATCTCATAAAAGACTCTGCCGGTGACAGAGATCGAGAACATGACATTATGAAAGCTTAATGATGTGGCCTTATTGATAACAAGCTTAATGATGTGACCTTATTGAGGGTAATAATGTGGGCTCAAGTAAAGAAATTTTAATTGAGCTTAATGATGTGGCTTTATTGAGCCTAAGAAGCCTTTTGAGCCAAAATTCATTTCATTTAAAGTAATGAAAGTCAGGTGAGACTCATATATGCTCGAAATTTGATACGATAAAGGATAAATTATTATGGGTTGAAATTTTGACATTCACACTATGGCCTGAAGTTCATAGCGTTTGCAAATAATGAAATTATGGCACGAATTATGACCGAAAGTTCATAATGTTTACAAATATTAAAACTGTGGCCCGAAGTTCACAGTGTTTGCAATTTATTTTTGTATACGGTGATACATTTTATGTATTAAAACAAAAATAAAGTCGGGATTTATTCATGAATGTCAAAAACTCATAAATTATGGCATATGGGATTTTGCAATGATGCAATATACTTTTCATTTCACTCATATAATGTAGTCTTGAAGACACAATATCGTGAAAAAAAAAAAGTTTTGAGTGAAATTATTATTTTATTGGGAGTAAATTATGTCAACGATAGTCCTTATATAGAAGGACGTGGTGTGTTTATTTTATAACACTTATATTACTATCAAAAGTGGATACTTACTATACTCTTGAAAGAAAGAGGACGTGGTGTGTTTATCTTGAAACACTTATATTCCTATCCAAAGTGGATATTTAATATACTCTTGAAAGAAAGGTGTTAATGTGACGCTCATAAGGTATTATGAGGTAAATTGTCGGAAAAATACAACTAATTTTTAAGTTGTTGGAACCTTTGTGGTTAAGAGAATAATTGATTTGTAAGTTAAATTATGATCAATTTACATATATATAATTATCATGTTATACGACACATTAAAAGGATGTGATAAACATGAGTATGTCATCATTGTATATGTTGACGATTATAATTATTGGTCATTTGAGAAAACTCAAAGAGGAATATATTTCTTATTGATGAGTCTTGCCTACAATATATGGGACACTTATTGTGTCATTTGTCACATCAATTATCAGGTTGAAAAAAGTATTGCAGACTACAAATTTAGCATGAGAAATATAGTCAACTTGGAGTGGCGTTCAATAAGTGAAATTATTGAGACACGCCCAATTCTTATTAAAGTTTGTCATGAATTAATTGTTGGCAACTTAGAAAGTTGCCATGAAATAATTCAGATGTGACATATTAAGGCCATCCGGGTTCTTATTTAACCCGTTTCGATAAACCTGAAGTTTATCCTAAGGAAAATATAAGTGCTGAAACTCTTTCGTGTAAATTTACTAAAAGCAAGACGTTACACGGAGATTGAGTATATTCGATATTTGAGATCTAACAACTACTTGGAGTGTAATAAAGAACACAAATGTTCATTTATGGATTGCCATTATATAAAGGGGCTTGTAGCCACATAATGATTTTCTTTCGAAATAGTTGTTGTGTGGTAATCACAACTTATTATATAAAATCGTTAGTCTCCAAATTGGGCATTGCGATTCAGCACATTTAAAATCCAACTGCATTATATGGTTATTATACAAAAAATGCCAATATAAATTCTCATCGGTGAAATGAGAAATTAAGGTCTAAAGTGGTTATGGTTTTTACCACCTTAGGGGGAGAATGATAAGGAAAAGCTGGTAAAAACAAACAAGTATATTATCCCCAACTGGACACGATGTTCAGCGGTTTGTTTCAAATATGAAATACATCACATAGAGGTTCATGGATTTAAAATGATGGTATTCATTTAATAATGAAGATGTATTAGTAATACCACTTTGATCATCTTATCAAAAATGTGATATGTTCATATAATGAAATCTATGATTTAATTGTAGACAGATAGCCCTATATGTGGTATAGCGAGCTATAAATTAGTCATAGAAAGTTGTGTAACGAAAATTAGATTCTTGCCAATTTGAACAACAAACACACAAGAAAGGTAGTGTGAAAGTCATATCGGTTCACATGTTTTAAGTAATAAGAAAATGGCAAGCATGAGCAGTTGGTACTCTTACAGAGTAAAGAAATTTGGATGTCCCGGAAATGACATAGATATCTGAATGATAATAGATGACCTATATAGAAAAAGAAATGGTACCGTATATATTCAGATATCACTGATTCAGTACTGACAATATCACGAGTAGATATTGAAATTATATCGATATGGTTAAGGAACCGATATGCAATTGCGCGCGGAGTTTAATGGACTAGATAATGGGGATCTTATAAATAAGTCCAATTTTATTGTCGACACATAATCAATGATTATGAATGAGCTCGTGGACCGGAAGTCCATTTATTGACCGAAGTCAATTTAAGTTATGAATTTTGGAAAACAAAATTGTACAGTTTGCATTATCGAGTCATCATGTGCATTTCGAGATTTAGTTCATCATTGCATTTAGTTTTAATATTTACATTATTATTTGTTTTAGAATGTTGAATATAATTAGTTACATATCATATGCATGCACGTGATTAATTATATTGTTATATTTTGATAAAATGTTTAAAAGGAGAAACGTTATCATATGAGATATTGTAACGAGGATAACTCCTTATAGGAGCCTCTTATAAATGATCATCAAATGGTGATGATTTATTGAGTTTTGGGAACTCGGGATTATATATAAACCTCTGCGACATGATTGAAAGGTTATCGTGATTATTTCCAAAATGGAAAATTCAAACTCATATAGAGTTACTTCAAGGAAACTATTATTATCTCAACTTGAAGTTTGAGCATATGAGAATATTATTTAATAGTAAGTCTTGCTTGCGACGGGTCACCATTTGTGACGGATATTTTGTGAGGTAAAATGGATAGAAAATGAGTTAGTGGAGAGAGGGGACCACATAAATAGTGTTGGAGAGAGAGAAAAAGTGGGTATTTTGTGAGAGTAAACGGTATCCGTCGCAAGCTTGCGACGGATAGTGCCGTTGCAAATAAGAATTTGTTATTATTTAATTGAGCTTTATGCTAAACATGCAAAATTATTTTATGGCCCAGAAGTAGTATAACGATTGGAAAATATTGTAGTTAAAATCTACAATGAGGATGTCAATCAATAAATATATGGTTTAGCAAAGAAAATAGCTCAAAGGTATTGGATGATTTATTCAATAATTATCGCATTGATTCTCCTTAATACAAGGAATTAAGGAATGATGGCTACACTCTTTTTCCCTTCGACTAGGTTTTTTGTCCCAACGGGTTTTTCCTGGCAAGGTTTTTAACGAGGTAGCAACATAAGCGCATTATTACGCTATAGTCATGATCGTCATTATTGTTGAGATGACAGTTATTTTCGACATATAATGTCATGTCATTTTTGTGGAGAAGAATCATTTTTGTGGAAGTATCAACTGAAATGAAGATCCAAGATTTGTTATGAAATGATTATATCCAAAGTGTGAGTTATCAAAGAAATGTGATATCGAAACTGTCATGGATTTCTATTGACCGGAGATTTAAGTCTATTAACTACAATGGGTATTACTTCAACGATCGAGAAGTTATATCAAAGCATGGATCATTTCAAGATTTATCAAGTTATGTCATCATCAGGGGGAGTAACACGCGCTGTACTCTTTTTCCTTAGCTATGGTTTTGTCCCACTGGGTTTTCCATGGAAAGGTTTTAACGAGGCAACTTTGCTATGCGTGTTTGAAGATTAGTGTACTCTTTTCCTTTACTAGTGTTTTCCCACGAGGTTTTCTAGGAAGGTTTTTAACGAGGCATCTTCTTCAGTGATGGACATCCAAGGGGGAGTGTTATGAAATATTATAGTATAATATTATATGGATGTCCATATCTTATAATATCTTAGAGTGTTTTATCTTATAGAAACTCTATCTCATTGTATATGTATATATACCCCTTATAATGGAATGAGAATCTACTTTTGTCTCTCTTACTTTCTCTCTATAATTCTCTCCTATCTTTATTTCACAACAAAATTAAATATGTTGCTATTAGCAATATATTAAAAAATAGTAGATTGCGATCAGGGACGAAGCTAGAGTAAGATAATTACCCGGACCGCTTTTCATTTCGCTTTTATACTCATTTAGTAAAGACCTCGCATAATTATTTTAGCATTTTTCGATATTAACTAAGATTTTTAAATTAGGTTATACTCCGTATATGAAACATACAAATTAATTTTTTTATATATACATTGATTTATTTAATAAATCCATAATTTATAGAGAGATCATATTCATGAGATGAAATAACTTTAAAACATAAATAAATGATAATAAACGGTTCTATTATAAACTACGATGCGATTAAAAACGTAAAACAATTATTATTGGTAATAATTTTTACTAGAAAAGAACCATTTCCCTTCCTACTTTCTCATTACAAAAATCCTCGTTGACTTTAAAATAAAATAGGCTAAGGGATATAGACAGTGTATAATGAATAAAATTTCCGCGAGTCAAACAGATGACCTCCTTGAAAGAGATTTAAGTGTTTACCACTATATCACTTCAACAATTACGCTAAATAATACCACTATTTAATACTCTGTCCTACCCAAGATAAGTGTCTCATTGTGGACAAAATACAACATTTATGGAATAATATTTGTTTAATATTTTGTGTAGTGTAGGAGTATGTAGATTGGAAAGAGAAGGTTAAGATTTGTGAGAAATGGGGTGGGTGGGTAATCAATCAATATATATAATTAAATGAAGCTTTTTTCTAAGCACGTGTTAGTCTCCACCTTTTACAAAACACTTATTTATAAATAATTACTCCCTCCATTCAAGACTACACTACCACTATACATTTTACACACTATTCACAAACGATAATTCAAATTCGATTTTCTCTCGATACGTAAATGAAATTATATCCATGTGGGATCTTGTTTGATTCGTATTTACGAGTATATTATTAATATCTAACTTTTATAATTTTTGAAAATACGTATCTAACAATATTTACCGCATAAAATACGCGTTGGCAAACGTGTAAAAAGAAAGTGGTAGTGTAGACTTGAATTGAGAGAGTATTTATTTATAATTTTTCTACTAGAATTAGGAGATAATTAATTATTAACAATTTTTCTATTAAAATTAGAAAATTAGAAAATAGTTGTTTAGATAATAATTATTTATAATTTTCCTATTAGAATTAGAAAATAAAAAAAAATATTTACAACTTTTCTATTAGATTTAGAAAAATAAAAAATAGTTGATTATTTACAATTTTCCTATTAGATTTAAAACATTATTATTCTTTAATATTTATATACTTACTATTTAAATTTATTAACTTTATTCAACGTTTTTATTAAAAATGAAAATCGGAAATGAATTAGAATAAGATTATTTACTATTTTCCTATCTTAGAACATTATTCTTTAATATATTTATACTTACTATTTAAGGTTATTAATATTATTCAGCGTTTCTATTAAAAATGAAAATGGTAAAGCGTAAAAAAGAACTAATTTAGTTTGTCTTCGTCTTAACATTAAAATGAGTCAAAAATAGTCTCACGTGGATATAAGTGTAATAAGACAAATCTTTTACTTTTTCTTATACATTATGTTCTTATCTTTTCGATATTGTTAGACCATTCAAACTTAAAATGAATAACTCCATCTTAATTAAAAATGTGTGGAACTAATAAATGAAATTAGTTAAATATTTAAGTCTAAACAAATTTCTACCTAAAATGAACATTTGCGATCAATCATATTTGACCAAATTTAGAGCAACACTACTATTTTTTGATACAATAGTAGCACTACTATTCAAGTGAATATTATGCACTTTCATACTTAATTATGCGAAAGAAATGAGATAATTTCTTTAATTAAGTAAAAAAAAAAATAAGATAAATGTCAAATATATTATATTTCAGAGAAACCCCAAAAATTTCAAATTTGGATTTAATTAGTATAAATATAAATATTAAAGACCACAATGATGATGTAGATAGGTGCATAGAGTGGAATAATTATGTGGATAACATGTGTTTAAATTGGTATTGAAAGGTATTTAATAAATAACAATATTTATTCCTACATATTTTCACCTTATTATTTAACGATGAAACATTGTGTTATAAAATGACATATTTTTTTACGGGGGCGGAGGTAGATAGGTTTTGAGGGAGGAGGTAAGTGTCTTTAGGGATAAGGTTACACTCCGACGTTTACGGGTACTATTTGAGTAATACAACCAAATTGGTTAGAGATGTTCGAGAATACAGTTTATGATTCTGATGATCAAGTTGGTTAGTTGGGTTGTCAAGTTACGATATAAGGAGTATAAATATAAATATATAAATATTAAAGAACATAATGATGTAGGTGATCTGGGTTAAGCGGAATAATTGTGTTGATGAGATGAAATGCAAGTGGGTATTAGAAGGTATTTATACAACAAAGTAATAACAAATAAATGGTGTTTCCGAGACGGATAGAATAAGCCGTAAAAAGACCAAAAAGATTGTTTAATTAGTATTAGATTATAGTATATTATAGTTCGTATTCTTTTTTTTCCTCCATATTTTCTACTTATTCTTTACAATGTGAAATTTTTTATAGGGTAGGGGTTGATTTTAAATTGTATGTGTCCATTTGTTTAGGGATGAGGATAAATAGATCTCGAGGGAGGGGGTACGTATCTTGGGGGATAGAGTTACTCTCCGACGTTTAAAAGTGTGATATAAGTTGCACAAGAAACTGTCTATAGGTTAGGGTTGTTCAGGGATACGATTGAGTATGTTAGTTAAGTTAGGTAGTTATGTGAGAAGGGTATGACGAATATCTAAACGGTGTCGAAAAAAGTTGTGTATGTACTATAAAATGATTAGAACAATTGAGCAAGTACAAAGGTAGATACATTTTATTTCAAAATTCTATTTTATGTGATAATAACAGAGGCACATATGTTATGAAAAGAGCTTAAAAATCTCTAAAGTAACGTGTATTTATACACAATTTTGATTGTTATAAGGAGAGGTTTGATTTTACATTGGATATATCTATTGTTTCGAGCGGTGGGGGTAAATAAGTTTTGAGAGAGGAGGTTGTAGAGTGTGAGAGTAGTACAAATAAATGTCGGTAGGTTGAGGTTTCTAGGGATACATTTTACAATTGATTTTAATGGTTAAGTTGGTTAAGTGGGTGAGAAGCGTACTCCATGGGTAAGATTACTCCCTGACGTTTACGAGTGTGATTTAGAAGATAGGAAAATATATTCATAGGTAGGGTTGAGTTGTTTAGGGATTGAATATGGTCAAGGCTGATTCTGATGGGTTTGGTTGGTTAGTCAGGTGGAAAAGGTTGAATATGTGAAAAAGTGGATAACGTTAGATACTGATTGGAGAAGGTAAATGAATAAATTTTATTTGAAAATGAGTATTATATGAGAAAGAACCGACAAATATATAAATATAGGCTAAAAACATTTAAAATATCATGTGTATAAACTCAATTTTGTTTCTTTGTTAGATGCAAAACTAAACAATCAAATGTTATACTCTCTTAACTTCTATTGAATGCTCCATTGGGCCGGGAAATAATTTTTAATGTGGAATGGCGTTATAGTGTTTTTTGTGGGAGTATTCTTGAAAATATTTACGGGCGTGTATAAAAAGACGTCGTAATGTGGAGTTGCAGTTGCAAATTTGCAATGATAACATTGTAAATACAAGAAATAGAAGAAGATATTTATGTCAATTATTTTACCAAGTATAGAAGGAAAACATTTGATTAAATTGTACAAAAATAGAATGTAAGAACATTAGATAAGAATTAAGGAAGTATATGTCATGTCAATATTATATCGGGGAAGATAGGTATGGAGGTAGGAGGTAAGTGTCTTGAAGATAAAGTTATTTTCCGATATTTAAGAGTGTGATTTGAATAATACAAGTAAATATAGATATGATGGGGTTGTTCAGAGATGCGCATACGGTTAATTCTGATGGTCAAGTTGGTTAGTTGAGTGAAAAGGGTACGAATAATGCCTGAATGATGTGGAAAATGGGGGGTATGTAGCAAGAAAACTTAGGAAATAGATGAATTTATTTTAAGGTTGTATTATGTGTAAATGACTTAGGCATAGATGCTAAAAAAATAAGTTAAAAATCTCTAAAATATCATGTATGAAAACTCAATTTTGTTTTTTTTTCTTGTGAAACACAAAAATAAGTAATCAAATGATAATAAATATCATGTCAATATAGTATTGTTAACAACCAAGTTACTTTTTTGTCGCGGTGATTAAAAAAAACATCATGGTTTGAATTTTACACCAAAGTTTCAAGGTAACATCTCGAGTGTTGCATCCACCGTTCATTCCTTAACAGTTCTCTCATACCTCTTTTGTTAACCAAACAAAAAAATTGCATGTTTTTGTTATCCCCATCAAGGATTTGTCATTCAAACAAGATCGTTTTTCAAAGCAGAAGTTAGTTAGGTTTATGATAGATGGATGAAGTTTTGAAAGGGAGAACTAACTTTGAGGGATAAGTCCGGGTGTTTCGTGAAAGAGGGGTGTCTTGAATATTTTAGGTGTGTATTGGAAGCTAGGAAAGAGTGCCGATGATGAGTTAGATGATTGTTTGAGGTAACAATAAAGATGACTAAATCGCATTTGATGATTAATTTCATGATAGGTTAGTAGGTGTGTCTTTAGATTGTCGATCGTTTCATGTGTTGGTTGAAGAGTAAGAATAGTGGTTTGAAGGGTTCTTTCGTGTGGTACTGTAAATGATTGTGGCGAGTTGGTAGTAACATTAATGACGGAAATGAATATAAATGAGGTAATTTATTAACAAAATAACATATGTATAGAACGAACTAATATTATTTTTATATAAAAAAAGTCTTATGATTTATTTTTTATTTACATGGTGAAAATTTTATGAATATCACAAATTAATTTAGTATCCGTGCATCGCACGGGCAAAAATACTAGTAATGTAATATATAGAAATAAGGAAGGGTATAAGGGTAATAAAACAGCCCAAAAGCTTACTAAAGGTGCACAACAGGATACTTTGACGAATAAACTGAAACAAACAACGGGACACTTATCTTGGGTAGGAGGGAGTACGTGATATTGAAATCCTTACCCGGGGCAGTGGCCCCCGCCTTAGCTTCGCCTTTGATTGTGATCAATATGCTTTCAAATTACGCGGTTTACCAAACACATAAAATTTGCTTGGTCAATCTACTAACAATAAATTAAACCGAAATCTACTAATTTCGCTCAATATATTATTCTTATTTACCAAATAAGACCCTCACAAGTCACAATAGAATTTAGTCGTTCGTTCTAGTGGGTCAAGTGTGATATTAGTATTACCTCGTGAAACGACGGGGATTGCTTGGGCTTGATTTTTGTACCTGAAAATAAAACTTCAATCAATCGTATGCATAATGCATCCCAGAAAACCAGCAAACGACGGGGTGGTGGCGGGTTACGTTGACGGTCAGATTCGGGTATTTCGATCAGGGTTACCGGTTTCACTCGGGTATCCTACGATCATGAATTGTTAAGGGCGAATTCTATCATGTTGCTTAATGAAAATACACATATTTGAAGAACGAATTACAAATAGGTAAGAGCGTATACATATCGAATTTGGTAACCATGATTTCGATCCTAGTGAATACCATCTTGAGAAATAAGTTTTACTCCGGACCAACACAATAAGTCATTTTTATTATTAAAACACAAAAAATTATACAACCATATCTATAATAGCATCGAACAATTTTATTGAGCTTTTGTGTATATTTGTTGAGCTTTTAAACTATTTTGAGTTATATTTTAGTTTTTTTATATTAAAATTAAAATATAGTTCAACTTATATGTATTGTGTTTTAGTTGTATCATAATTTTCAGTTCTCAATATTTTTTCAAGAAGTTCATAAATTTTACCATATAGCTCATATTCTTTCTAATAAAGCTCGAATTTTCTATTAAAAAGCTCAAAATATGTACAAAAAATATATCTCTGATGGTATAATCCGCTTATTGTTATTAAAATCATTATTTTAGAGAAAAATTCGCTCATTTTTTTGGGTTTTTTCACTCGACTAGTCAAAGAGTTTGCTAATTCCTATCAACAGAGATCGCAACCCCATTTGTTTGGCTCATTTCTTAAATCCTTTTAAAAATAAAAACAAAAATAAAAACAAAATATACGGAATGAAGAGAGTATAAACGTATTTTACACGAGTACGTAAGATGAACAAATATTGACAATAAAAACAATGATGTTACCATATGTGTTATAGTAACTTTGGATTTGTTCTATTTGTTTGACAAATTGTTCACTTGACGACACCGCGGTGGCCGAAGTCAATGACGTAGAGGCCGTAGAGCTCATGGTTGGTGGTTCAAGCCGCCTCGACCGAGGTTGTTGTAATTATTAGAATATATATAAATAAATATTTATATTTTGTAATTATTTATATATATATTTATACTTTGTTTACATAATTTCTAATCTTAGCATTGTATTTGTAGGGAAAGGGAGGTGTTCCACGAATTAACCTTTTGTTAGTCGATCTTGACTCTTGTGGTCTTCTTCACACGTCTTTTAAAGTCAATGATTATGTAATATATTAATTTGTACGATTCTCTGAACTTGATCCCGTTTCTTTTAACTTAACCAGAACTGAATTGAATCGACCTGGATTTTCTAAAGTTGGTCTCGTTTCTTTTAACTTAATCAAAATTGAATTGAATCGACCTGGATTTTCTAAAGTTGGTCTCTTTTCTTTTTACTTAACCAGAACTAAATTGAATCGACTTGGATTTTCTGAAGTTGATCTCGTTTCTTTCAGCTTAATCCGAACTGAAGTGACTAGATGATCTGAAGTTGATCTCGTTTCTTTTAATTTAATCCGAACTGAACGGAATTAACCTAACCTGACCTAAAAGAAGTTGAGTTGAATGAAACCGAAATAAGTATTGGTTAATTGCAATAAATTGAATTTAAGCCAAAAAAAACCAGGCATACTTTTGTAAGATGGCGTTTCCTAAAGATTGAGTAAAACCAATCAAACCGATTAAAATAACGCGGTCTATATTGTACTTGTATAAATATTCAGTCCGTTTTTCTTAAGACGGGTCACCATTTGTGACGGATATTTTGTGAGATAAAATGGATACAAAATGAGTTAGTGGAGAAAGGGGACCACATGAATAGTGTCAGAGAAAGAGAAAAAGTGGGTATTTTGTGAAAGGAAACGGTATCCGTCACAAGCTTGCGACGGATAGTGCCGTTGCAAATAAAAATTTGTGATAAATATTTGGGGTATTTTATTTCCACTGTATAATGATGATGGTGATAGAATAAAGCAAGGTGAATTATGACAATGGTCGACTTCTTTTCAACATGATGTTAATTTTCAATTCAATAGGTATTTCGTAAAAAGATACTCTATATCCCATCTTAAAAATAAAACGGGTCAAATAACACGCTATTTGCATATATGTTGTGCATATCCGATCTCCTTTTAACCATTAGATCTATACTCTATTTGCTTAGTAGTTTTCATTGTTTTTCTTTAAGTCACTGTCCTAGATATCTTAATAGGTCAGCTCAAACTATTGCCAAATCAATAGTTTGAAGTGATCCTAATCTACTGTGAAAAAAAAAAAAAAAAAAAACTATTTGAAAGTGTTGGGGTGGGTTTTGGACAATGTTTATATAATATAATTATGCACAAACTCTTGTTTCAGACGATCACTGTCTGAAGTTTTAGACAAACAGACGCAACCATTTTATGGTTAATGTAACCGCAATAGTACAACCAGTGTTATCACTTATGATAACTTATTTTTCAATAGTGGTCACATTTAGCTGTAAAATGATTACAAAATCCCGTCTTATGGCTTCAGACTACAATGTCCCGTCTGAATCAAGACCAAGCGATGATTATGATGTTTTGTGCAACTTGTATTCACTTCACTATCAGTTTGTACCTGAGCAATGAATTATTTTACTGACTTGTATACATGAATGAAAGGATTTTTGAACACCTTGAACACGACACCGCGTAATATTACAGACGACCTGAATCATACTCCGATTGCTTTTACGATCATATACAGGTCGGACGTTAAATCTTGTTCATGGAATCATGAAATATAGGTTTTCATAAGAACTATCAGAATGTCGACAATATAATACCTCGAAAAGGAGCCATTAATGGAGTAGGAGTGTAGGACATAATCATCGTCGGCCTTGAAGGACACGACCTCCATAACTGCGATATTCTGGGTTACGGGCTCTAATGAAACTAACTGATGTATGTATCTTCTATGTGCAATGTGAGCTGACGGGTAAATCAAAAGCATTGCGGCTGCTAATCCGGTTTTCCGTGCTTGATATCCAATCACAAATAATAGGATTGACGGCTTCTGGACACTCATCGTGAGGGCAATGGCCTGCAATATTTTCACCATGGATGTATATCCATAACTGTTAGCAATCCAGTTATTTCATATAAAATGTTATTTGAGACGATTCGTCACGCGAGAATGTGAGATCAACTAGTAACCATGTAATTCAACGAGGATTACATAGATTTGGGTTGAGATCTCATACGCGAGTCTCTCATACAAGACTTGCGGGCTGTTAATGAGACGAGACAAGACAGCTCGCGAGCAACTCGAGATCGACTTGGTCAAAGCTCGGCTCGAGAGCTTAACGAGTCAAGCCGAGCAAAGGCTGACTCGACTCGAAAAGCTCGCGAGCGGCTCGAACATTTGAGATTACATAAGATATTAATCATATTTTATAAAAATATGCTCATATTTTATAAAAAGATTTTATCATTATTATATATTTGTATCATATATATCAAATACCTTGTTGATTTGCTAAATATCAGAAGAAAAAAAATAAACAATTTTATATAGGCTCGATTTGGCTCGAGTTTGGCTCGAGCTCGTGTGAAAGCTCGCAAGCTTTGTAACGAGCGCATTTTTTTCAAGCTCGGGTAAGATTGGCTCAAGCTCGAGCTCGAGCTCGGGTTTTGGTAATCGAGCACAAGCCGAGCAAGGCCAAGCTCGGGCTCGGCTCGGCTCGTTAACACCCCTATTTGCTAGTCGCTACCGTCTATTAAGGTTTAAGAGAAGGCTCTTCCGTAACTACCTGCATCAAGCTCCTTATAAGCTATCCCTTCACAGTACTTTCGGAAAAGTGCCAGCTTGGAAGAGGAGTCAGCTATTGGATCTCTCATTCCCTAAGAAAGAAAAGAAACCATTTACCAGGGAAAAGAAAAAAGAAGGCAAGAAGTTATATATTTCAAAATTTAGGGCACAAACGACGGAGTTACCTGTATAATCAAAGTCTTGTCTTTTGACCGGCTGAGAAGATGATTAAGAGGGATGGACAAATTGAAGCTGAATACACTTTCCAAGAATTCCATGGATCCAGGATCATACGACTTAAGTAATTAAGGTTAACGATATTGAAAAACAGGAAACCGACATAGAACGATAATCTTGTATGAGATGGCCTCACAGGTAACGCCAACCCCAAATTTTCATTTGTTGTATAAGTTGATGGATTGGTCTTACATGAAAACCGTCTCATAAAAGTTTTTGTGGACGGAGAATATGGATTTCTTTTGTAGAATTGTGCATATTCAACATTCAAAATTGGGAAAGGATACTGCTCTGAGCATTTCATTGATAAGCCAATCATCAGCCCTGTCTGGTCGCTTCATGCAACAACAACAACAACAACAACAACATCAGAGCCTTGGTCCCAAAATGTTTTGGGGTCGGCTAACATGAATCATCCTTTGAAACCGTCATGAGTAAACTCCCATCTCAACAAGAGAAAAAAGAAAGAAAAGAAAAAAAAACGGAAGTGGAGTGAAACAAAAAAAATGAAAGGCAAATGAGTTTTATAGATTTTAAATCGAACATATCACATGTATAAAAACCCTAAAATAAATCAAGAATAAAGTTTAAAGTGTTTGGTCGCTTCATGCCATAAAACAAAATTGGTAAGAACCACTGAACCATTAACGATCATAGAGCAACTGACGCACAAAAATATGATGTGGAATACTTTTTTGAAAGATATAATATATTAATATCGAATACTAGAGTAATAAAAGGTGAGTAATAGAAGGCGGCTTTACAGTTGGGTAGCTGTTCTTCACTAGGCTTTTAATGCTGAATCTCAAGTACCGCACAAGTGCTCTAGCCCCCAACCAGGCAGCTCCAGATATTTGTCTTTCCTGACATGGATTTCAAAACGCCAAAAGTTAAATGGCGAAAAGAAGCCGTTTTTGACAAGAACGGAACTGCGAAGGATACTCATAGCTTATGTACCTTGGAGAATAGTAGTGACGAAAATCCAGGAATACAATCTCCAGCTGTGTTCATAAGAACAATAGACTTAACCAATGAAGGCCAAAGACCACCAACAATGGAGATGAAGTATCCTGACATTACGAAATCCAAAACAATGAGTATTAATGAGAAAAGCGCCATTTTCAAAATTGCCCTCACAAAAGCATAAGAAAAAACAAATGTGCCTTATCAATGGAGAACGTAGATGTTGGAAAACGAGATCAATTTGAAACATACCCCCCATTGAGTTCCCAACAAGATGTGCTGGCTCGCCCACAACCTCAACGATGAAGTCACGCAGCAATTCAGCCCACATGAGTTCTGTGTAGACAACATTTGGCTTTTCAGACTTTCCAAAGCCTAGAAGTGTGATGGCCCAAACTCGATTTCCACCATCAGCTATACTAGAGATATTGTCCCGATAATGCTCATAAAAAGCTCCAAATCCATGGACAAGAAGAACAGCAGGCCCTTCACAGCCAATAACTGTGTACTGAAAAAAAAAACCAATAGTGCTTTAATCGGGCTAAAGATCACACTTTAGGACTTTATGACACCAAAGTGGAAAATAACTTGAACCTCGGGTCGTCAATTTAGAATTTGCATAACTTCAAGGCACCAAAGTGGAAACTTTGCAAATAAATACATAAGAAATTGTAGTCCATGCCATTATTGCATCACGTAAGCTGTGAATATAATACCTGAATCAGGTGGCCTTTCCATCTCCATACTCTGTTACGATATGGTTCTCCCTTCCTCTGTTGACTCTTCAAACTCAAAAGCGAGTACCACTATATCAAAATATTTCTACAGTATTAGTTGACAGCAAGTAAATAGAAATAAGCTCATTGAATTAACATATATGATCTATATCTCAATTTTCATTACCTCAATTGAGCATACTGTATCAATTGCAGCAGCAATAGTAGCGGCTGAATACCCGAATGGAGATAGAAATCCTCCATTTCGCTCTTTCTCGTATTTGATAGCTTCATAGTGTACTCTCCTTCTAGATATGATCCCAAGCTGCAGAGCACATCCAAAAAGAGCTAGAAATGAAGCTCCAGTTCTGCTTTCAGTTTCTCGTAACCTTTGATGGACCCTGAAATCACACCAGGCTAAAATTTAAAACTAATAAGACATCCCTAACTTTCTATAAGCACCCAAAACTACGCTAACAAGTCTACGGGTCTTAGTACTAGTGATCAAGAAATCAGGCAAAATCGAGATATATTCAGAGGATAACTTACTCTTGCCAGTCATCTCGACCTGTACCTTCTAAATATCTCAGATATGCAGCCAATGCATTCAGCACAACTTTTGAGTCACCAGCAACTATATTCCCTCTGCTCGTATTGAAGACAGAACCCTTGCGCTGCTTCCTCTGTATTCCGTTAATGTTTTGAGTACTTCTCCCCATATTTGATAGGCCTGACTCCGCACTGACAGAACCGCGAGAGTTTATCAACTCTGCATGATCCTTTCTGAATATATCTTCCGCTGAAATGTCTTTGATGGAAAACCATTGTTCTTTTCCTTTCTTAAAGGGGCTCATGAATTCACCCACATCATTTATGGTAGGCAAGAGACCTGATTTACGTAGATTAGCAGGAATTCTATTGAGATTTTGTGATATAGTAGGACATCAGAAGAATCAAAACTCGAAAAAATTGAAAGAGTAAAAATAGCTCACCCCAATCAAACTCTGCTTCACAGCTAGGTAATTTGGGAACACCAAACAATGAGAAATCATCAAACTGGAGTTTCTTCACGTCTCTGAAAAGTGTCGGAAGGTCATCCAAATTCTATACGCAAGCGAGAGCACGTTATTAGTCATAACCACAACAAATAGGCAGATGAAACCTAAGCATTATTTAAGACAAGATAGACACCAATACCTTAACATCATAAAACGGAGTCTGCCATAAATGAACCTCGGGTTTCCATTCCAGAACAGGATCTTCGGCCAGACCTTTCTTAACTAAATCAATCAAACAACGTAGATCATATTCTACCTCCTCTTCTGCATATATAGTGGTTGCTTTCACCTGATTGAGTACTCGCCAATACAAATAATCGAGGTGAGTTAATACATGCTCGATGCTTTTCACGTATATATACCATCAAACATCACAGCTAGCAATCCTAGTATACCTAATGTGTAACAACCTCTTTAACCAATCCATGCAGGATGTTCTCCGCACGCCCGAACCTTATCATAAGATTTGATCCTTGTTCCTTAAGTGACCTTCTTAGACCTTCCACAGCAATAAGAAGAAGCTCCACCATTTCATCATCAAAACCTGCACTAACATTTTAGCATTGTTACATAAGGCCTCCTATCCATACAAGAACACATAGGCAGCTTAGCCAAGGCCCTAAATCACAATCTGTCGTGGCAAGAATTGTTTGGACTTTTCGAATGATTGGCTCATCTTATCATCTATAACTATAGAGAGAGCATCAATGGCAGGTTCAAAAACTAAAACTGACACCCTTTGCTTTTGGCAAAGCACTAGTTTTCTTCCCACTTTTGTTCGAAACTAAATACCTCAAAGAGTGCCAAAGTCATGTTTGAAAGTTGAAACTTCACAAACATATAGATTTCCCCAACTAATTTCATGGATTACACAACCATGAGTACAGCATTATCGATTTATTGATCTTTAATTGCAAATTTAGCATCAAAATCCACGTGATCACAGTTCACAATTAGTATCATATCATCTATAATCAATGGCAGAGCTAAGGGGCTAGCAACTAGCAAACCTCTTGCCTCCCTAGAAAATTAAAAACTCGAAATTTACAGTAATTTTTCTTTATTTTTTCTTCTAAGTTACTCTAGTACATTTCTGGTTTGCCTCCTATAACTTCCAATCTATTTTTAGCTCCCTAAAATCGAATCTTAACTCCGCCATTGTCTCTATTACATTTCTAGCTCGCCTTCTATAACTTCCAATCTATTTTTAGCTCCATAAAATCGAATCTTAACTCTGCCATTGTCTATTACATTTCTAATTCGCCTCCTATAACTTCCAATCTATTTTTCGCTCCCAAAAATCGAATCTTAACTCCGCCATTGCCTCTATTACATTTCTAGTTTGCCTCCTATAACTTCCAATTTATTTGTAGCTCCCTAATATCGAATCTTAACTCCACCATTGTCTCTATTACATTTCTAGTTCGCCTCCTATAACTTCCAATCTATTTTTAGCTCCCTAAAATCGAATCTTAACTCCGCCATTGTCTCTATTACATTTCTAGCTCGCCTCCTATAACTTCCAATCTATTTGTAGCTCCCTAAAATCAAATCTTAACTCGGCCATTGTCTCTATTACATTTCTAGTTCGCCTCCTATAACTTCCAATCTATTTGTAGCTCCCTGAAATTGAATCTTAACTCCGCCATTGTCCCTATTACATTTATAGTTCGCCTCCTATAACTTCCAATCTATTTTTAGCTCCCTAAAATCAAATCTTAACTCGGCCATTGTCTCTATTACATTTCTAGTTCACCTCCTATAACTTCCAATCTACTTTTAGCTCCCTAAAATCGAATCTTCACTCCGCCATTGTCTCTATTACATTTCTAGCTCGCCTCCTATAACTTCCAATCTATTTTTAGCTCCATAAAATCGAATTTTAACTCTGCCATTGTCTCTATTACATTTCTAATTCGCCTCCTATAACTTCCAATCTATTTTTCACTCCCAAAAATCGAATCTTAACTCCGCCATTGCCTCTATTACATTTCTAGTTTGCCTCCTATAACTTCCAATTTATTTGTAGCTCCCTAATATCGAATCTTAACTCCGCCATTGTCTCTATTACATTTCTAGTTCGCCTCCTACAACTTCCAATCTATTTTTAGCTCCCTAAAATCGAATCTTAACTCCGCCATTGTCTCTATTACATTTCTAGCTCGCCTCCTATAACTTCCAATCTATTTGTAGCTCCCTAAAATCAAATCCTAACTCGGCCATTGTCTCTATTACATTTCTAGTTCGCCTCCTATAACTTCCAATCTATTTGTAGCTCCCTGAAATTGAATCTTAACTCCGCCATTGTCCCTATTACATTTATAGTTCGCCTCCTATAACTTCCAATCTATTTTTAGCTCCCTAAAATCAAATCTTAACTCGGCCATTGTCTCTATTACATTTCTAGTTCACCTCCTATAACTTCCAATCTACTTTTAGCTCCCTAAAATCGAATCTTCACTCCGCCATTGTCTCTATTACATTTCTAGCTCGCCTCCTATAACTTCCAATCTATTTTTAGCTCCATAAAATCGAATCTTAACTCTGCCATTGTCTCTATTACATTTCTAATTCGCCTCCTATAACTTCCAATCTATTTTTCACTCCCAAAAATCGAATCTTAACTCCGCCATTGCCTCTATTACATTTCTAGTTTGCCTCCTATAACTTCCAATTTATTTGTAGCTCCCTAATATCGAATCTTAACTCCGCCATTGTCTCTATTACATTTCTAGTTCGCCTCCTACAACTTCCAATCTATTTTTAGCTCCCTAAAATCGAATCGTAACTCCGCCATTGTCTCTATTACATTTCTAGCTCGCCTCCTATAACTTCCAATCTATTTGTAGCTCCCTAAAATCAAATCTTAACTCGGCCATTGTCTCTATTACATTTCTAGTTCGCCTCCTATAACTTCCAATCTATTTGTAGCTCCCTGAAATTGAATCTTAACTCCGCCATTGTCCCTATTACATTTATAGTTCGCCTCCTATAACTTCCAATCTATTTTTAGCTCCCTAAAATCAAATCTTAACTCGGCCATTGTCTCTATTACATTTTTAGTTCACCTCCTATAACTTCCAATCTACTTTTAGCTCCCTAAAATCGAATCTTAACTCCGCCATTGTCTCTATTACATTTCTAGCTCGCCTCCTATAACTTCCAATCTATTTTTAGCTCCATAAAATCGAATCTTAACTCTGCCATTGTCTCTATTACATTTCTAATTCGCCTCCTATAACTTCCAATCTATTTTTCACTCCCAAAAATCGAATCTTAACTCCGCCATTGCCTCTATTACATTTCTAGTTTGCCTCCTATAACTTCCAATTTATTTGTAGCTCCTTAATATCGAATCTTAACTCCGCCATTTTCTCTATTACATTTCTCGTTCGCCTCCTATAACTTTCAATCTATATTTAGCTCCCAAAAATCAAATCTTAACTCCAACGTTGTCTCTATCACATTTCTAGTTCGCCTCCTATACAACTTCCAATCTATTTTTAGCTCCCAAAAATCGAATCTTAACTCCGCCATTGTCTCTATTACATTTCTCGTTCGCCTCCTATAACTTTCAATCTATATTTAGCTCCCAAAAATCGAATCTTAACTCCAACGTTGTCTCTATTACATTTCTAATTCGCCTCCTATATAACTTCCAATCTATTTTTAGCTCCCAAAAATCGAATCTTAACTCCGCCATTGTCTCTATTACATCTCTAGTACACCTCCTATAACTTCCAATCTACTTTTAGCTCCCTAAAATCGAATCTTAACTCCACCATTGTCTCGCTTACATTTCTAATTCGCCTCCTATAACTTCCAATCGATTTTTAGCTCCCTAAAATTGAATCTTAACTCCGCCATTGTCTCTATTACATTTCTAATTCGCCTCCTATAACTTCCAATCTATTTTTAGCTCCATAAAATCGAATCTTAACTCGGCCATTGCCTCTATTACATTTCTAGTTCGCCTCCTTTAACTTCCAATCTATTTTCAGCTTCCTGAAATCGAATCTTAACTCCGCCATTGTGTATAATCATACTCAATATATCTCTTTTCGAAGATTAAAATGATTAAAACTACAACATCACATCTTCTCAACTAATATATCACAAATTAACACCAACAAAAACAAACTTGCAAAACAACCTGGCTCATTTCACATAAATTCAATCAAACAAAACCGTCAATCAATTACTTCCGCCATATCAATCATTTGTTTAGCTTTGATTAAAATATCCGGAGTATCACTTAACCATAACTAAAGCGAGAAAAACTAAAACAAAATGCGCAATACTGAAAACAGCAAGAAGAAACTTAACGAGAAAGAATGCGGTGATCAAACACATAAACAGGAACGACAATGCGATTCTCGGCGACGGCAGCGACAACACCGGGATGATCATCAATGCGGAGATCATGCTTAAACCAAACCACCGCACCGCCGCCATTTCCGGCGCTTCTGGAACTCTTCAATTCGGAAGAGAGACAAAGCGCGCGGCGGCAGAGACGGCGGCGCGTGGTAATGGCGAACGAAGGTAGGGTTAGGGATAGGAAATGAGGTGAAGGTGAAGGTGAGATGAGGAACGCCATTGTTGAAAGGAGAGAGAAAGATGACGGAGATATTTTATAGTGTGTTCATCGTCGTCCATGGATTTTCAGTGGGGACGATGAAGTGAAGAACTGCTGAGCTCTACAGTTCACATGTTCTATTTTTTGTTTTCTTTTTGAGATTTGTGGTTGACAAATACCGAACCGCAATAACCGAATTGAATATCGGGTTTGAATTTTATCGGTTCAATAACTGTTACTCGGTTTGGTTACAACTTTTACGACTAAACATGTCAAATCGGGTTTTGGGTTGGATCAGACACAAATCGGGTTAAGTCAAAATGTGGGTCATGAAATAATTTCTAACGTCTTTTTAAATGTTTTTTAATTAAGACAATAATTTTCAAAAACGTAAAACATATATAAAAGTAATTTTAATCATTATCAATGGGTCTACTGGTTTTGGCCGGGTCTCATAACGGGTCATTTCGGGTTCGGGTCAAACAGATCGACCGAGTCGGGTTGAGTTTAAATAGGACTAGCTACAACTCGGTCAAAACGGGTCGGGTTATCTCAATATCATGGTTATAAAGGGTTCGAGTTGGTTACGGTTTATGTCGAGACCCTTTCGGGTCGACCATCAACGGGTGATAAGTCGGACGGTCATTAACATGTCAGATTGGGTCATTTGGGTTGGAAAAAAATAGGGGCATTATCGTTTAGGCTCGGTTAAGTCGGCTTTTACCAGCTCCAAAACCTCGACTAATCGTTATCCAAACCGTATTCAAATAACGGCTCGATAAACCGAACCGTTTTTTACACTCGAGCGAGATTACAAGTTACTTCAAGTTTACAACCACTGAAGGAGCGAGCAAACAGCATAGTAAAGCAAACATGACACTACTCCTACACTATCCATCCTCTTGCTTCGCCAATAAACTCCTTCACCATACCACTCCCAAATCAACCAAATTCACCATTATCTCCCAAAATTCACCCCAATCTCAAGAACCAACAACAAAAAATGACCCAATTCCAAAGCCCACACCTTCATCTGGGCTCGGATTCGGGTCCGGGTCAGCTCAACAATCCAAACCCAATTCAACCCCATCACCATCATCATCATCATCAAGTGGGAAGATGAAGAAGGGTAGGAGGGATGTTATTAGAAGGAATCCTGTGGAAAAGCCTGCATTTTTAGGGAAGAAAAATGGTGGGGAGGGGAGGAAGGAATCAGTTTTGAATGAAAGTGCTTTTTTGCTTACTTGGTTGGGCCTTGGTGGGCTTATTTTTGTTGAGGGTATTGCTCTTTCGATTTCAGGTATTTGGTTTCGCTAATTCTTCTATGAGACGGTCTCATTTATTAAATATTTGGTTGATAGAATGATAGATGCGTTGTGTGTAGTTGTAACTTTGTTTATGTATGTTTAGAATTTGGTTGCGAATTATTGGGTGAGACGGTTTTAAGATATGATTGTTATTTGAGACTGGATTAGGGTAAATGTATCAAAGAGTCTTGCTAGCTCAAGATGGATAGACTTCTCTCACAATAAAGCGAGTAATAGGGCAAGTGGGGGGAATGGATCAGCTTATGGATAGTGTCATTTGCATAATGGGAGAAGGGCACTACTTGTCTTAAGCTTGTGACGGGGAATGCCCGTCTTAAATGAGAATTTGTGTAAATGTACTGTGTTAGTTAAGGTTGGTTGAGGCCCAAGATTGTTCGTGTTAAGGTATAAAATCATTGATTGGTTGAGTCTCGGCCAAAAGTTTAAGCAGATGGTTGAGGCCGATCAATGGTTTTCTATCTGACGTGTAAGGCGGTCTGATAGAAAAAGATCTATGTAATAATTGAGGAAAAGAAAATGAGTTAGCGTCACCCTCTCACAGGCGATAAGTGGAGACCCTAAAGGGTACACGCGAGAGCGTGACGCTCTAAATAGAGTTTGGTTGGAGGTGATCTCAATTATAGGGTACATTGTATTGGAACTCCATTCAGTTGATGTAATGAACATTGTTCCACTGGAATCATTGTTTCTTGTAAACCCCTTTAAGCATTTTGCACTATAAGGTGTAATAACCGATGTCCACGCTTCCTGTGACGTGTCTGTCTTCTCTACATTTTTACGTTTGAGATCCGTCTTGTTGCAAGATGGAAGCTTTTACGGGCCCATGTACGGCGATGGATGTTTGTAGTTATGGTTTTTGCTAGGTGGAAGTGCAACCCCTTTATCTTTCATTTTCGGTTTCACTTCACTTCGTTTCTTTTTTTCTTTTCTTTATTTTTTTTCTCTTGTCGAGATGAGACTTCACCCTGGACGGTTCCAAAGGATGATTCATGTCAGTTGACCCCAAAACATTTTGGGACTAAGGCTCTGTTGTTGTTGTTGTTGTTGTTGGAAGTGCAACTCATCCGATAATATGGGTTGGTTGCTGATGCCTGATGGTAATGGTCATTTACATCAAAAAATGGATCAACTTGTTTATCGAGTAATTATGCTTTAATCCGTCATAATCTACAATCAACGAATACCGAGTCTTTGGAGCTAATAATGATTTGATTTTATGTAGGTTAACATACATATTGTTGAGGCTTAAATGGCTGACTTGTTATTTTGGCTGCATAAACAGGCTTCCTGCCAGACAAGTGGGATAAGTTGTTTGTAAAGTATATCTACCCATCTTTCACACCGACAGTATTCCTGTTCGTCGCTGCTTCTGTTGTATATGGTGTCATCAAGTATTTTGAGAATGAGAATGCGAGGACCCCAAAATGATGTTTCCGTTTTAGGTCATTGTATATGTCTTTTTGGTTTCTTCCTTTGTATTTGTAACGTGCACCACCCAACGTTGAATTGTGTACTGATTCAAGTCAATCCAAGGATATTCGATGGACAATGCTTGCAGTTTGTAGCAATAGGAGGCTATGTAATATGGAATACCCGCGTAAATTTTCTTGCGAAATACCTAATACCTTTATGGGGGCATTTGGGTGATTAACATGTGCGGTTTTATAACAATGCTTATGTAAAACTGCATTATATGAGTACTCGGTATTTTTGCTCTTCATATATCGAGTATTTTACTTATCCGATGTAAGTCAGCTGTGCTGAAATGCTGACGTATGTGACGTCCTGTCCGGACATTTATGCCAGTGACTGGCTGACTGAAGCTCTCATGCTGCAGCCTGCAGGAAGTTTTCTCCACCCTTTATCGTAAACCTTATTTGCTTATATAATCTAGCATGCCATGATCTTCAGTTTGCTGGGAACACTTACCAGGTATGTTGGAGATTCACTGGTAAGATTGTGAAAGTGGCTTGGCGAACTTATGAGTTAATTAACCATATTATATAAACTATAAAGCTAATCTCTTTTATGAGGACCCTTTCAGATGGGAGGCAAGTCGGACACTCCGGGATTTGTGACTGACATAGTTTGAGCCTTTTTGACGATGATTCAATTTGCCACTGCTCAAGGAAATAATCATATCATCTGCTCTAGTTCTGCCTTCGTGTTATGTTTTCTTATGACATTTACATACATGCAGTTAGCTGTCAATAGGGGGTTGCAGGGTTGCAGCTTGCACAATGATCCTTGAGTTTACGATGAAAGACCTTCATGAAGTTAAAGACCGTGTTAATTGTTATGCTGCAGTACTGTTTCCTTCCAAGATTATACTCCGTAGTTCATTTCCAGGTATGTGATGTATATCGACTACTCCTTACTACCTCGTTCCATTTTTTAAATAGAGCAAGACGGCTCATTAATCTACATGCGTTTCTTTTTATGTTAAGAAGCGGTCAATCCATGCAATTTTCCACCCGGTTTTCATTGTTTCATCAGCAATTAACACTCGAGGAGTTGAGGTAGGCTGCTTACATCCGAACCCCTCAACCTCTGCCATTTGAGGCACAGGGTTATGTTGATGTTGTAAAGATGCCTAATTCAGTAATTCTCGTGCATATGTTCCACTGATGCAATATTGCAGTATGTTCTCACACAATGTGCTGTCCCTTTACGTCCATGTAATCTTTAGGCCATGAAATGTAGTACATCATCCCGCTTAGCTTTGCCATAGGCATTGAGGACATCTATGTTACTCAGACTCGTTTAGAAGTACCCGATACAGGTACGTGTCCAAGTGTCGGACTCGGCTATTTTATTGAAAAATATGCACATTTTGGTCTAAAATGAGGTGTCCATGTGTCATACCCATGTCCGAGTGTCCAGTATCTGACACGGATACGCGAGGAAATTAGAAGAGTCGGAGTAACATAGATTGAGGTAAGGACGTAAAGGTGTTCTTGTTGTCGTTGCCAATGTACGTTACTCCATTCAGATCGGTCATTGGTTTACTTTGGCTTTTGTCAGAAAAAGCCAAGAAGCGGGAGTGAAGTTTAAGTCTACCCTTCATACTTCTATCCCACCACATGTATAACCAACACACTCGCTGCCTGCAAGGCTGCAACATCCGCATCTAAATATCCCACTAGCTGGGTAGTGTAGTAAAACGGAAACGTAAACATATACTCCAATTAAGACGCCCTAAAAAGGAAATGTATGAACAAGTGGTTGGGACGGAGCCATAGACGGAGTATATATATTAAATGTTTGTATATGTTGGAATTTTGATGAAGTTACCATTTGCAAAGTCTTTTGTATCTAACTCAAATTTGTTCGATGTCAAATACCGTGTTTACAGTTGACAAACCAGAGGGAAGTACTATCACGTGTCCTCGAGAATCAAAGGTACCCTTGCCTGTCTTTTCTATTTTGTAGTTGATTCTCTTATTCGATGAAAGTTTTTCACTTTTTTCTCGGGAAATGGAGAACAGACTAATCAAGCCATCGAACAACTAGGTAAAGTGGGGGAATTTCTGTGTAGATGGAATGATTCACGATGAAGCCGAATATTTTGAAAAATTAGTAGATACTTATAAACCGGGAATGTTGGTACTCATGACCTGGGGTTGAACCTGTGAGTGTTACCGTGTTACCGTGTTACACGGAGTAATTACCATTGTGACCATCTTTATACGAAAAAGAAACTAACGAAATATAAACCGGGAATAAATAATTCTGACCATGATAAAGTCCAAGTTTCTTCAGCCGGATTACCGACAAAGCATTTTACAGAAGAATGTTCTTATCAAAATATTATTTTGTTGGCGACTTCAGGCAAGTCGAGTTATTAAATAACAGCAGAAAAACTAAATGCCAAAGCCGACAGTTGTATTTTATGTGTAGAATCCATCAACTGTAAGTCTCTGACCAATTCGTATTACGCATATTTCATTTATATATCTGCCCGATTCCGTTTCCATACCCAATCTACAATAATGGATTCACTGAACAGCGAATGGAACTACAACGAAGAAGACATAGCCCACAAATTCTACTTCTTCAACGTGCTCAAAGATGGCCGTATACATCTGCTTTTCTCTCCGAAACCTGGGTCTAAGATCATCCCTGCTGTCGACGACCCGCTTACCGGAGTCAAGATCAAGGATGTGATCCTCTCGGATGACGTTTCAGTCCGAATGTTCCTCCCTGGTGACGCCTGCGCCTCAAACAAGCTTCCAGTTCTATTCTATGTCCATGGTGGGGGCTTTTGCTTCTGCTCTGCCTTCAGCGTTGATTATACTGGCTACCTCACACGCCTCGTTGCTGAATGCAATGTTATTGCCATCTCTGTTGAATACGGGTTGTTTCCCGCTCGCCCCATGCCTGCGTGTTACGAGGAATGCTGGTTTGCCCTGCAATGGCTCGCAGCGCATGCTGATGCTGATGCTGATGCTGATACTGGTATGTTCCGAAGTCCTAATTCCCCACTGCGTATAATGGTTGACTGTTTACTTTTCTACGCAAAGCCCCTGATATCGCTCCTCTCAGCCCACGTAGGACCCCGTGATCCATGGATCACGGGCCGTGATCCATGGATTACAGACTACGCGGATCTCACTCGAATCTTTGCCGGGGGAGATTCAGCCGGTGGAAACATCTGCCACGATTTATTATCCCGCGTAGGAAAGGTAGGGCTTCCTAAAGGATCGAAAGTAGAAGGAATGATACTAATCCACCCATACTTCGGTCTAAACGACAAAATGTGGATGTACATGTGTCCGACAAATGACGGTCCGAGGGATCCTAGAATGCGGCCAGCCGAAGACGACCTGGCCGTACTCGGGTGCAAACGGGTGCTCGTTCTGGTAGCGGAAAAGGATATGCTAAAGGATGCCGGCGTGAATTACGCGAAGGAGCTTAAGAACAGTGGATGGATAGGGAATGTGGAGCTTTATGAGAGCAAAGATAGGAAGCATTGCTTTCTTATCTCCAAGCATTCGGATCCCGAGGCAATTGCTGCTAATCAGCTGATTAAATCGTTCATTAATCGCGTTTATGTTGGTTAATCAACGGTTTAATATTTAATTAATTCGTGTTCTTGCCTAATGTAAATGTTTGATAACGTGTCCGATTCTGTGTCGATTACATGTGGATATTGTTTGGATTATAAAGTTGCTTAATTTAGATTTTTATTTTTATTTTTTTTTCCCGATCCGGGAACTTGATTTCATTATGATAATTGTGGCAATAAAAATAAAGCGCGTTTGTTTCGCGTGTTTTGCGCATGGGTATGGAGTTCAAACTTTATTCCTTATATTTTATATTTGTTTTAATTGTACGAGGTAAAGCTGAAATACTTTATAATTTTAACATATAAAATTTAAAAAATAAAAAAATAAAAATTTAACATATAAAATCAAGAACATAAAGATTTAATCAAATAATTATATAAAATATTTTATTTATAATATGAGAAAATATTTATTTTCACATGTTTGTTTATTATAATTTGATATCCAATTGACTATCAATCTCATATCACTTCGTTTTTTGGATATGAGAAACTTACACAAAAAGAATTATACAACCAGATTTATAATAGCATGTACAACATATTTGTTGAGTTTTTAAACTATTTTGAGTTATATTTTAGTTTTTTATATTAAAATTAAAATATAGTTTAACTTATATGTATTGTGTTTTAGTTGTATAATAATTTTCGATTCTCAATATTTTCTCAAGAAGTTCATAAATTTTACCATATTGCTCATATTCTTTCTAATAAAGCTCGAATTTTCTATTAAAAAACTCAAAATATGTACAGAAAATTGTATGGTATAATCCGCTTATTGGGAACTTATACCTCGATTTGTGGTACGGTTATGAAATCCTTATTCTAAACTTACACCCCGTACCTCATATCTCTTGTATTTGAACCAAATACCTATTGGTTGTCTATTTAGCACAAGATTAAGGCTAATTGGTATTATTTTTAACACAGATTCTTGTTTCAGACAATCTTAAGTTAAGACCATATTCACAATTGATTTAAATAATATTAAAATAACAAGCGAAATGTGAGAGGTCTGAAATTAAGAGTCTGCAACAAATATTGTTATATTTTTAAGAAAAAATGTTAATTCCAATGAATGTGTAAAAAAACTAAGTCACAATATATTTAAATACTTCCCACAATAGGAAAAAGTAGAGTAAAAAAAACTAGGTCAACCACAAGGAATGTCTCAATATAAAGAATTGTCAAAAAGGCATGAAACTACCCATGGAGTTCTCGGTCATCTGATAAAAACGTTTGTAAATTATACTCGTAATGTTTTCGTGTTTTATATAGTTTTATAATTTTCAGCTATATTTTTAAGTTTCATTTATCTTTTCAGCTCGTTTTATCAAACATAACCTGAATACTTATCGTCGATTATTAGGGTTATAAAGTAATGAATTAGGTTCAAGATGAAAATAGTAAGTCTGCGCCAAGAAGTCGCCGTTTTTCCTTGTCATAAGTTGATTTTTTTAGTCTTTTTGCAAAAAGAATAAATAAAAGGTAAAAATGTAATTGTTCACAAAAAAGTAATTAAAAAGTAGTTTATGATAAAAAAAGAAAACTGTAATAATACACGCTATTTATCTCAAAACTATCTACCTACTTAATCCATTTCATTCAATTCTATACATTTGTTTTATACACATATATCAAATATCAATGCTCGTTTTCTTTGTTCATATCTTTAGTTTCATATTAATAAAAATTATTAAAATTTGATATTTACAATATCCTCGGTAAAACAATTTAAATAAGATCTCACGTAATTATCATTTATACTACTATATATTAGAAGTTGTATAAGAGATTTTTCCATGAATAGAGGTCCAAAAGGCAAATGTGCATAATTGAAGAAACAAAGAGTCTTGCTTATGATAGTTATTATCCGTCATAATCTGAAGACGGGTATCAATCTTCTCACAATAAGACAAATGGGAAGACAAGTGGCAGAAAATAGATCATTTTATCACTTAATGTATGTGAGAGGGACACTATCTGTCTTCAACTTGTGAATTGTGACGAATATACCATCTTCATTGAGAATTTGTGTTGAAGAAAATGGATTAATTACTTTATTTCAAAGTCATTTTCCCAACCTCTCTCCACATTCAATATTTCATCATACATCATACATCATACAATATACGATTATAAATTAATTTTAGTGTAAACGAAAATTTCAAAGAGGATAATTAAATAATAAAATATGATAATACCGAAACTTAATACCTCCTCACATACTTTTCAAAGGGTCCGTTATTTTAGTGAACCTTACGCAATGTATGTAGACAGATATCGTCAAAGCCGCGAATCTCATATCAAAGTTGGTTGGTGTGAATGATAAAGATCTTCGTGTTTTAAATAAGTAGTTAGAGTTCGATGTCTGACTCTTGTAAATTAAAAAAAACAGACATGAGAGGAATTAACTCATTAAATTGCGTGCAGTATAGACAATATTCAAAAAAGATTGTTCCAAATATCGGTAGAGGATTCTCCTAATCAACATCACCGAAAAAGAGCAGAGTTTTATCGAATGACGCCTTACCTGTCTTCTAATTCTAAAATAATACTCCGTAGAATGAATATATTGCTTAATATAGAAGTCTTCATTATTATTATTATTATTAATCAACTAGTTTAGCTTCCCGTGAAATCACGGTATTTTCAAACTCTTCATTAATAATTTTTTGTTGGTGGAAATAATTTTTACTGCGTTTTGCAATAGTTTGACATTTACATAGTTTTATAGTAGTGTTTTTTTATATAACATATATTTTGCTATTCTCATTTTTCATTACTTTTGTAACCAAATAATATCATTTTTGTTCAACGTCAAAGTGATAGTTTTGTTAATCGAACTTTATTAAAACGATCATACTCTGTATTAGTAACAGAAATAATATCTAATGTTAATTATAGTTTGGATACCTTCATATTTTTCTAGTTTTGAAATAATGATGATATTTAAGACTTAAAATATTATTCACTCATTTTCTCTAAACTATTGTAACGTTTAATAAAATAAAAATAAAATAAATGACGTAAGTATATAGATAAAACAACATGGATTCTCTTTTTGAAAATTCAAAATAGAAAAGATATGCTATTCATTAGTACTTGTTTATTTTGGATAAAATGTAAGTAAATATTAAGAGAATTTAGATAAATAAATTATAAAAAATCGATAGGTATATACAATGTATTTTTGCCATGTTATCATCAAAGCATCAATAAGACAACAACATCAAATGCATCCTATCTCATTAGTACTCAAATCACAAAGAAAAAATAAATTTACCATTTTGATCAACATAATTAAATATATAGATCGATGATACTATATTCATACTAAACTTGTGCTAGTTATATTTGTAAGTTGTTAATAACAATATAAATAAATTCACTACACATTAACAATGATGAATATATTAAAAATATCCGCTAAACAAACTATCACTATTAAAAATGTGAAATTAAAAAGTTACAATTACAATTTAGTCAAGCTAGGATTTCTTTCACAAATTTTGACTAAAATTCACAAGTATTATATTCAATTATCGAGGATCTCAACTGTCTTCATAAGCATTTGATAATGTCTAAAACAAACTATAAAATACAAATGTTTATCAAATTCCCCACTTCTCTTCTATATCTCTCTTATTTTCTCATTTCTTGCCAATTTGATTCATGCTCACCACAAAGTAAATATATAAAAGTTGTTGAAAAATAAATAAAATGAAATAATTTGGTGAAAATAAACAATTTTTTTCATTATTTTGTTTTTGCTAGGAATGTGCTAGAATTTTTACCAATTCATTTTCTTTTATAGGTGAAATGTTTTCGTAACAGTAGAATATAAAAAGTTTAGCATTAAATTATGATTATTAAGTGGAATATAAATGAAAGTTTAAATAAGATAAGTAATTAAGTCTATTGAATACTACTTTGCCTATTCGTTTTCTATTTTTACTTTTTTTTTAAATAATAAAAAAAAATTTGTCAAACATTTAAATGTAGTGAGTCACATATTATATAATAACTATTAAATCTAGGTTTTTAATTTATTTTGTCTTTTTATTTTCTTTTTTAAAATAAAAAAATTAATCTAGCATCTTAATGTGGTGTGCCACATGTCTTTCTAGTATGTTAATATAATTCGCCACATGTCATTCTAATACTACTCAATTTAGGCTTTTTATGTTACTATATAGATTTTGTTATGCTAACACGAAATATTCATCCCCTATCTATAAAAGGAAGGTTATTTCTAGGCTTGTGATTGGCTGAAATTTTTTACTTTTTAATTTTTTTTTTTACACATTAACCAACCCCACTCTCTCCAGTCTCCACTTACTCTCCCTCCAATTAATTACCCTCTCTCCTCATTTCTTATTATTTTTCATATACATCTTCATATGTTAAAAAGTTTATCATAAAAAAATTAATCACATTCAACCTTACAATAAAAGAAAATTTAAAAAAATCGGAAATCTATATAGGGGACAACAAATTTTAATAAAAAAAAATTACATTTCCGGAAAATTAACCTCTTGGATACCTTGACAATTAAAATTAAATTAGAATTTTTGTATGAACGGTCTCATATTCTCATACATAAGATGATCAACATATATAAAAAGAAAAATCGTTTATTAGCACTGAAGGAACAACTTTTTATATGAGATTGTATTACTTTATAATTTGTGACAATTAAAATGTATAGAAGCAAATTTATATACTATATAAACATATACATTAAATTTAACAAGAGGCCCAAATTTTAAGATTTTGATGAAAAATAAATCCTAAAAATATCTATATTTCCGAAAATATGAAAAAAAATGGTCACTATTTAATCAAAAGTGGTCACTACGTATCAAAATGTGATCACTTTCCTACTGGTCGCATGTGCGACCGTCGTAGAGTAGAATTTTGCGAAATGGTAAATTAAGGCTACATAAAATAATACGAGTAATAATTATTATTAGGTGATATTGTCGACTCATGCATCTATATCGATCCATGTTTTTATGGTTGTCTATTAGCCCAAAATATATATTTTTACAAACTCAGAAATAGTTGGGGTCAACAAAAATATACAATGCCGTTTTATTATATACGGTTTTAGATTAAATCCCTTATCTATAAAAGGAACAACTTTTCCTGCTTTTCCATTGGTGGCTTAACTTTAGGAAATTAAAAACCTTCTTTCTCACCATGTCCCACCACTCACACAAGGAGCTTTAATTTTTCTTCATTTTACTTTTCTCCATTTAACATTCTAAAGTTACAAATAATTTTTATCTCCATAATAAAAAAAACAACTTTACTCCAAATTCGAAAATAAAAAAATCACTAAAATTCTTCCCGGAAACATAAAATTCAACAATATTAAAAAAAGTTGGACAATATTATCTATATAATTATTGAATCATTTCAGAAGCCCTCGACGCGCCACGTCATCAATGCAATTGTGTTTTTTTTTTTTTTTTTAATTCTCTCAGGTGGGTCCCGCAATTTCTTTTATGAATTTCCTAGGAAATAACCGCCTGAAATTCTAAATATATACCTGATATCGTAGTTTAAGAAATATTACGTAACATTTTTTATATAAATTCGTAAACATGAAATTTTACAAAAAACTCGTGTAAAATTGCGTAATTCATTTGCACAACTATTTTGATTTTACAAAAATAAACTGTAAATTTTACGTAATAATTAATAGCGGGATTGAATATACCTGTGGGTAATTAATAATTTGCACAACTGTTTTAACATTAAAACGGTTTATGGTATTAAAATTTTAGAATAAACCGCAATTTCATTTATGAATTTCATGAGAAATAACCGTCTGAAATTCTAAATAAATACCTGATAACGTAGTTTAAGAAATATTACGTAACATTTTTTATATAAATTCATAAACATGAAATTTTAATTTCTGTCAAGAGTATACCCGTTAAATATACCGGTGCATTTTTGCAATCGAAAAAAAGCGACAATACTAAATTTAAAAACAAAATTGAATAAAGTTAAAAAATTCCATAATTACAATACACAATATATCGATATATTATATCGATGTTCTTAAAAGTATAACGGTTAAATATACCCGTACATTTTTGCAATCGAAAAAAAAGTGACAATACTAAATTAAAAAACAATAAAAAAAACATAATATTAATATAACAACCAATAATAGTGTACAAATTTATATATTTTGCGAAATCAAATCATAAACATAACGGTACAAAATAAACCTTGCAATAACATCTATATCGATTTAAAAAAAAACAATAAAAGAATGGATATATAAATAACATTATTATTATTATCATGTGCATTTTAACGTATTATCAATATAATAGAAATTGAATGCACAATATTCACGTATTATTGACATTATTCGGTAATATTAATTTTCCACCATATTTTTTCTAAAAATATACCCGTGCAATTTTGCACGGGTTTAACACTAGTACCTTCAAACAAGCCGACCTCATGCCGTGAAATCATGAAGTCCGTCACTTGCCTTGTAAGTTGGAGACTTGTATCCAATCATCACCAAGTCAACATCAACTTTTATACTTATTTAAAGGCAACAATCTAAACCGAGTCGGGTCAAATCAGATCGAATTGCTCGAATTTGACTCTAACCTGATATAACCGAGTCAATACAACTTTTTTAAAGTTTAAGACAGATTGGGATATGGATCGAGATGGAACCAACCGTAATTTGACCCAATTTAAGGGTCAGATGAGTCGGTCCACCCAACCAACGTGACGCGCATGCAAGTATGAGTGGCAATGACGAGCGTTGTAGCCAGCTAGGCAAGACGAACACTCCTCCTAATAGGTCTACATGTGTCGGACACAACACTCGCTGATTACATTTTGAATGTTTTGGGCATTTATGAAATCGTGCCTAACTTTCTTCTTCTATTTGACCACGTATTTACATGTTTTGTCTTCTAAGTATTATATGATACCGTGTCACATGTTCGTGTTTTTTTTTAGTGTCAGTGGTACCTAGACAATCACCATTTCAAATAGGACAACGTATATGTAATTTGCTGATCCAAAACCTCATTAGTATTGAGTGTCGTCATAACATTACCCTATCACTATAAAATAAAAGAATTATTTGTTCTTAGACCATCCCCAAGCAAGGTCATGAGGGAGGTCATGACTTTGTTTGGTCATGATTAATGAGTTAATTGAGATAATTAACTTGTGACCATTTAGCTAATTTGTGACCATATGACCAACCAAGGTCAATTTGTGACCATGGTTGAACAAAATTGACCATATTTGTGACCACTTAGGTGGAGAATTGTAATTGGTTGATAAATTAAAAAATAATAAAATGATTGGTAAGAGAGAGTTTTTGGTGGGGTAGAAAATGTGATAAATGATTGGAAATGTTGGAAAGTGGAAAGATGATTAGACCATCCCCAAGCAGTGGTCGCGATAATTAGGTCGCGACCCGGTTTTACTCTTAATCCCAACTTATTTATCGTGACCTATTTTTATCCTCCCAAACAAAAAGGTCACGACCTAGGTCATCAACCTAATCATCTTTCCACTTTCCAACATTTCCAATCATTTATCACATTTTCTACCCCACCAAAAACTCTCTCTTACCAATCATTTTATTATTTTTTAATTTATCAACCAATTACAATTCTCCACCTAAGTGGTCACAAATATGGTCAATTTTGTTCAACCATGGTCACAAATTGACCTTGGTTGGTCATATGGTCACAAATTAGCTAAATGGTCACAAGTTAATTATCTCAATTAACTCATTAATCATGACCAAACAAAGTCATGACCTCCCTCATGACCTTGCTTGGGGATGGTCTTAGGTTGATGACCTAGGTCGTGACCTTTTTGTTTGGGAGGATAAAAATAGGTCACGATAAATAAGTTGGGATTAAGAGTAAAACCGGGTCGCGACCTAATTATCGCGACCACTGCTTGGGGATGGTCTTAGACCATCCCCAAGCAAGGTCGCCAACCGGGTCGCGACCTTGTTGGGTCGCCTTAATTACCTAATTAACACGACCTTAGACGATAATTAGCTCGACCTCGAATAAGTCGGGGTCAATTGGTGACCCTGAACAAGAAGAGGTCACCATTTGGTGACCTTCCACATGGCAACACATGATTGGTTTACAATATAACTTGTTTTTAATATTTTGTAAATAATAATAATTAAAAGAGTAAGAGAGATGTTTTGTGGGGTAGAGGGTGTAGAAAATGATTGGAAAGGTTAGAAAGTGGAAAATTGATTGGGATTGTGACCTAGGTCGTGACCTTCTGCTTGGGAGGGTAAAACTAGGTCAAGATAAATAAAGTGAGATTAAGGATTAATATGTTGGTGACCCGATTAAGGCGACCTTCTGCTTGGGGATGGTCTTAATATACAAGACTTGATTAATACAAATATTTTTTATTAGTAAGTCTCCCTTGTGACGGATATATCCGTCGCAAATTTTTAATGGGTTAAGTTCTTCTACTTTGGTAAATAAGATAAGGTATAAGGAATCTCATTTGACTTGTCTTATTCTACCAAAGTGAATAATATTTGATCCGTTACAAATTTGCGACGGATACGTTCGTCACAAATAAAAATTTGTATTTTTATATTGAACAGAAATATTCTCACCTCAAAATAAGTCGATTTTTAAGACATAAAGTATGTAACACGTAATACGTGACTTCCCTTGTTTGTTGCACGACTTGCCCCTAGACTTGGCAAAAGGGGTAAGTTTTGATGAGGTGGATCCAAAACTTGAAAGTGACCCAACTTTGGTTGATCCGAATATAACACGGAACCCGTATATATCGATCCACCCTTAAATTTTGCATGACCCAATGTAACCTCGATTGGAGGAGACCTGATCTATAATTGATTCGATTTAAAAGATTTGAAGTGACCTAAAATAACCCAAAATGACAAGAACTAAGTCATACTGTCTCTTATTTCATTTATTATTCTTCTTTCACTTTGAAACAAGAATTGAGTAAATTAATTTGGACCAAACAATACTGATGATCCATGTCAAATTAATTTGGATCACGCAAAATTATCCAAGAAGAAAAGAGGGAAAAAAAACTGGAATTGGAGGAACAATAAATGAAATAATAAGAGGCAATCCTATTTATTAAAGCAATAACCACAGAGCTGATGTGTCGCTCTGTGGTTGAATCTGCATTATTTTATATTATATTTTATGTAGGCCCTACCATGTCCCCTATCTTCTATTTTTTTTTTTTTTGCTTTTACGTAGATAATTTGTGATACAAAGATCAAGTTGAACAATCGTATGTTGACTAATACTTAAAAGCAAACTTTGTAGATACAATATATATAAGATATAAATAAATAAAATTTAAAATTAGGATTACATAATAATTATTATTATTTAAATACATAATGATAATTATGTATAATAAAAGACGAATTCGTTCATGCAACAAAAACGTAGTCTTATTTAAAATAATACCCATTTTTTCTGATGTAATTGCATAATCGGAAATGAGTAAATTAAAATAAATTATATATATCTATTATATTATATATTAAACCATGCAATAATACAAAAGGCAAGGAAAATAAATATCTAATATAAGTCATTCATCAAATTAGACAACGTTAATAAAAATTAACGGTGATGTAAATAATGAGTTGGTAAATTTAGTTATAAAACATAGAAAAAAAACCTAACAAAATAAATTATCTCAAAAAAGCATAAAGTGACCAATATTAATGTTATAAAACTATACTGTACCAAAAATACAATTGAAAAAATTAAATGAATGAACATATTGATCTAGATCGAAATTGGTAAACAATATGAAAAAATCACATAAAAATTATTATTTGAAATTAATGAAAATTGAACTAAAATCCGCATCACATTTTAACTAATAAGACTAAAAAATAAGTCTAAACATTTCATTTAAACTGATAAAAAAATAATGAGAACAAAAAAAAATATCATACAAGTGATGAGTATCATATCCCGGGGTACTGATTAGTGATGGAGTGGATGTGAAAGTTAGAGAGAGAGGCGAAAGAGTGATGGCAGATTGGCAGGTGAGAAGCGAGAAAAAGAGTAAATTGTGGGTGGGGTTTGTTATGAAGATTTTATATGCACATGAAAGTATGATGTTGTCTATTCGCGCGGGTGTGGCCTGTGTGATTTATGTGTTAATATGGAATTCATTTTAGCGCGTTGCTTAAAACGGATTTACCCGGCTCGTGTATTACTCGATTCTTTTACAAGTTCTTATTCAAAACGGGTGTATTTGTCTTAAGTTTAGGGCGTATTAGATAATATGGTTAAGATAAAAGCATAATATATTGGGCTCGATCAACACCAATAACTATGCTATACATAAAGAGATGATATTTAACCCATTTTGATGTTAAGAGGAATTCCTTCGTCTTAAGGAAGACTAACCTATTAATTTTTACATGGCTTATTAGTTTTTAAGGAGTACAAGTCTGGGTCGGAGATAGTAATTTGGTAATTATTTTATGGAGTAAATGTTTTTTCAGGCATGACAAATATGAATTACTATTTAAAATCCTTTTAACAATAATTATTCATGGAATTTTTCCAACATATGAAATCCGATAGTGTTTCCGACGGAGTACATTTTAATGATATTTATGAAGTATTTTTCTAACAACTTATAATTTATCTTTCTATGATAGTTTTCCGGGTTTGAATGTTGATTAAACCGGTTTAAATTAAAGGTGCACGAGTCAATTATGATTTTGTTCCGTCTAATGAATAACAATTTGTTCTAAATGAAAATTGGGTCAAAATTTGTATTTAAATATAAGTACGCGTCAAAACTTTAATTTTACCCTCTGTATCGGTGTATTTAAAAGAAAAAAAAGGGCTAACAATTTGTAATTTCACTAATTCTTTGATAATTTTCGTATGAATAATTTTGTTTACCTATATAACTCAACTTTTTCTAAGGTTGCCTGAGTAACAAGGTCGAGTAGAAACTCACATTTAAGTTTTAACTGATAGAGAGCGATATCTCACTATAATAATTATCCGACTAATTGACACTATTATATATTTGTATCATTTATAGTACTTGCAAGTGGAATTTTTAATTCAAATTTAGAATTTTCTTTATTACTTAATTATTACATTGATCAATTTAAAATTTTTGTAAAAAAATTAGGGAGATTTTATTACTTTACATTAAAACTTAATATATATTTACAATTTTTATAATAACTTCAGAAACAACATACCCGTGCAATTTGCACGGGTTTAAAACTAGTTGTAAATTGTAAGTTGTAACCAATTAAACTTTTTTCAAATTGGTTACACGTTACAATTTACAATTATCCCTAATAAAGAGTTAAATTTGAAAAATAGTAGCATCAATTACTACTAAATAAATATTTAGGCCATGTTTATTAAACAGCGGATTAATATTGGCAGAAACAGATTTAAAAAGCAGATTTGACTAGCAGAATGATTTAGCGGATTTGACTAGCAGATTTATTTAGCAGAATTATTTTAGAGGTGTTTGATAATTGACAATTTAGATTAGCAGATTGTCTAGAATCTTTGTACGATGACATATAAGGACATGAAGAAATTATTTGTTAAATATATAAAAGGAATGTTAGTATTTTATTAAGAGGGTAAATAAGACAATCTTTTTCTTTTTAATATACTAATTCAATATGCTGGTAGGAACAGCATATTGTAAAATAGCATATTGTACCCCAATATACTATTTCAATATGTCATTAACCAAACAATCTAAATAACATATTGGTAAGTTAAACATGCTAAATCTCTTAAATATGCTGAAATTTAGCAATATAATGTTTACCAAACAGGGCCTTAAGCTATTAACTCAAAAGCGAACCCTGCCCAAAATAACCTGTACCCGAATGACCGGACGACAAGTCATTCGAAATTGACTCAAAATCTAAAATGACCAGTCCAAAATATGTGACAAACTCAAAATAACGCAACTCATACGCAATCCAACTAACCTTTTTTTTTTTTTTTTTTTTGACAGTAGATTCGGACCATCTCATGATATTGATTTAGCAATAGCATGAGCAGACCTATTAAGATACCTAGGACAGTGACTTAACGAAAAACAATGAAAATTACTAAGTAAAGAAAGTATAGATCTAATAGTAGAAGCTGCGTCCTTATCATATTCTTGACATCCATTGGCCTGAAGGACTAAGTTGAGACAATCTGAAGATGCATCAATATGTCGATAGTCATGTTGGATAGCATCCCGACATGCAAGCAGAAGTGCATAAGCCTCAGCATGAATGGGTGATGTAGCCCAAAAGGAGGCTCTATCCCAACGAAGACAAAGTCCCTCTGCATTCCTAAAAAGCCAACCTGCAGTAGATTTACCAGTAGTATTCCATGAGGCGTCACATTTCAGTCTAAGAGACTCCCCGCATAGCCTAGCTCCCAAAATCGTAATAGGAAAATGGTTTCTGATAAGATCCGAAGTTGTCATACTGTCCTTTGTGGATGACTGTTTTTGCTCTAAATTTCTCAATTCCACAGTCTTCTTAATGGTTCTTATGTTGTCATTAGCCAGAGTCTGTATCCTTTGAGCAACCGATGGTGCGTGGAAAGGCAGATTATTAAAAAGCTTCTCATTGCGTAGGCACCAAATAACCCATAACGTAGAAATAAAAAAGGAAATGGAAGGAAGGCTATCCTGCTGGTGGTCGAAGAAGATTAACCAATTTGATACCCAATTCTGAATTGGGATATGGTTATTAGTATGTGTTCTCAAAGCTAAAGGTGAAATGAACCATACAGATGATGTCATCCTACAATCTCGAAGAAGATGATCAAGGGTTTCAGATAAACCTTCCTCTTGACAGTAAACACAAGTTCCATCCGAATGTCCATGACGCTTAAAAACTTCAGCAGCACAGGGAAGGCTATCAGACATAATTCTCCACAGAAAAAGTTTCCACTTAATCGAAATCTGAAGCTTCCAAATCTTTTTCCACGTAATGGTGTTATTTAAACCTCTCTGTCTCGCTTTGTCCTTTTCCGATGCGTGAGTAAACCACCATTTGGAGGTTGCATAACTGTAACCACTCTTTGATGAATACTTACCATGACTAGTCCCATTCCATATCAAAGTATCAGTATCCATCAAAGCAGGAGTAGGCTGTGCCTTAATGTTAGGCAAAATTTCTGAAAGACCCAGCTCAACAATTCTGTCTGTGTTCCAAGTACCATCAAGAAGTTGAATTTCCGAAACTTTATAAGGTGGCAGCTGAGACAGCTCAAGATGGAGCAAAGACACAATGTTATTATTGTTAATCCATCTATCTTTCCATAAGTCTAGCTGTGAATTCCTCCCAACTTGCCACGACAAATGTTCTTTCAGAAGATCAATTCCCCACATTATACTCCGACCACCCCATGAATAATTTTGACGTCTTGTAGGTTGATAATGTGGGTTTAAGATGCTATGAAAGTTGTATTTCTTACCAATAACTTTGTTGAGAAGTGAGTTAGGTTGGGTAAGAATTTTCCATCCAAGTTTAGCGACCAGGCTCTGATTGAAAGTTTCTGTTCGACGAAAACCTAAACCACCATCACATTTCCTTAGTTGCAAAAAATTTTTACTACACCAATGTATTCCCTTATGGCCTATTTTGTTTCCCCACCAAAATTGCGACAACATAGAATCAATCTTTGATGTCACACTTACCGGCATACGAAATGCAGATAGAGAGTAAATTGATAAAGATGAGAGAACTGCAGATATAAGGGTTAATTTACCGGCTGTAGATAAAAATTTGTTATTCCATGAGAAAATGCATCTTCGAACTTTTTCAATAACAGATGCGTTAAAGTCCTTTTTTGATCGGTCAAACTCCATAGGTAAACCAAGATATAATCCCAATCCTTTTGGTTTTTTAATGTCCAAGATACTTAAACAAGTTTGAGTATTAGTCAAGGTGCAGTTTGGACTAAAAGTTATAGATGTTTTATCTGAATTGAGTTTTTGTCCCGCCAAATGACAATATGATTGTAGAATGTTGGAAAGACCTTGACAATGCTTGCGGGTCGCGTGTGAAAAAATAATCAAGTCATCGGCAAAGAGTAAATGAGATACTCTGGTTGCCCCTCTCGCAATTTGGATTCCCTTTAACGTTGCTACATCTTGTGCATTACTTAACATTTGTGATAATACTTCAGTGCACAGGGCAAAAATAAAGGGTGACATGGGATCTCCTTGACGTAAACCACATTTTGGCGTAAACATATTGGTTGAAGCTCCATTGATGATAATTTCATATGTAACCGTGGTAATACATTCCATAATTACCAAGATAAGATTTTGAGGAAAGCCCATATGAGTTAATGTAGCTCGAATGAAATTCCACCTAATTCTATCGTACGCCTTGCTCATGTCAACTTTCATCCCCAACAAACCAGTCTTACCTGTTGTTCTTTTTTGAATATGGTTGATCATCTCATGACTTGCACCAATTTTTAATTGTCCTTAATCACCTAAATCAACATCAACTACAAGTCCACAATACTTATTAATCATCATTAATTATGATTGGTTTGGGTCAAGTCGGGTTGTCGATCTAACTCTCACCCGAGTCATTGTTGGCCAAGCCTGAAAATGATCATAAAATTATTATATTTACTCCGTTTTAATTCAAACGAAAAATAGCGTGCGTTATAACATAAACAATGATTTGTTTTTAATATACAAGCCTTGATTAATCAAATTTTTTATTTATGTTGAAGAGAAATATTCTCACCTTCAAAAGTTCAGATAAGACTATTTCTAGAACATTAATTCATGTAACACGTGTCACATAATAAGTGGCCAACCCTTGTAAGCAGTAGCCAACCATAAATTGTCCACGACTACAAAAGTCAACGGCAACTACAAGTCCACAAAACTCATTAATCCATAATTATTCATTTGCGTGACGGAGTTAAGATTTAAACTTTGTATAAGTGAATAATTTTAGTGAAAACAAAGCGGGTTTTAATATAAAGAAAACTTGAAAAAAATTGAAAGGCCAAGCAAAAAAATGGATTATACAAATAATATCAAAAATTACACTTATGAAGAAGAAGACATTTCCGAAAACTATTATTTCTTCAACGTTCTTAAAGACGGTCGTGTCCACGTGTTAGCTCCTGATACGCCGGACACCGTAAAAATCCCTCCGTCAGATGACGTCACCACCGGGGTTAAGATCAAGGATGTCAGCATAAACGATGACGTCAGTGCACGTGTGTTTCTTCCGCCATCACGTGATGGTGGTGGTGGGGAGAAGGTACCGGTGTTGTTGTACGTGCATGGAGGTGCGTTTTGCATGGGGTCTGCGTTCTCCGTGGAGTACACGCGCTTTTTGAGTACTATTTCTAAGGAATGTGGTGTGATTTCCGTGTCGGTCGAGTATGGGTTGTTTCCTACGCGCGTGATGCCCGCGTGTTATGAGGATTGTTGGGTTGCTCTTCAATGGTTGGCTTCTCATGGAGATGATGATCTTAATGTTAATAATGAAGGTATGAGTTTTTAAATTCTTGCGAGACGGTTGTAAGCGTGAAACGGATTTAAAATGATTGACGGGTTGCGTTGTTCTCTTCGTCCTAATCATTTGTTTACTTTTCTGAGGATATTTAATCAAACGGTAAATAAATGATTCAGACTGAAGACGGTTAGGAAAAAAATTAAAATTTCCGATCTTCTATTATTAACTTTACGTTATGTCAGCGTTATTCTCTTCATCCTAATCATTTATTTGATTTTCCGAAGATATTTAATCAAACGGTAAATAAATGATTGAGAATGGAGACGGTGAACAGGAGAGCTCGCCCCGCTAGCCAGGGGAATTTCGAAAGTTTTAATTAGAATGTCCGAGTTTTTTTATTAAGTTTACGTTATGTCAGCGTTATTCTCTTCATCCTAATCATTTATTTGCTTTTCCGAGGATATCTAATCTAACGGTAAATAAATGATTCAGAATGGAGACGGTTAATAACGGGGGCGGAGAAAAATTCGAAAGTTTTAGTTAGAATTTCCGATTTTTTTATTAAGTTTACGTTATGTCATTACTTGTTTGTCTCTATTGAAGCTTTTCACCCTCTAACCGTTAAATAATTAAGCGAATTGATTTTGAATCAATTACGCTTCTCTATGTAATTTTAAAATTGGGGTCACGAGTCACGATTCACGACTCACGAGGATGAAGTGGAACGTTTTATGTGGTGCTAGCACAATAGAAAGATTGCGTTATCCGAAACTTCATCCCAGAATTCACGTTCTTCTAATTGATTAAGATAAGGAGTCAAGATTGACGGGTTTAGATCGATACCTTAGTTACGACTTACGAGTTACGAGTAATATATATGAGTATTATCGGTCAATTGTTTACTTACGGAGTACTCTCTTAGTCGTAATCATTTGTTACTAATCTCTCAAGCATAAAAAAAAATGAGATTTCATAGATTTCCCTGATGTCTGGGATTTTTGGTTCAAACCTAAAAGGTATAAGGTATGGGTTTGGAATGAGCCAAACCCATACAACACGTTGTTTAGCAAATTCGAGGGTTTTATACTCAGGAAAGGGGTGGGTATGACTTTGATACCTATGGGTATCAAACTACAATTATCAAAAATGCGAAAAATAAATACTAACAGGTATTGTAATTTTGTAAACGAAACATGTTATATAATTATTTGATAAAATCTTTATTTTCATAATTTTATATGATAAAATTATTATTTAAAGTATTAAATTTTACATATTTCATGATCTTTAACTTAATTTCAAACTCATCACTTACCATTGAAACAATCAAACAAACACAAGGTATCGGGTATGGTCGTATGGAGTTTCAACCCCATACCACTCAGTTATGATTCCTGGTTCCAACCCATGCGCGAAACAAACGCCCCCTTAATAGCTTTTGTGAATGAGACGGTTTGGATAACGGATATACGTAATCTTACCCTTGTACTGAGGATATAGATTGTTAGGGTAACACAACGTAACAACTAACAAGGAATGCATCCCCTGCATATCGAACCTTTTACCTCAGATTAGGTTATATCGTCTGTTCAGTTTATCGGCTGAACGCGGTGATCAAATTGAGTTGTATAAAGCGAGGAGTCGAGTTTAAACCCTTGACCTCGTGCGTGAGTCGTGATCGAGTATCAATTACGCAACCATTGGGCCAATATTTTGTACCCTTTCCGTCTCAGTGATATGTTTACACTTCCTTTATTTCTCCCTCACAAAATACAGTCTGAAGACGGGTCAAGTTGTTAGATAAGACAAAAACAAATTGCAAGGAAGTAGGATTATGCTTACTTGGCCCGTCTTCAGCTTGTGACGGGTATATGTCCGTTTTCAATGAAAATTTGTTCGCAAAAGAAAGGAAGTATAAACATATGATCGGGATAGACGGAGTATACTGAAATGTCTATCAATTGAGAAACGGAACAGAATTCAATCCTGCAGATAACCTGATGTTCGCGTTCTTCCTGTTGTCGTCTTAATGTAACAGGGCACGACCCGTGGATAAAAGACCGTGCAGACCTAACACGGATCTTCGTAGGAGGAGACTCAGCCGGGGGGAACATCTGTCACACGTTAGCAGCGCGTGCCGGGAAATTAGGCCTACCAGGAGGAGCAAAGATGGAGGGGATGATACTGATACACCCATACTTTCATGAAAATGACAGGATATGGCTGTACATGTGCCCTACAAACGACGGTCCTCAGGACGCGAGAATGAAGCCTGCAGCAGAGGATTTGGCTAACTTAGGGTGCGACCGGGTGTTGGTTTGTATCGGCGAGAAGGATTTTCTACTGAGGGATATCGGAAAAATGTATGTGAAAGAGCTGAGGAAGAGTGGATGGAAGGGAAGTGTTGAGTTATTGGAGAGTTTAGATAGAGAACATTGCTTTCATTTGGGTAATTATCTTGATGTGGAAGCCATTGCTATGAATCAAAGGATTAAGTCGTTTATTCGTCGTGGGAAGCCGGATTGTTAAGTTCGTGTTAGCTGAGCTCAGATCATTTCGAGAGTGAAGCTTTTGTTGGAATGTTGGAATGTTAAAATGATTTTTCTTAAGAATTGTATTGGTAAATGTTACTATTTAATAAGAAGATAACGTTATTTATTCGTTATGGAAAAGCAGATAGTTATGTTCGTGTTAGTCGAGCTCAGATCATTCTGTCGATGAAGCTTTTGTTGAATGAAGATAAGGTTGTTTATCCGTCATGGGAAAGCGGATAGTTAAGTTTGTGTTAGCCTAACTCAGATCATTTCGAAAGTGATCAAGTCTTGGCCCGTTGGCCGTGTAGGGTTTCAAGTTTCATATTAGGTACTCGGTCGCAATCTAGATGTTAGCCAAGTTCCTTAGTAATTTATTATGGCGTGATACTCATAATCTGATTCAAACTTCATCGACATAGTTATTAATGACTGTGTAACGAGACCCATGATTTGGTGATATTGTTGTAAAACGGATTTAAATATAACCTATTAATAGATAAAATAGTTACTAAAAGTCTAAAAGAACTCCTGTTACGATAAAATTACGTAACTATTTGGGCCCAGTTTTCTTGTGCTACGATAATATTATTTCGGCCCATGGCCCAACCAACCTTTTAACCATAAACGTTATAACGTGTAAAACTATGCTATGGGCTTGGTTGTCTCATGACTAAAAATTTACAAAGCGATTTTATTACAAAAATAACTCAAAATATTATATCAAAATTCACTTAAAAACTCAATAAAAATTCGATTTGAACACCTAAGAAATTAAAATGTAATTTAAAATTTCTAAAAGTTTAAAGAAATTGCATATAAGCTTAATTAGATTTGTATTGGATGTACAATACTCATATACATCTGAATGTATAGTCTTATTTGTGTAATTTATTCTCTAGTATATAAGCATAAATAAGACTATACATGCCGATGTATATGTGTATCGTACATCCAATACAAATATAATTGAGCTTATATGAAAAAAAAATTAGCTTATAAATATTCGGAATGACATTTTAATTTTTTAGGTGATAGAATCGAATTTTTATTGAGTTTATATATATTATTTATGAATTTTAATATAATATTTTGAGTTAATTGTTTTAACGAACCTGCTCATATTTTTTCAATAAAGTTCATAAATGTAAATATAAGCTCTTATTCTTTATTATAAAGTTTTAAATTTATACTAACAGATGTATATTTACTGCTTGTTATATTTTATAATTTTTTAATGAAGACAAAATAACTTATGAAATAATTTTATGAGTGGAAGGCAATGGTTCAATAATTCAAACTAACCTACCCACTAGCTAGTTAATAAAACTAGACCTTAAACCCATAAATTCAACAAGGAAGGGTCCCTTTGTGTAGAAGGTATAGTAGTGATGTAGTGTAGTACTATGTTGATTTTGTTATCATATACTTGGACAATAGGTCTCTTTTCGAACGGGTATATACATCACAAACTTGCGACGAATCAAATACACCCATTTGAGATAAGACAATAATGAAAATTCATAAAGAAAATGATAAGTGTTTTGTCTTTATCTCGGATTTTATTTGACCCGTCATAAGTTTGCGACGGATAATGCCGTCACAAAGGAGAATTTGTAATACTTAGAAACACTTTAGTAATTATGTGGGGATGCAATAAGGCACACTCCCCAAACCCACACCGTTAGGCCATTATGTGCCTCATTTTTGTGCACAAAGTCGTCTTTGTACTTTGGTTATTCATAGGTTGTAATCAGAATGATTAGGACTCGATCGATCCCATGTTTATGGCGGAATCAGAATTTGTGGAATTAGAGAGGATGGAAACCCGTATAGTAAAGATTCCGACTCGTATTATTTGGGGTTGTAATCAGAATGACTGTGGCGGAAACAGAATTTGTGGTTAGTAAAGGTATATCTGTCATAAGCTAAAAACGGATCAAGTAAGGCTTAGTAATTAGTATTCTGCTTTTCTCTTAACTACACACTTTTATATTACAGAACCCGTCTTCAGTTTGTAATGGATATACCCGTATTCAACAAGACTTTATGACGATTAAAATTGTTTATTGATTAAACATAAACTTGACTTAATTTGTTGAGTTGATTAATCACACAACATTCATAGCTAGTCCACATTAATTTCTGAATGATAAAAGAAGTTCTTAAAGAGAGGGTACCCTAACTTATTTATGCTTTACCAGTATTCATAACTTATTTTTCAAATAGACTAGTACAATTATTTAAAGGCTTTGTGTAGTTGTCATCATGGCTCATTTTATTTACCACGATTTCTATTTAAGACGATAATATCCGACTTAAATTTCAAAGAGACCAAGTATGTATATATATATATAATCACTAATAATCATTTGTGACGGTCTTAGTCTGTCGCAAGCTTGTAAGTGGGAGGGCAAATGAAGAGGGAAAATCGGAGGGGTTGTGAGAAGGCATAAGCTTGTGATCGTGAATCGTGATCACATGCAAGACGGACTGTTTAGATATTTCTTACTTTTTTTGTGTGTAATTGCCATCCTATCTAGAGGGAATTACTTACTTTTTTTTTGTGTAATCATGGGTGAATTTAATTAAATTAGGTTAATGATGAATGCAATGAGCTAGCTAGCTGTCAATGGATTGATTAGTCGCACATTTTGGGGCCCTAATTATACCTGATTAGCTATAAGTCATTAGTTAACTACTGTATTGCCCACTTTTGATAAAGCCTAATGTAATTAAGCATCTCTATTCTCTAACGAAGCTAGTGTTGTCCTCTTTTTCCTTGGTTTTATGAACATGTTGATTGTTTCATGCAATTTGAAATACAGTCCGTCTTACTTGTAAAAGTTATGATCTATTACGGTTTCCGTTCACTTGCCCTCTATATATTTACTTCTGGTGTAACATTGCAAGTTAAAATGTATTATAATACAAATTAAACTACGAAGTATAATATGTTTGACACTAAAACTCGAGAGAGACGGGATTTCAATAAAATATTGAGCGACCATTTTTATGTACCCTTTATTTGTATTTCGTGATCATTTTGTCATTGATCGTATCATAGTAGTTTCGTACCTATTTACATAATAAATGTACTCATTTTATCATAAAATTCTGACTTCTACCCAATTTAAATTTGTACAATAGTGTCTCAATAAATTTATTGAAATGCGGACTCTCAAGAGACCTACTGTTTATCTTGTTGGTCCATAAAATGACTTCTAAAATATACGATTTAAATAGTATAAACTAATAACTACACATAAAAATATACTACTTTTTGGAGGAAAAAAGTCCTTAAAAGTACCCATAATCAACTTGCCCAAAAGTTAAAATCAAAAAAAAAAAAAAAAAAAGGAAGAAGAAGATGATTTTTTTTGGTAAACTAAGAGGGGTGAATTTGTCCTTAATAACAAACAATTTATTCTTAATAGGAAAAAAATAACTATTGACTAATACACATGAAAATAAAAATAGATAACTAATTGTAATAAACCGAATATATATATATATATATATATATATATTTTATTAATATTATAACACTTTATTAATATTATAACGTATAATAGAATACGACGAACATGTAGTATACCTTATACCAATAAGTCTTATTTCAGACGGGAAATAGTTAGTCTTAAATAAGACATTTCGTACTTTATACTCCATGTACTCCATTTACGTATTTATACGATTTAATATTTACCCTTATTATAAATGTAATGGTTCAAAAATACGTATTATGGTATAAAAGTAATTTGGTAAGATAAGTATAAAAGAAAGAAGTAAACAATTCGTATTTGACAACAAGAAACTTACCTGAGTAAGTTTCCTTGTTTTACACCGTCATTACAAGGCTATATAAGCCATCATATTCTTCTGATTTTAAGGAAGAAAAAGACAAGAGAATGTAAAGAACAGAAGAACAAGTTGTACGAAAACTAATTAAATCATCCATATTTACCTACCTAAATAATAATAAGGTATGATTTCAGGACCCTTCGTCGATAAATGTAATTATTTACCTTTATATATTGTAAAATAAGAGCTTAAAAATAAGCGGTTATTATCAATTCTATTGTTAATTTCGTCGTAGGTTTGTTATACCGTCTCAAGTTATATTTTCGTTCGATATAATATAATACGGAGTATTAATCAAGTCTTTCTTTTTATAATCATAATATATACATTACGTAAAGATAGGATTTGAATGTGTGATTACATATTTTCCTTATAATGTATAATTGGCCAATTGTAGCATTCGGGATACTATTACAGAAAGAGATGACATTACAAATTTTAACCTATGTACATGGAAGGGGGCACGGCCTCATAAGAACTAAGGTTCTGGTTATTACTGACAAAAATGTCAGGGGTTTACACAGGTCTTAGATCTGGGATCCTGTGTACATAGATGAGGGCATAGCCCAGGGGAGTTTTTACTCCGTAATGTGTCTCATTTCAGTAATGGTAAACCGGTATTCAATATCTTGCATGTTATGATAAAATGACAGGGTATTCCAATTGACAATGGACTGGTACAGGTAATAATTAAATAAGAATTATTTAATTATGACCATTGAAGGTAACTGAGATCATATTCAGTCAGTGTTGACTGATTTTGTTTATTCAAATTATTTCAGGTTTCTGTGCTGGGGAACCGAGGGAGTGAGTTCATTATAAATTTAAAACTTAGGATATGATTAGTATGTAATATAAGAGTTGCTGAGTAGATCTTGTAGCCTTGTATTTCCAGTATAGGAAATACGGCGGTAACGCCTTGTAATAAATTTATTTTCAAGTTATATTTCTTTTATATATAAATAAAACGTACTCGTTATTTCATCCAATTTGATTTCATTTTAAATATATTAATTTAAATTTTATTGAGGGCGTTACAAATTGGTATCAGAGCCTCTATACTAAAATTGAATGAGAGAGGGGTAAATTAGTAAGAAGGGTAGGTTGTAGAGTTTTATTATTTTGTTTTATTCATTTCTTATTTATGTGTGTAAGATTACTAATATGGTTAATGTCTTTGTTTAGATATAATGACAATACCCCACCCGTATGATCTCATAATGACACCAGGTGAAACGGTTGCAGAACATGTTGACAATCTGAGAAATCCTTTAAGGAGTCACAATGCCTTGTTTCTAGCATTTCGTATGACTGAACCGTACTTAGCATGTGCCCTTATCAAAACTTTGTCTGACATAGTTCCGTGGAAAGCTGTTAAGGATCGATACTCTGATCTGATAATAAACGGGGTCCCAAATCATTCCAAATACCTTCACAGAGGTGCGTTTTATGATCGTTGGATACCAACCTTCGAAGACCTAACATGGGAAGTTATCACTTTTGAGAGGAACAATGTGGTATATATCTCTGATGATGAAGTAGATGGTGAAAACAATCAGGGAAACGACTACCTAAATAATAACCCACCTGAGGAAGATGTCAGATCAAATAACGGGAATGAGATACTATTTCAGAACCACAAACCCTACGAAAATAGAATTATATCCTTTTTAAAAGCCCTGAAATTTGTACGACAAGGATGTAAGGCTTACTTATGTGATGTATGTAGCAGTTTAGAGACAGACCCAAATATAACCAGTATCCCCGTAGTCAATGAATTTCCAGATGTTTTTCCTGAAGAAATCCCAGGAATGCCGCCATATAGGGAAGTAGATTTCACCATTAAACTGATACCAGGAAGTGCACCCGTCTCCAAATCCCCTTATCGTATGGCACCTGCTGAATTAAAGGAATTGAAAACCCAACTAGATGAACTGTTAGAGAAAGGGTACATAAAACCCAGTACTTCGCCTTGGGGAGCGCCAGTGCTTTTTGTTAAAAAGAAAGATGGAAGTTTGCGCTTGTGCATAGATTATCGAGAGCTTAATAAGGTCACTATAAAGAATAAGTATCCTATACCTCGAATAGATGACCTATTTGACCAATTGCAAGGATGTGCTATTTACTCGAAAAATAGATCTTCGCTCTGGATATCATCAATTAAGGATAAAAACAAACGACATTCCTAAAACAGCTTTCAGAACCCGTTATGGACATTATGAGTTTGTGGTCATGCTTTTTGGACTTACTAATGCTCCTGCAGTTTTTATGGACCTTATGAATAGAATATTCATGCCTTATTTGGATAGGTTCGTCATTATTTTCATTGATGACATTTTAATATATTCTAAGGATGAGAAGGAACATTTTCACCACGTACGGGTAGTGTTAGAAACCTTAAGGAAAAACCAGTTGTATGCTAAATTTAAGAAATGTGCGTTTTGGTTAAAAGAAATAAGTTTCTTAGGCCATGTTGTCTCAGAGAAAGGAGTACAGGTTGACCCTCAAAAGATTGAGGCAATCACCCAGTGGCCAGCACTCAAGAATGTGGCAGAAGTACGTAGCTTTTTGGGGTTAGCAGGATACTATCGTCGTTTTGTGAAAGATTTTTCTAAAATAACCCAACCACTTACAAATCTTATCAGAAAAAGTACCAAGTTTTTATGGGATAAAAAGTGTGAGGAAGCATTTTACGAACTGAAAAATAGGCTCACGTCTGCCCCTATTCTTACACAACCAAATGGCATCGATGGATTAGAAGTATACAGCGACGCCTCAAAACTAGGATTAGGTTGTGTATTAATGCAGAATGGAAAGATAATTGCCTATGCTTCTAGACAGTTGAAAGCACATGAGCAAAATTATCCCACTCATGATTTAGAGCTTGCTGCGGTGGTTTTTGCTTTGAAAATTTGGAGACATTATCTCTACGGAATTTCATGTCGGATATATACTGATCACAAGAGCTTGAAATACCTTTTTACCCAAAAAGAGATAAATATGAGACAACGTAGATGGCTTGAATTTATCAAAGATTATGATTTAGATATTCAATATCATCCAGGGAAAGCTAATGTGGTAGCTGATGCACTTAGTCGGAAACCTTTTTCCATCCTAAACATGTTTACGGTAAAGGAACCTCGTATCCAGCAAGACATGAAAATACTGGATATAGAAATGGTTGTTGGTGATCTAAGTGGTTATATGGCAACCTTAGAAATAAGACCAACCTTGAAAGATGAAATAAAAACAGCCCAAGGAACAGATCCCCAAATTGAGAAAATTCGAAAAGACTTACAAAAAGGAAAAGCACCAGGTTTTGTAATTCAAGAAGATGGGTCGCTTTGGTTTCAAAATCGCATTTGTGTACCAAATTCAGAAAGTATTAAGGAAAAGATTTTGAATGAAGCACATAAGTCACGATACTCGATACATCCTGGGGGAAATAAGATGTACAAGGATGTTCGACATACATTTTGGTGGAGTAATATGAAGCAAGAAATAACAGATTTCGTTTCAAAATGCGTGACATGTCAACAGGTAAAAATAGATAACTAATTGTAATAAACCGAATATATATATATATATATATATATATTTTATTAATATTATAACACTTTATTAATATTATAACGTATAATAGAATACGACGAACATGTAGTATACCTTATACCAATAAGTCTTATTTCAGACGGGAAATAGTTAGTCTTAAATAAGACATTTCGTACTTTATACTCCATGTACTCCATTTACGTATTTATACGATTTAATATTTACCCTTATTATAAATGTAATGGTTCAAAAATACGTATTATGGTATAAAAGTAATTTGGTAAGATAAGTATAAAAGAAAGAAGTAAACAATTCGTATTTGACAACAAGAAACTTACCTGAGTAAGTTTCCTTGTTTTACACCGTCATTACAAGGCTATATAAGCCATCATATTCTTCTGATTTTAAGGAAGAAAAAGACAAGAGAATGTAAAGAACAGAAGAACAAGTTGTACGAAAACTAATTAAATCATCCATATTTACCTACCTAAATAATAATAAGGTATGATTTCAGGACCCTTCGTCGATAAATGTAATTATTTACCTTTATATATTGTAAAATAAGAGCTTAAAAATAAGCGGTTATTATCAATTCTATTGTTAATTTCGTCGTAGGTTTGTTATACCGTCTCAAGTTATATTTTCGTTCGATATAATATAATACGGAGTATTAATCAAGTCTTTCTTTTTATAATCATAATATATACATTACGTAAAGATAGGATTTGAATGTGTGATTACATATTTTCCTTATAATGTATAATTGGCCAATTGTAGCATTCGGGATACTATTACAGAAAGAGATGACATTACAAATTTTAACCTATGTACATGGAAGGGGGCACGGCCTCATAAGAACTAAGGTTCTGGTTATTACTGACAAAAATGTCAGGGGTTTACACAGGTCTTAGATCTGGGATCCTGTGTACATAGATGAGGGCATAGCCCAGGGGAGTTTTTACTCCGTAATGTGTCTCATTTCAGTAATGGTAAACCGGTATTCAATATCTTGCATGTTATGATAAAATGACAGGGTATTCCAATTGACAATGGACTGGTACAGGTAATAATTAAATAAGAATTATTTAATTATGACCATTGAAGGTAACTGAGATCATATTCAGTCAGTGTTGACTGATTTTGTTTATTCAAATTATTTCAGGTTTCTGTGCTGGGGAACCGAGGGAGTGAGTTCATTATAAATTTAAAACTTAGGATATGATTAGTATGTAATATAAGAGTTGCTGAGTAGATCTTGTAGCCTTGTATTTCCAGTATAGGAAATACGGCGGTAACGCCTTGTAATAAATTTATTTTCAAGTTATATTTCTTTTATATATAAATAAAACGTACTCGTTATTTCATCCAATTTGATTTCATTTTAAATATATTAATTTAAATTTTATTGAGGGCGTTACACTAATTTATCAAATAAACATTTTTTTGTAACGAGGGAACCCACAACTGTTATATTCGGTTAGACCTGGCAAACGGGTCATTCGATTCAGTTTCGGATCAGTTTCATTCGGATCGGGTTATTTCGGTTTACCTTTATTTTCGATTTCAGTTCGGTTCAATTCAGGTTGGAATCAGTTTCGCTTTTAATCGGTTGTAAATATTTCGGGTCAGTTCAGGTTCGAGTCAGGTTAATTTCGGAACAGATGAGATTCGGGTCGGGTCAATATCAGAGCAGATGAGATTCGATTCGGGCCATATTCGGATCGGATGTCAAGGAATTAATATTGGATTATATTTATATATCAAATATTTCGATTTTGTTTTTGATATAATTTTTAGATTTTTGTCCGATAATATTTCAAATTCTTTAAATAGTAATATAATTTGATTCCACATTTTTTTTCTTATCTATTTTTTTATAATTATTGATATATATATTATATATACAAATAATTTAAATATGAACGGTCAAACATGTAATACTTACGAATTACGATTATTAAAAAGGAAAGTAGTTGGTGACTTGGTGTTATGGTGTATACGTGTATTTTTTTCGACAAAGGTTGTATACGTGTATTGACGTAATGAGTTTTGATTTTTTAATTTTTATCATTTATTCATTTGCCATTTGCCATTTGCTATTGTTTTACATTTTAGTTTTTAGTTTTTGACTTTTTAATTTTATGTACTTATTTCTCCACTTGATAATTTTAGGATTAATTATTAAGTTGACAAAATTGAGTGTGGATGATCAAAATATCTACTAAAGGCATCCAAAATAGAAAGATGAAATATATAAACAAACGATTGAAAGTTTGAGCCGGAAGGGGTATAAATAGACAATATAGTTAGATGAACTTATAAGTTATTAAGTTATTAAATATCAAGTGGAGAAATAATTACATAAAATTAAAAAGTCAAAAACTAAAAACTAAAATGTAGAACAATGGCAAATGGCAAATGGCAAATGAATAAATGATAAAAATTAAAAAATCAAAAACTCATTACATCAATACACGTATACAACCTTTTTCGAAAAAAATACACATATATATATACACCATAACACCAAGTCACCAACTACTTTCTTTTTTAATAATCGCAATTCGTAAATATGGTATACAGTCCGTAACACGTATACACCATATATTTTGTAAAGATAGAAAGGATATCTCATTTCGGTAAGAAGATCTCTAATTATCCCTAATTAATTAACGAAATTTCCAGATTTTGCGCTTTAAATCTTTGATTAGTTATTTTGTTCATCTAAATCTCTTTTGTCAGATTCTTTTTTATCATTTCGGTTGAAATTGCATTTAAATATGGTAAAAAAAATTGATTTTGCCTCCAAAATTTGACGAACTAATTATATTTTGCCTCCAAAAATTGTAGATTCTCGAATTATTTTACCGTCAACCATCATTTTACCCCCCAATATAAAAATATGTATATAAATAATTAATTTTTATTCTTTTGTTTGACAAACGATAATTACTACATTCGGGTAATTTCGGGTTTCGGTTGAATTTCGGTCATCATTAAGCAGGTTGAAAACGGTTCGGGTGTGTTCGATTCGGGTCAAACCAGTTCAGGTTGAAACATTTCAGGTTTATTCGATCTCGGGTCTATTTCGGATATTACAAATTCAGTTCAATTTCGAATCAGTTCAGGTCGATTCAGGTTTCGGGGTGATGTTAAGTTATAGCTTTCGGATGTACGGTCAGGTGTCGATTCAGTTATTTTCGATCCGTTTTTCGGGTTCGGTATATTTTTGCCAGGTCTATATTCGGTGTCCAATGGGTAAACTCTCAGAGCTCGAATATGCTTGATAGCCTGAAAACCGTATAAATGAGCAGATAAACCACTCAAGAAGTCGAGTGTGACAGGTTTGAAGGTTACAAAGCATAAAACGATTAATTTTTAACAAATTATTACTTGAAATGGTTAAAAGCTCTTGATATCTCACGCCAGACTTAAATAATGTTAAAAAAGAGGCGAAATTTATGATTTCACGAGGTTACTAGTAAAAGTTAGCTTTCAATTTTTACATTGCTTCATTGAATTGGTTGAGTATGATAAGTTAAACAAAAACTTTAAACTTAGAAATAAATACATGTACTATAAATCGTATATACGGCCAATCAATCATCAAGTATGAAACAGAAAACTAAAGTATGCATGCCTAGTTATGTGTGATTGAAATTTCAATTATTTGGTGCGACTTTATTGGATTAAAAGTACTTCAAAAGTTAGGAATATAACTGTAAAATAATCAAAGTTGTGTGTGATAAATCTTATCAATAGTCTATCTTTCCTTTATTCCCGTCTCACAAAATAAAACAAACGTAATCTATTTAATAGCACGAAAGGAGTAGTACATTCTTCATTTTTCATTTTATTTTTGATAATTGGTAGACGGTGGCGAAATCAGGATTTGTAGAACGTAAACTATTCAACAGCACAAAAGGAGTACGTAGTACATTCATCATTTTTCATTTTATTTTTGATAAAATAGTAGACTGTGGCAAAATCGGGATTTATAATTAGGTAAGGAGAAGGATAGCTTTTAACGAAGCAATTGAGTAATGTCATTAGGTGAATATCAAGAAATTATCTCAATAAAAGCTTAACCTGATGGTTGGAGTCCGTAGATCAGTTTTATAGTATAACACGCCCCCTCACATGAATGTTCTTTAGATTTGAAATGTGGATGCAACTGCAAAATTCCCCATATCGGATACTAATATTGGTTTGAGTCCTAAGATCGATTTTATAGTATATCGCTCCATTCACACGAATGTCCTTTGGACTTGAAGTATGAATATAACTGCAGGACTCCTTATACTTGGTGTTAATATTTGTTGGGGTCCCAAGATCAGTTTTATAGTCTAAACAGTAAACTCGAAAAAAAAATCGAATATTCAACTAAAATTTTCGAAGTTTTCCTTTTGAGTTGTGACTAGCGTCTCGATTACTCGATTAGCCTCCCACTCGCTCCACCACTGGCACTGCATTATGACATGACTAGTGAGGTTAAATCATAGAGTAAAACCTATGGGCACAAATCCATGTAAAGTTTATGAGAATAAGATCCATATCATCAAATTGATGATGATGTGATGTGCATTATTGGTGAGTTCTTGATTTTATGATACAAAATTTACCTAATTTATAATGTGAAAGTAAATCAGATTTCCGAATTTCTTACACGAAAAACTAACATTTCTATCGTTTTATTTTTGTACGATATAAAGTCCACGTGTTTGTAACAAGCAGATGGCCATGCTAGTCTAGAACTTTAGATAGCACCAAAACGGACACGGATATGGACTCCGGACACGACATTTCATGAAATTAAGACATGGGACACGATATTTAAATATAATAAAATATACTCTTTCCGATTTCTTGTGTTGTTCCCTTTTGATATTAACACAAGAAATAAGGAAATCAATTTGGACCACACAATACACATGACCCCACATGAAATTGATTTTAGACCACACAAAGTTGTCCAAAAGAGGAAAGAGGGAACATCAATGTTATTAGACTAAAACAGAAAGGGGGAACATCATAGGAAATCGGAGGTAGTATATTTTATGATTGTAAATAACGTATAATTTTATTTTTATCATTTATTTAAAACTAAACCTAAACAAGTAAAAGTACAATTTGACCTTTACTATAACTAATTCTCATTTTTCACCCAAAATCTTCTAATCGATTTTTTTAAAAAATTTATTTATCGTCTAAATTATAATATGTTTAGCCAAGTGTCAAACAAGTGTCGTGTATCTGAGTTTTGAACAAGCGACGTCTAATTAAGAGAAGTATTTGTTTTACCTTAATACCAGATGGGTGTAACATACATTACATTTAGTATAGGGTTATTTCATAGAAATAATCTAACCTATACCTCGTCTTCTCATATTAATCCCTATTAACGACGATTAACTGAGAAAAATCAAACCTAAAACCTCAATTATCTTTCATTAAACTTTGTCTATTTTTGAACTCTTATTTTCGGTAAGCAAGCACGTCACCTTGACTTAATTTTTGTTTTTCCTTCTTCCTGGACAAAAAGTAAGTAAAGGTGACGTGTTAATCTACCGGTAATAAGAGTTTAAAAATAGTCAAAGTTCAATGAAAGATAAATGAGGTTATAGATTGGATTTTTCTTAATTAATCGTTAGTATGAATTAATATGAGAAGATGAGACATAGGTTGAATTATTTCCATGAAATAACCCTTTAATATACCGTTAATCACTTAATCCCGCAACAATTTGTACGGTTTTTGGTTAACATTACTTTAAATTCAATGTTATTGTGAGTTGTGACTTCTAAAGTTCCAACAACTCTTTTTTTAAACATTATTTAAGTCGGTTAAAACACGCGTTGTAAATAACTTTTTTTACAGTATATTTCAGGTGGGCACGAGAGGGACAGGATATTTAATCGTATAGAAGAAGAGGCAGAGAGGGGTCAAATCATTTAGCATAAAAACACACGTAAACAAGAGTACAATGCTACACTCTGTAACTCTAGAGAACCCATCTACGTACAATAAAATTATCGGTTTTTCTAACGTGTACTCCCTCCATTCTTTTTATATCACCTCATTTCTGTATACGCGTTTGCCAATACTCATTTTGTTTCGATTATATCTTTAGCTACATACTACTAAAAATTATAAAATTTTGATATTCTTAATCCTCTTATCAAGACAAATTAAAAAAGATCTCACATGAATATATATTTCCGTGAACGGATTGAGAGAAAACTGACGTTGAATACCCGTTTGTGAATAGTGTCAAAAAGGGGATTGGGGTGATATAAAAAGAATGGAGGGAGTAATGTTTAGAGCACACGTTAATAAGATTAAAGTGAAAATATATACTCGGATTAGCATACTCTTCCACTTACTTCGACCATCATTTTTTTAACAATTTGGATTAGGCCCTGTTTTTTTCCAGCTTAAACGAGCTGAATTGAATTAAATGAAGTAAAATTTAATTGAGTTAAATTGAGTGAAACTGAGGTGAATTCATGGGCGGATCTACCCACAAGGCTAATTGGGCTTAAGCCCAACCTGTTTTCAAGAATAAAAGCATTATACATCTTAACATATTCAGAAAAGTAATGTAGCTCAGTTGGTAAGAGTTGATTTGTACCCCTTGTCAAGGGTTCGATCCCTGTTAGTTGCATCTTTTTTATTTGCTATTCTAATTACTTGTTTAGCATTTTATCATAAATCTTAATAATATTAATCGTAAATTGTTATTATTATTTTCCCTAAAAATAAAGTATTTTATATCCAAAATTGTTTAGCGCCATAAATCCTAATAATGTTAATGTCAATTGTTAGAATAAGAATCTGTTTATGTTAATTGTTAGAATAAGAATAATTAGTTTTAACAAAGTTGATACATGTCTATCCAAGAATACAAAAATATTGTATTTTAAAAAGCAGGAGATTATAAGACGTTTACGCTTTTTAAATGATGATTGTTGAATTTACTAGTATATAGCGAAAATTGTATCCTTGAATAATATCGTAAAATAAATTTATACAAGTTTACATATTGTAATATTCAATCATACTTCGTAGTTTATATTTTTATAAGATATCCCTCTGTATTTATAAACAATAAAACTTTTGCCCAAATGACGGTAAGTCTATGACAAGGGAGCAACCCCTAAATGACTAATAACATCTTTCACATATGTGCGAGCGAGTGTGCGACCTCAATTATACGTTTTGATGGTTTCATTTGACTAACCATTGCAAATATGAATTTAGCCCACCCTACTTGTAAATCCTGGATCCGCCCCTGTGAATTAAATTTGTTTGAATTAAAAATTAATTTTGTGAAGTGATTAACTGTACATAATTGATTGATCGTGAATAAAATTTAACAGAATACAACTAAGCAAAACTTAAATGAGTTGAAAGATTCAATGACAAAGTTACAGGGTTTTGACTCGATTTTTTTGGCAAATAGAGTTACAAGGTCGATTTTATTGCTCACGGAGTTTTCGTTCTCGTGATTTTATCAACTAAACTAATTAACATCTACAATCGACTCGGAAATTTGAGGGAATAACGGAATATGTACTCTCCATAATAATAGGTCACATGTCTATTTGTGAAGTGCAATTTTTACTCTCCTATATTAATGCATGGTTGTACGTAGTAGACTTGTAGTTATGTAATTATAAGCCTTAATTTGTCTTATAAATCCATCCACCTACCACAAATTTAACTGCCATTCAACAGAGGTGACCTCCCCAATTTTAATATATATGTACGTCGATAAACATTCGGGTCAGGTTTGATAAAGTCTGGTTAAATTAAAGTCGGATTTCATTTGGGTTTGATCGGTCTAATTAGGTATAATTAACGATGAAAGTCGCGTTTTAATGCGCAACTGCATGCTATCTTTGATGCGCATTAGGTAAACTATAAATATTTCGGGTTAGCTAGGTTTGATAAACTCGGATTACATTAGGGTTTGATCGGTTTTATTAGGTTTATATTAATTTTATTATTCGAATAAAATTGATTGTTGTATACTTTTTTGTGAAAATGGACTCGTAACTACTATTTTTGGTGCGCACTAGGTAAACCTGAGATACGTTAAATTCGATCATTTTATAAATGGGAAAATATGATTCGAAATTGTAATTATTTTTTTCTTAATTATGCTAAAAATTAGAGTACAAAAATAAAATCATATTTTTCCAAAAAAAAAACTTAATAATTCATTCAAAATAATTACTACCTCAATAACAACAATCCCTAAGAAAATAGGGAAAAAAATAATGCACATTATCCCAAGAAAAATAAAAATTACAACAAACACAATACTACTAATTAATCTTATAATCTATTTTTTCTTCGGTGTAAAAAAAGGCGCAAGCCAATACAATACGATACAATACAATACAGGAAGACGATGAGATGTCGTGAGTCGTGACATATCGTTTAAAGTACCACGATTTTACGTAATATTATTGGTCCAAAGCATTAGGACCAGTACAATAATTAACAATATGGTTCCAAATCCACTGAACCAAAAACCGTCGTCGGATTCCATTAACATTATACGTGGCACCGTCTCGACCCGTCAACATTTGACCCGTATACGACCCGCCCCCACCCGTACCGTAAATCCCTTCACATAAATCGGCAATTTCAACGGGTGCAATCGGGTCAGGTCCAGCATACCAAGCATTTACTAACGGATTAGTTGCCAGCTCAGCGATTTCGTGAGCCATGACACTAATCATACCATCTACCCCTATGTCCCCATTCGGGGACATAACGGGTTTTAGTCCGGGTATGTATGCGGGGACCGCAAACGGGTACGCGCATACACCCGGACATAATTTATTACTATTACCTACCCATGCATAAGGTAAAGTATAACCAACTATTGATGGGAAGGTAAAATAGTGGAACCCACAAATGTCCGTACAAAATGTTTCCATGTAGACATCTGGACCGGTTAATACGAGGTAAATTCCGGATTTTGGGTTAATCGGTAATGGGTTTGTTTTCGCGGTAATAAATGATTTTATTACTGATTGGACCGATAGACGGGTTAATGATTTTCCGTGTGAGTAAAATCGGTCTGATTTTTCTGAACCTAGTGTTACGGTTCTAGAAATATTGGACCCGGTTTGATCAGTGTACAGCTGGACGGTTTTCCACCAGCTGGATAGGGACGGGTGTGGTGCGGTATCTGATGAAATTGAGGAAATAAAATCACGGATTATTTTTTTTTGTGACGGGTACCATTTACCGTACCAAATTATGTGGACGGTTATGTTTGTTGTTAGGACCGGTCCCATGTGATATTTTAAATGGACTAGGTTTGATGAACCTTCAAATTTTTTTGAGGAGTTTAGTTGCGGGGCGGAGTAATTATGGATTAACGCGGTGGTGGTAAAGGTGGCGGTGGTTGTTGTTGTGGTTGGCCACGGCCGCCAACCGCGTGCGGCCGTGGTTGAGAGGAGAAGGAAGAAGAGTATGCGATGGAACATTTTAAGTGAGTGTGGGAGGGAGGGAGAGTGAGTGAGACAAAGAGTGATGGGGGTATTTATATTGTGGAATTTTGAATTGGATTGGAGGGTATTTGGAGGAATAATCAATAATGATATGATGTTTCGATTTTATCAGATGGTACCGAGTTTCAGTACAGTTATCACTCACTATATTCGTGTGAAAAAATTATACTTGAACTCACTTCGTTCAGCTTCACTCTACAGTTTGTTTTTCACGCTTGTCAACACGTATTTTATCGGTAAATATCAGATGGTACCGAGTTTCAGTACAATTATTCAGTATACTCATGTGAAAGAATGATACCAGAACTCAATACTTTCTCCGTTCAACTTCACTCTACCATATTGTTTTTTCATGTTTATCAACGCGCATTTTAGATATTTTTAACGCCCTTGTATAGACTATAGACGAATCAAACAAGCAGAGAAAATCGAAATTGAATATTCACTCCTAAATAATGTACAAAATAGAAAGCGGTAGAGTTGAGTTTAATAGAGAAAGTATAGTTTAGTGTCGGTATCTGGTTCGATGGTACTTGGTTGAGCTTAGATGAGAATAATGATACCAAGTATATCAATACTGTTACTCGAACACTCAGTAAACTCACGTGAAAGAATGATACTGATACTCAATAACCTGTTGTAGAGATTAGATATATATGAGATGATATCGGAACTTAGTACCAGACAATGACGATATCTCATTTTCCAAGTATTTGAAAAGGATCAATACTGTTACTCAGACACTCAGTAAACTCATGTGAAAGAATGATACTGACACTCAATAGCCTGCTGTAGAAGTTAGATATATATGAGATAATATCGGAACTTAGTACCACCCAATAACGATATCTCATTTTCCGAGTATTTGAAAAGGGGAAAGGGGGATTGGGGGAGTTAATTGGGATTTAAATGGATGACAGATGAGAAGTATAAAGAGAGGGCGTGAGTGTGGGGGCTATAAGCAGGCTAAAATCATCATAGCCGTTGTCATTATTTGGGACATGTTGATATTATTTGAAGGTTTTATTGGGGTTTTTGTTGGTTTTGTGTGGGAAAATGAGAGTGACATGGAAGATAGGTAAGGGTAATTTGGGAAATATCTTAATTATAAGTTGTACAAAGATTCTTCTTCTTCAAGCTAGTTTTTGTTTGTGAACCCAAGTGTGTGATGTTGAAAAATCATAAACATTGATTGGATTTATTTTAATATTTTAGGAGATATTTGTTGTTGTATTGATGTCGTGCATATGGTTGTAATCGAGGTGGGCTGAGCTCGAAATCAGCTTGGAATTTTTAGAAGCGGTCTAACCTTGAGATTAGGCTGAAATTTCCAGCTCGAGTTTGAGTTCAGGTCAATACTTACCGTGACTAAACGATTTTAGAGTGTATGAAAAATGTACGGAATGCTGATTATGAAGTATAAGTAAATAAAAATAAGCTAGATAAACTTTAAGGGTAATGTTAAATACACTTCTAAAGGAGTTGTATTTAAGAACTAAACTACCTTTTAAAAGGATTTAAAATAAAAGGATTTAAAATAGAAATTTATGATATAATTACGCGTGAATTGATGTCGTTAATAATGTTTAACTTAAGTTTTATATCATTTTCCTTGGCCAAGCTCAAAATTTATGATCAAAACTTTACAAATATTTGTTTACAAGATCAATAATGTCTCAATGAAAATGTAAATGTTTTCGAGAGTAATTTAGACCATCCCCAAGTAAGGTCATGAGGGTGGTCATGACCTTGTTTGGTTATGGTTAGTGGGATAATTAAGCTAATTAATTTGTGACCATTTTGTTAATTTGTGACCATATGATCAACCAAGGTCAATTTGTGACAATTGTTGAACATTTATGACTACTATGTGGACAATTTTTATTGGTGCAATAATAAAAAAAAACAATAAAATAATTGGTAAAAGAGATATTTTGGTGGGTAGAAAATGTGATAAATGATTGGAATGTTGGAAAGTGGAAAAATGATTGGGTTGATGACCTAAATCGTGACCTTTTCTGCTTGGAAGAATGAAAATAGGTAAAGGTAAATAAGGTGAGATTAAGAGTAAAATCGGGTCGCGACCTAATTATCGCGACCACTGTTTGGGGATTGGGCATGGTCTTATAGACGTTTGAGAGTATTGCCTAAACAATCAATACGTTGAAGTTTCGCAACACAAGTAACCGTTTTGGTTTCCATAACGTTCAAAACTCATAAAAGGATTTGTTAGGTTGATATAAGAGAATTAAAGTTCTCGAAAATTTCAAGTTCACATGAATTTTCAATTTATTTGAATTCCCAAAAAGCGTTTGATTTGTATGGGGGAAGTTAATTCACGTGGAAAGTTCTAATGACCGAGGAGGAGCTTGATAAGTGACTTCCCACGTACTGGAGGAAGTAGATTCACGTGAGAAGTAGTTCTACTTCCCATAATCTTGCAATCAAACAACATCATTGTTTTACTTCCTAGTAAATTTAAGATCACGTGATTTCAATGGGCAACCAAACAAACCCTAAGTAACAAAATACTCCGTACATTCCACCGTCAGTGTATCCCCTAATCGAAACCCAATAAATCCCGCGTAAATTCGGTTTAAGTTAAACCTCAATAACCCTTTTTTACTCTTTAAATCTGAGGACGGTTTTAACCAAGAATCTGCGATCGGAACTCGAGATGAGAGTACCAAAGAAATGGCAAATCACGCAGTGGATTGCGCATCTCTGGGTCCTATTACTCTTATACTACAAATGTGATCCAACGCATCTATGACAGCTGAGCACGAGAGCGACTTCATGGGTCCCACAACCTAAGTACATCCAATTAAAATCCTCCACGTAATATAAATAATGGAAAAGTGGGGTCCAATACTTTTGCTCTTTTTTTCCCTTCTTTTACAGGGCAGTTTTTTTTGGATGAGAAAACAACTTGACTATAAACCTTATGAATATGATGCCCTTACTTGTGGTGCCAAACTTGCGAAAACTTTGCATCTTTGTTGAGATATTATTATTATTATTTGTTAGCAAGATATGGTAAAGGAATATGATGCATTTTTTTGGAAGGTATGATTGTATGATGGATGTTTGGTGATCGGTTTTTGATTAGATCTGGTAAACGGGTTAATTGAGCCGAGTTAGGGTTGAGTTTTCACGGTTTTGATGCATTTTTTTGGAAGGTATGATTGTATGAAGGATGTTTGGTGATCGGTTTTGATAAGATCCGGTAAACGGGTTAATCAGGTCGAGTTAGCGTTGAGTTATCATGGTTTTGTAGAGTTTAGATCGGATTGGATAGGGTTATTTCAGGTTCGGGGAATTTTCGAGTCAGCCTGGATCGGGTCAATCCGCGTCCGGGTCAAGTTCGAGTGTCGGATTTAGTTCGGGTCGAGTCAATTTTACAAGGTTTTGTAGAGCTTTGATCGGGTTGGATAGGGTTATTTCAGGTCCGGGGAATTTTTGAGTCAACCAGGATCGGGTCAGTTTCACGTGCAGGTCAAGTTTGAGTGTCGGATTTGGTTCGGGTCAGGTCAATTTTACCAGGTTTAATTCTAACCCACTTCACATGTTTTTAACATTAAATTAATGTATTGTATTTTTATATAATAGACAAAAAGCTACGGAATAGCTAGTAATAAACATAAAAAAAGGTCATCAGAATTAAATTTTCGATTTTAAAGTTCTCTCAATTTATTTTCTCTCTATTACTTATTCATTACCTTCATTACCTAATAGTGGATAGTTTCATCTAGGGTTTATTTAGGTCTTTTTTGGAGTCACCCTCCGCTTTAAATTTTTCTTATCGGAGTTTAATTTAGAATACCTTTTTTTCTCAAAATTAAATCATATTCATTGATAAGTAACGAAGAGGAATAGGTAACTAAGAGGATCCATTACTCAATCGGTCAATCCTTACTACCAAAAAGACCTTGTACAATGTAATAGTAGTGGCAAGTGGTTGGGTTAGACATGATTAAAATAAGTTTATACTTCCCCCATTTTAATCTAAATAGGCACTTTGCTTTTTGTACACTATTCACAAATCAACTTTCAATCTCAATTCTCTCAATACATAAGAAAAAAATATATTCATGTGGGGTCTTGTTTAATTCGTCTTTACGAGTACATTGAAAATATATAACTTTTATAATTTTTACAAATACGTAGTTAAAGATATGAAGCACGCAAAACGTGCGTTGGCAAACGTGAAAAAGTTAAAGTGCCCATTTGGATTAAAATGGAGGAAATATATGGTTATATTTCTGTTTATATCGATTGACATAAAGTGAATAAACTGTAACTTTATAATACATGAGAGTACCGAATTTTTTGTTTTATAGTGTAAAGGGAGCTATAAGGATCAGTATAATAATGTAATTGATTTTTTAAACCTAAGTCATCAATACCACTCTTCATAACATTACTGCTAAACTTGCTAACATCTGCTTGAAATATACTAGTTACAATGTCGATTATTCAATATACAAATGGTTAGTAATTAAGTAAGTTTATTGATAATCATTGTCAATTTGTCATGTACTCATATTAGTACATTTTTGTAGACAACTTTTGCAAATCATAATTACCAAAACAATTGCAAATACAACTTTGGCAAATTAGTCTTCAATTGATTTCCATGTCAAATTAAAGGACTTGAATTCACATGTCTCTTTAAATATCATTATGATAGAAGAATTTTTAAAAGAGTAATGAGTACTAATAATTAATATAATTATGAAAGTTAGCCAAACATTTCACTCTTTTGAGGTCTTTCAAAAGTTATGCACCGAAATATCAAATTGTTTGTCACAAATTATTGTTTAAGATGGATATTTCTTTAATGGATTAAGTTGTTCTAACTTCTAAGAGTATAATATCTAAAAATTAGGAATTAACTCATGTTTTTTTTAACTGAAACTGTCTAAATCGAATTGAATTGAACATAGTAGAGTTGAACTAATCTGAACTGAACTGGGCTGAACTTAATAGAGCAGAACTGAACTGAAGTAATAGTAATTAATTTGTGAAAATCAGCTTAACTAAACTAAATAAAGCTGGGTTTAACTTAATAAAGCAAAACTGAACTAAAGAATTTAAATTAAGTCCAAAAGAACAGGGTCGGCCTAAGCTTCTCTTATCTATGTACTGAGTAGATATATTATTATTTAACTCGTTTTAGGTATAAAACAGAGTATATCGTTTTAAGCGAAATTAGTTTATTTTATATTTTATATTTGGTACCCTTAATAGAGAGTAGTGGATATTTAATATAGTTGATACAATGTACAACATCAATTTATGAATTTTTGAAGGTACCATCAACCATTATTAATAAAAATTATGATGATTGATCATTTTTGCAGTATCTGGTCTGTTTTATCAGATCCCTCTGTCTCCAAAATTTATGAAAAATATTGGATTTGATGGGCTTTTATTGCACCTTCGGTTAAATTCCAAAAAAAACAAAGTAGTACTTCACTCAAGAAAAATCTTTATCCTTAATTATCAATTTCAGAGGTATTATCTACCAAGTTTATTAATGATTCATCCTAATTTTTCCTTTAATTTTACATATTTTATAATAAAGTTGTTCATGGGCTGTCCCGTTCATCGAACCCGTCCCATTTTGCCTGCGAAATAAGCAGATACGGACAAAGGATTTTAAGAAAATTACAAAGGTTAGTCCACTAACCTGTCCCGAACCCACTAACCTGTTTGTCCGTGCGCCAAAATTTAAAGGTGAGCCCAACCCTTATATGTCCCAAACCCGCATTTGATCACCTTTATATTATAACTATATGTCGAAATTAACTATCGAATCATTGCGACAGTTGCAAGCTTGACAGTAATAATAACTCTTTTTTACGATAGTTGCAAGCTTGTGATGTTTAAATTATATTTCCATTTTTTCTCCCACTTACATAATATAAAAGGTCACAAACTTGCGAATCATACTTATAATATCGGTTTTATATAAGAGTTACTGAATAATCTATTCAAACAGAGAGATTATTATCGAGAACTAAACGGGTGACGGAAAATATAATCAGACTAGATGGTTAATAAGGCATGGACACTATTTAGTCGGTCCAAGTACAAGAGACAGGGCATTGGGCCCATAAGAAAGCCCATGTTATACTACCTTTTGTTGAATGTTGCTCTACTTAACTAGCCCAGATATAGCCCTGGCACAAATTCACAAGCTTGTGAGTTGTGACTGAGCTGGTCATCAGTATTGCTGGTCCGCCCTGCCTTGCCATGTCCAGCCTTACAGCACAAGGCCCGGTCTGGCTCGGATCACAAAACTCAAGCCTGACACGTCCTTAGCCTACTCTCCACCCACAACGGGCTTGACCCGGGTAGAACATTCTCCCAGCTCGGTCAAGCCCGCTCCTCCCCTAACCTGGTCCAGGTATAGCCAAATGAGTCCGACCAGTGAAATACCTGGCCGGCCCAGCCTAACCCAAAGACAACTCTTTTTGTGACGGTCACAAGACTTTTTGTGGCTTTGGACTGCAGTGATATCACAACTTCAAAATTATCACAAGTTTTTGTTAAGATAAAAGAATATGTCCAAAACTTAAAACATGACAAATATACTATTCCGTGGATAAAATAAAATTAAGATGTCGACCAATCAAGAACATGTTTGTCTCATTGAAGTAGGTAAGATGTTATTTATTCCGTTTTAAGCATAAAGTAAAGTATGTTTGGTCTCCCTTTTGTGTTTAAAAAATGAGTTTTTGTTTTACGAGTTTAATTTATTAAAAGTGTTTCACAAAAGTATAATCATCGGATTGGTGCTTTTATTTTTATGGACAAAATCTAAACTTTTAGCTTTTGATAATTTTTTAAAACATTTAGAAAATATTACGATTGACCGAAAAGTGATTTTAACTCCAAAAATATTTTTACATGCCAAGGCATGCAAATGCACACTTATTATGGATTTTTAGCGATGACAATCAAACAACACTTAAATAGTTAAATGTAACTCAATATGTCTACATAAATTCTCATTAAAGTCGTCATAAGTTGAAATGGATAGTGTTCCTCTCACTATATGCAAGTGGCAAATCAAGTGGGCATTAAATAAAGCACCCACTTACCCTCTACTTGTAATATTGTGAAAATGTATTATCCGTTTTTTTAGCTTGTGATGGATAGTACCCGTCTTTAATAAGGCAAGCGAATCTGGCTATATGTTGGGATAATGCCACCCTAGGTAGCACGGACACTTCTCTTAATTAGCCGTCCCTGTATCCGACACCGTGTCCGACACTCGGATACCCGACACTCGTTGGACACATGCCTAGACATATTATAGTTTAGACGAGAAATAAAATTTTAAAAAAGATCGATTAGAAGATGTGTATAAGTGGAAAAATAAGAGTTAGTTATAGTAAAAGTGGATGTGTACCTTTGCTTGTTTAGATTTAGTTTCAAATACATGATAAAAATAGAATTATACGTTATTTACACATAAAATATATATTTGGGTTTTTCCCATTGATACCCCTGTGGTTTTCACTTTTCCAACTTGTACCCCTGCGTATAGCACTTTACTAGCCGTACCCCTAAACTTAATTAGTTAATCTCATCCGTAGCCAAACATGTTTATGCCGTCTGTTTTAGATGTTAAGTGCCATGTTGGCACTCTATTTGCCAAATAAGCATCTGACTTGGCAAATGGTTTTTCCCATTGATGCCCTTGTGTATTTTTTTTCCCACTTGTATCCCTGCATTTTTGCATTTTAGGTTTCGATGTTGAGCCTGATATCTTTAAAACCGCATTGCTTACTATACCCTTTTAAATTAATAAAAAGTTGTAATATATCGTTTATTATATCTATTTTTATATCGCATGAGATAATACCGTTATATATTACATTTTATTTTATTCAAAAAGAAATATTATCTAACATTCACAACTTATTTTATATTAAGTGGACCAAGTCGACAAACAAGACGAGTGTCATTAGTCATTACCTGTCAATGCTCATATTGATCCTGCGGCGTCACTTACCTATTTCATCATTGTAGCATCAACTAAATTTTAGATTCTCAACCCCCCCTTCTTTTGATCTATCATAAATTTTTCCCATATTTTTTCGGTTTCGATAAATTTTGTATTTATAGTCTTTTATAGCTAATTTGAGTTCGGGTAAATTTTTAATTTTTTAATCAAAATATTTCTGACACTTTTACTATTTAAGTAAATTTAACAATCGAATGTTTCGGTAAATCTTCTGTTATCAACAATAAGATATATATTTGTAATGTCTTGGATTAAACATCGAAAAATTTGAACTTTAAATCGGATATCCGACTCATGTAATTTCAATTCCAACAATTTTTTCATTCCTTTATATTATTTTTTACGTAAGGGCACAAATGAGAAAAATGAAAACTACAAGGGCATTAATGGGAAAATAATTTGCCAAGTCAGGAGCTTATTTGGCAAATAGAGTGCCAACATGGCACTTAACGTCTAAAACAGACGGCATAAACATGTTTGGCTACGGATGGGATTAACTAATTAAGTTTAGGGGTACGACTAGTAAAGTGCTATACGCAGGGGTACAAGTGGGAAAAGTGAAAATCACAGGGGTATTAATGGGAAAAATCCTATATATTTTATTATATTTAAATGCCGTGTCCCGTGTCCTAAATTTCATGGAATGTCGTATCTCGTGTCCGTGTCGTATCCGTGTTCGTATCGTATCCGTGTACGTATCCGTGTCCATGTCCGTGTCCGTTTTGGTGCTACCTAGATGCCACGTACCAAACACTACCAAAATGGTACACGATAAAAGCTTGTAGATTACACGTGAAAAATGTTTACAAGAATATCAACCAGAGAAAAGTTAGTAAGTTTTGCTTGCGACGGGTCACTATTTGTGACGGATATTTTGTGAGATAAAATGGATACAAAATGAGTTAGTGGAGAAATGGGACCACAACAATAGTGTTGGAGAGAGAGAAAAAGTGGATATTTTGTGAGAGAAAATGGTATCCGTCACAAGCTTGCGACGGATAGTACCGTTGCAAATAAGAATTTGTGGAGAAAAATAGTGACAAATTATCGCAGCCCTACTGGCTTCTAAGCTCTTTTGGAGCGAGGATCATATCCTATTCTGCGTTCCATTTTATATACTTCTTCCATTTTTTTATATCACCCCATTCTTTTATATACGTTTATCGATATTCATTTTGTTTTGATTATATCTTTAGCTATATATTACTAAAATATAATAGTTTGATATTCTTAATCCACTTAACAAGATAATCCAAAAAAGATCTCACATAAATATATTTCCGTGAACATATTGAGAGAAAACTGACGTTGTATATTCGATTGTGAATAGTGTCCAAAAGGAAATTGAGGTGATATAAAAAGAATAGAGGAAGTATAATTTAACAAACCAACACATTATCACATTTTTAAAACGTTCTTATCACAAAATCGCTCATGATCAATTATGTTTCATCACTAGACACGCCCGAATATAGGGGCTCAGAAAATGAAAATTTTCGTTAATGTTTACACTTTTTTAAAGTCTCAGCTAAAATATTTACCACTTTAACTTCAAATAAATAATTTTAGCTCCGCCATTGTCTAACATCTAGATAATCACAAATTCTTGTTTCGAACCGTCACCTTTAGTCTGAATTAATAAGACGGAATTTTGTAACCATTTTACAGCCAAGCTAGATAATTTTGCTACTTTAAAACCTATTTTTCGGCATACATGTCAATCCAATCACCGATTTTGGTTCAACTCCGTATTTGAAGGACTGAAATACATAATCCGACACATAAATACACTATTTTTATTAATTAAAACATTTTATATATTTAATCCGAATATCTTTAAAGTGATTTAAAATCGACCAACTTTTCACGTTCATCCAAAATATGGTCCAACCTAAAAATTCAATTTCAAAAAATATATAATCCGACACATAAATACACTATTTTTATTAATTATAACATTTTATATATTTAATCCGAATATCTTTAAAGTGATTTAAAATCGACCAACTTTTCACGTTCATCCAAAATATGGTCCAACCTAAAAATTCAATTTCAAAAAATATAAAAAACGTGATATAATTAGTGTTATATAAGGTATTGAAATGAAACACTTTCTTTTCATTAACAAAAACACAAATAGAACAATCAATCACATAAAACTTAATAATTCAACCTTTAATTCCGGTTTCAGGTAAAAATTTACAGGTTTGTATCGACTATTACTGCATCACAATCTCCTCATTTCGGTCATTTATTCAACTGTCTTAATATTTCATATAGTTAATTATTCACCTTTTATTTTCGGAATGTTTTCACTAGATATTTTAATTGTCAACGTATATTGCCGATATTTTCCAATAATTGTAGATATAAATTTCTCTAAAGTTGTTAGTGTCAAAACTCGATCATAATTAAAAGTAAATAAGTAACTGAGACATAGAAAATTATATTTATATAGATCGAGTTCAAGTAACGACTTTGGTCGAGTCATGTTTGGCTAGGAATGAGACCAACCCCAAAATTATAAAATTCGAGTTCGTGTGCATTTAGGGGTGTAGTTCAACCGAGCTGAGCCAAGCTTGAGCTCACCTATGATCGAGCTCGGCTCATGTGGTAAAAAGAGAGTCTGAGCCCTAAACTCGAGTTCCATAAATCAAGGCTCGAGATCAGCTCATTTGATATTTTGCATCCCGAACATACATGAGTTAATTTTTAAGTTAAAAACTCCAATTAGGGATGGTAAAATTAACAATTAGAGGATTATATTGGTGTATAGATTTCGAGCTTTATAACAAAGAATTTGAGTTTATGTATGTATTTTACGAGCTTTATTGAAAAAAATCTGAGCGTCTTTATAAAAAAATTGTAAATCAAAACATTATATTGAAACTAAAAAATAATACATATAAAACCCAAAGGTTTTAATTTTAACACTAAAAAATTATAGTGCAAGAAAAAATGGTTGAAAGCTCGAAAAAAATTACATATAAGCTCAATTAGATTAGTATTAGATGTATGATACTCATATATATCTGGATGTATAATCCTATTTGTGTAGAATTAATTAACTCGTAATTCTCATTCTAACAATCGAGAGAAAATTAATTAACTCGTAATTCTATTACTCTCATCTTGTCTCATTCAAATCCCCCCATACGAAGGCCCTTTTTTTCTTTTTTTTTGGGCTTGAAGTGTGGGTGCAGACGGGATTCGCTGGCCAGTTCTAATTATCCACTTTAGAATGGAGGGGGTGGGATTCGAACCCGTGACCTTTGGTCACAAGGCTCTGATACCATGTCAAGAAACCAACCCAACCAAAAGTTTAAACCAATGGTTGGAGTTCCTTGATTCGTTTTATATTCTAACAATTTCCTTATTAAGCAATCAATTATTCAAACAGAATTCAAGAGGAAATTAAAGATGAAGGTGTCAAGTGTATCAGTACGCTGCATTGTGATGCATTGATATTGGCATCGGCTTCTGCGTGGCCGACCTGGAACGTTGATTCCGACTCAGAGGAATATTCGACATTTTTGGACTCGTTGAGGGAAGAACTCGGCCGTGGAACACCAGAAATCTGCAATAGACCCATAACCAGCAGAAACAATGTCGAAAAATATGTCTTGGTGAACTTAGTAATACCCTTTAACGGGAAGACAATTACTTTAGCCTTAAGAGCTTCAAATGCTCATTTAGTCGGGTTTCAGGACAGGGTATCGGAAAACAACGTCAATAAGTTACGAGCCAATTTTTTCTCGGACGAGTACACAAAATTAAGCGATAAATATACGAGTATATTTCCCGATGCAGATGTTTTAGGACCGGCGATTCCCTGTGAAAGCAGGGACACTGATTTAGAAAGGAAAGCCGGGGTTTCGAGGACAGAACTAATTGTAGGGATTTCTGTTCTTAGAAATGCCATTACTGCAGTTCATGGAAAGGATTTTACGGGTGAAAATGTTGCGAAGTTTGCTCTAATCTCGATTCAAATGGTTGTCGATGCAGCGAAATTCAGATATATCGAGAATCAGGTGAAGAATCGAGGAATGAGGACGTCTTTCGAGGTTGGTGTTCGCCTCGTACACTTGGGATATAATTGGCAAATAATCTCACTGCAATTTGAACATATACCTAATCAATGCCGACCACGGAGTGGTACTTTTACTCAGGAAGAAATGGATCTTGGTCTCCTCCTATTCGGGATATCCGGGTTAAATTCGAATGACGGTCATCCCGGTCTTGCAGTTGAATAAGTGAATAAAATACCTCATGATGCGATTTCGAACAAGTGGTATAAACACAGGTTGAAAAATAAAAATGTCGTCCCGACCACCCGAAACGGCTCGAATTGAAGTGTATAATTCAAGTTTTTTAGGCCTCTAAGCTCCAGGAACAAAAATGTCCGAAATTTCACGGATAGTTAATCGGGTCAGATAAAGCGGTCAAAACAAATTTCAAAAACATCTGAAGACATTGGACATTACCGGTATGCCATAAACCAGTTTCGGCCAAAAATCGGATAACTAAAAGTAATTTGTAGTAGTTTATAGGGTCTAGAATCGAATAAGATACCTCATGATGCGATTTCAGACACGTGGTTTAATAACAGGCTGAAAAATAAAAAATGGCCGCTAAGACGATCCGAAACGGCTCGAATTGAAGTGTATAATACACGTTTTTCAGGCCTCTGAGCTCCTGGAACAAAAAAGTCCGAAAATCGCACGGATAATTAATCGAGTCAGATAAAGCGGCACAATTTTTTTCAAAAACATCGGAAGACATTTGACGTTACCAGTCTGCTATAAACCAGTTTCGGCCGAAAATCAGATAACCGTGTAAAAGTGATTTATAGTAATTTATAGGGTCTAGAATCGAATAAGATACCTCATTATGCGACGGACACATGCTATAAAAACAGGCTGAAAATAAAAATAGTCGCTCCGACCCCCCCGAAACGGCTCAAATTGAAGTGTATAATACACGTTTTTTAGGCCTCTAAGCTTCCAGAACAAAAATGTCCAAAAATCGCATGGATGATTAATCGAGTCAGATAATGCGGGCACAAATTTTTTCAAAAACATCGGAAGATATTTTACCTTACCGGTATGCTATAAACCAGTTTTCCCGAAAATCAGTTTAACCGTGGAAAAGTGATTTATAATGGTTATAGCCTATAGGTTCTAGAATCGAATAAGATACCTCATTACGATTTCGGACACATGGTATAAAAACGGCTGGAAAGTAAAAATAGCCACTCCGACCACCCGAAACGGCTCGAATTGAAGTATATAATACACGTTTTTTAGGCCTCTGAGCTCCCGGAACAAAAATGTCCGAAAATCGCACGGATGGATAATCGAGTCAGATAAAGCGCCACAAAATTTTTCAAAAACATCGAAAAGACATTTGACGTTACCGGTATACTATAAACCAGTTTCGGCCGAAAATCGGATAACCGTGTAATAGTGATTTATAGTAGTTTATAGGGTCTAGAATCGAATAAGATACCTCATGATGTGATTTCGGACAAGTGGTATAAAAACATGTTGAAAAATATAAATGGCCGCTCCGACGACTCGAAACGGCTCGAATTGAAGTGTATAATACATGTTTTTTAGGCCTCTAAGCTCCCGGAACAAAATTGTCCGAAACTCGCACAGATGGTTAATCGAGTTAGATAAAGTGGGCACAAAAATTTTCAAAAACATTGGAAGACATATGACGTTACCGGTATGTTGTACACCAGTTTTGGTGAAAATCAGATAATCGTGTAAAAGTGATTTATTGTAGTTTCTAGTTTCTAGAATCGACTAAGATACCTCATGATGCGATTTCGGACACGTGGTATAAAATCAGGCTGAAAAATAAAAATGGCCGCTCCGACAACCCAAAATGGCTCGAATTGAAGTGTACAATACACATTTTTTAGGCCTTTGAGCTCCCGGAACTAAAAAGTCCGAAAATCGCACGGATGGTTAATCGAGTCAGATAAAGCGGGCACAAAATGTTTCAAAAACATCGGAAAGACATTTTACGTTACCGTTATACTATAAACCAGTTTCGGCCGAAAATCGGATAACCATGTAAAAGTGATTTATACTAGTTTATAGGATCTAGAATCGAACAAGATACCTCGTGATGCGATTTCGGACACGTGGTATAAAAACAGGCTGAAAATAAAAATGGCCGCTCCGACGACCCGAAACGGCTTAAATTGAAGTGTATACACGTTTTTTTAGGACTCTCAGCTCCGGGAACAAAAATGTCCGAAAATCGCACGGATGGTTAATCTAGCCAGATAAAGCGGACACAAAAATATTCAAAAACATCGGAAGATGATTGACGTTACCGGTATGCTATAAACCAGTTTCGGCCGAAAATCGGATAACCGTGTAAAAGTGATTTATTGTAGTTTATAGTCTAGAATCGACTAAGATACCTCATGATACGATTTCGGACACGTGGTATAAAACCAGGTTGAAAAATAAAAATGACCGCTCCGACGACCCAAAACGGCTCGAATTGAAGTGTATAATACACGTTTTTTAGTCCTTTGAGCTCCCAGAACAAAAATGTCCCAAACTCGCACGGATGGTTAATCGAGTCAGATAAAGCGTGCACAAAATTTTTGTTGAACCATATATTCAAATATATATATAGTATATATGTTTATGTTTTGATAATGACAAGTCTAGCTCTTTATATATTATATACTCGTATGTATAATCGTGTGCTAAGTGTACAGAATATTAGTTACAAGATCTAATCTATCAAGTGTAAAAGATTCAAGTATATTAGTCAATGAATTGACTAAGTCGAAGATTGATAGAAGATCACAAGCGCGCATAATGAACTAAAGTTATATTCATCAACTATAGCTTTAATACAAGATTGGTTCTAGTTATAGCCAGTAGCTATAACTCTATATCATGAAGAAATGATCAAGACTTATGTGTGTTTTAGTTGAAACAATTGTTTCCTAATTTGTGTCGTGTAGGTATTAGTGTTTAAATGGTATTCTATTTAAATATAGAATTGTTAATCTTAATAGGATTATATAAAATATCTTTTAGTTAAATAAGAAATAAATAATTGTCTATGAGATAATTATTTATTACTAAAATAAACTAAAGATTTTTTATATGATTTTAATTGTCAAAAATATATAATCTAGATATAGTTTGTTTCGATTTTGGAAATTGTGTGATATGCCACATTTCCATAAATCGTGTAGGACTTATTTAAATAAATATTATGTATTTATTTAATGTCCTAAATAAACTAAAGATTATATTATGGTAATATATTTTATTATCTTTGACATGATTTAGGAAGTTGATTTAATAAGGATACTAATTGTTTATTATATAAAGATCTTTCCTAAATATGAATTAGGAAATTAATTCCTTATATAATACATATAGTATATTATTAAATTTTTCCTAAATATATTAAGATTAGATTTAAGGTAGTATTACTAAAAGACTAGTATTCTAGTTTAAAGTAATATTCCTAAATCATCTAGGGTTTAAATTACCTAGATACATATTCTATATAAATAGACTACCATGATACATTAAAACACACGAAATACACAACACATATACACGCAAATCAAGAGAGAGCCGTCGGTCATATACTTCAAGGTTCGAGCTTTTCATTGTCATATCCGATTCAAGATTCAAGTGCTCAAGCATTGATCTTATTCATTCAAGATAGTGACACCAAGAAAACATTGAAGACTTTATCTTATTTACGTAAGATAGATTGAGTATTTAGCGGTACTCGTTGTAAGACAAATATTTAACGATATTTGTCGTAGCTAGATATTTAACGGTATCTAGATTGAGTTGTGACTAACATCAAAGTCGCACGAGTAGGGTTGATAAAATTGTAATCCAGAGTTGGTACTAATTTTATTAATCGAGAATAGTGGACGTAGGTCTCAGAGTGTGAGACTGAACCACTTCAAAAATATCGTGCCTCTACTTTATTATTGCTCTACTCAACAATCATCATACAACTACACACACATCGAAGAAGATTTTAAAAGAAGGCATACTCAATTCAACCCCCCCTTCTTGAGTATATTATATCAATAGACTCTTCAATTGGTATCAGAGCCTCGTGCTCTTGATCGCCTAGCCGCGTGAGTTTTGATCCTTCTATTGATTCTATATTATATACTCTTTCATCAATGGATCCCAAGCATCTCAAGTGCCCTATCTTCGATGGCAAAAACTATAGTTTATGGAAAAATATGATGACTCATTACATCAAGGGTTGTGATTGGGAATGTTGGAAGATCATCCAAACTGGACCAAAGAATATCTTGGTCGCCGCCGCCAATGGAACAACCTATGAAAAAATGGAAAGTGATTATGTGGAAAGTGACTACAAAATTGCTGAAAAAAACTCTAAGGCCATGAGCCTCCTACAGAACGGTATGATAACCTCAGAATTCGATAGATTCTCATCCTGTAGTTCCGCTAAGGAAATATGGGATAGTCTCGAACTTGCTTATGAAGGAACATCCGCAGTCAGGAAACATCGTATAGACTTGCTCGTTCAAAGATATGAACTTTTCAATATGGAAAAGAATGAATCTATTGATAGCATGTCTGCACGATTTTCTTGTATTATTAATGAACTGCGGAACCTTGGCAAAAAGATCGATTCTGAGGATATCATTCGTAAGATTCTTAGGAGTCTCACCAAAAAGTGGCAACCTAAGGTCACGGCCATAGAGGAAGCACGTGATTTATCTAAAATCACTTACCAAGAACTGATTGGATCCTTAATGGCTCACGAGATCATACTAAATAAAAACGATGATGATCCCAAAGGAAAGGGAGTCGCTTTACAAGCCTCCACAAGCGAAGTAAGCGAAGAAGAACTTGAGGATGAAACAGTTCTATTCGCTAGACGATTTAAGAAAGCAGTTTTCAAAGGTAGATACAAAAACTCCAGCAACAAAACGTTCGACAAAAAGAAAACTGACTCCAAACAAACATTCTTCAAAAGAGGATGTTTCAAGTGTGGACAACAAGACCATATGATCAAAGATTGTCCAAGTTGGGACAAAATTAAAGACAAGTCAAAAAGAGAAAAGACCAAAACAGAGTTTAAGAAAGTAATGCTTGCGTCATGCTGGGGAGAATTAGAATCTGAAGATGACGAAGACTCTGAAGAAGAAGAGATAGCAAACCTATGCCTAAGCAACGTCAGCCTAGATCTAATCTCAAACGACAATGATGAAGATGACGCATCGAATATGTGTCTCCTTGGAGAATCAGACTCAGACGACGACGACGAAGAGGTAAATTTTCTTCAACTCAAAAGTCAAGTTAAAAACTTATCTAAGGCTATGCTAATTAAATATTTTGAGAAGACCCTAGGCCAATGTCATGAACAAAATCTTGAGTTAAATGACTTGAAAGAACAGATCCTCGATATTGCTGAGGAAAATCAACTTCTGAAAGCCAAAGCTAAGAAACTGAAATCCAAAATAAGCATTGATGCAAATGCTAAGTTGGAAACAGTTATGTCTGAGAAAAAGGTTCTTGAGTCTAAAGTTATAGCTAATGAAGCTATAACCTCAAAACTAAAACTCAACATTAAAGAGCTTCAATCTAAAGTTATAGCTAATGAAGCTATAACTTCAGAATTAAGAAAGGTTAATGAACGGCTTAAGTCAGAATCTTCGACTATGGTCGAAGATGAGACTCATCAGGAAGAAGTTGAGATTCTCGAAAGCAAAATCATGGATCTAGAATTCAGTATATCTAAAATCAAGAAAGAACATGCCAAAATCGTGTCTGACTTCCATAAAGACATTCAAAACCTAAAAGAATCTAGCAACACTGACCATAGTGAATGTAAGAAAGAAATAGACTCCCTAAAAGAACTCCTTCTTCATGCTCGGAAAGTTCACGATAAGTGGGAAGGAAGCACTAACGTTCTAAACTTCCTAACTGAACAATCCGACAACAACATGAAGATGGGTTTAGGTCACGAATGTTATGGAAGGAGGGATCACTCAAAATGTAAACAAAGCCCAACAGATAGAGACTTTAGAAGAAGAAAATATGCCGACCTTCCTGAGTATTTAATATGCACTTATTGTGGCCATACTGGACACCTCCGAGAAAACTGTGTGAAACACGCACAAGATTTTAAAACCGGAGTTAAGTTTGTTAAATCCTTAGGAATTCCAAGCGACACTATTTCTGTCTCTGATAGTGATGGTGACAAAACTGAGGAAAGAAACATTGACCACAGATGGTTCTATGACATGACATTTGACTACGAAGAAAAGAAAAACAGAACCAAACAGACTCCTCAAACATCACACAAAAAATGGTCACCAAGAGTCCAGACTAAGACTTACACAAAAGCATCTAAACCCAACTACTACCAATATAGAAAGACCTATGTAAGACAAGTCTGGGTTAAAAAGGAAGATGTATTTGTGATTACTAACAACAAAGGACCCAAGTATGCTTGGGTACCTAAATCCTGTCTTTAAAATTATTTGTGCAGTTTGTCGCCAAGGAAAATAACCTATGGTATCTCGACAGTGGATGCTCAAGACATATGACAGGCGACGTAAACCTATTCCAAACCCTAAAACCTTTTGACGGAGGTAAAGTCACATTCGGTGATAACAAAAAGGGAAAGATCATCGGAATTGGTAAGATAGGTATTTCATCCTCTCATGCTATAAATGATGTATACCTTGTAAATGGTCTCAAACACATTCTTATCAGTATATCTCAATTATGTGACAAAGGAAATAAAGTGGTTTTTCATTCAGATATATGTCGTATAATCTTAGAAGGCACCAGTAAAGTGATACTTGAAGGTCACAGGATGAAAAATGTTTATATGATTGATTTAAATGTTGTACCTACTGATTCTCTATCATGCATGAAAGTTACGTTAGATGATCCATGTCTATGGCACAAGAGATTTGGTCATATTAGCTCACCTATTCTAAGTAAGCTGAAAAGATGGGACTTGGTCGAAGGTCTTCCAAAGATCAAATTTGATCAAGAAAAGATGTGTGACACATGTGCACGATGTAAACACGTCAGATCATCCTTTAAGCCAAAAAGAGTGGTAAGCACAGAACAAGCTCTTGAACTAGTACACATGGATCTATGTGGCCCTATGAAGGTAAGAAGCAGAGGTGGTTCCAGGTACGTTTTCGTTCTAGTTGATGATTACTCTAGATTTGTTTGGCCAATCTTTCTTCATTCTAAAGACGAAACATTCGATGAATTTGTTAGTCTCATGAAACTTGTCCAAAACAAATATAAATCAAACCTAGTAACAATCCGTACTGATCATGGAACTGAGTTCGACAATCATGCTTTTATTGAGTTCTGTAAAACCAATGGTGTTGGACATAACTTCTCGGCCCCTAGAACCCCACAACAAAATGGAGTCGTAGAACGAATGAACAGAACCCTAGAAGACATGGCTCGAACAATGCTTCTTTGCAGTGGCCTACCTAGAAACTTTTGGGCTGAGGCTATTAGTACAGCTTGCTACATTCATAACCGTGCTATGATTAGACCTATCCTTAAAAAGACTCCTTATGAACTTCTTCGTGGTCGTAAACCAAACATATCTCATTTAAGATGTTTTGGTAGTAAATGCTTTGTTCACAACAATGGTAAAAACAGATTAAGCAAATTCGACCCTAGAAGTGATGAAGCAATCTTTATAGGATATTCAGATCATAGTAAAGCCTACAAAGTTTTTAACAAACGTACTTTATGCTTAGAGGAAAGTATTCATGTTATCTTTGATGAGAATAATGCCTTCGATAAGCCATTACAGGATATAGAGGAAAACCTAGATGAACCTGATTTCAGGTTATCAAGGGAAGATCCTCCTGAAATGGAAATTGAAGAAGGAGAACCTCAAGGAATTCATGATGAACTCAACTTGGGAGAAAATGGTACGAGAGATGAAACTACAGTTGATGATACTGTAGATAACTCTCAAACCAATGACTCGGAACCCAGAGTTACAGCTAATGAAGCTGTAACTTTGAATCAAAACCAAAGGGAAGAGGCCAGAGTTATACCTGACCCTACTATAAACCCAGGTTTGGATTCAGAGGGAACAAGTCAAGATCCCGAGTCAAGTTCAAGGAATGCAAATGATCAATCAAGGAACTGGAGATATAAAGGCTCTCATCCTTTGGATAATGTAATAGGAAGCCTGACAGATGGAGTTCAAACTCGAAGGAGCTTAAATAACTTTTGCTCATTCTACTCCTTTCTCTCCACCATTGAACCTTCAAATATCAAGGAAGCTCTCGCAGAACCAGACTGGATAGTTGCCATGCAAGAAGAACTCCAGCAATTTGAAAGAAACAAAGTTTGGCATCTTGTTCCTCGACCTAAGGACAGAACTGTCATTGGAACTAGATGGGTATTCAGAAACAAGTTGGATGACACTGGAGTCATTGTGCGAAACAAGGCCAGACTAGTAGTTCAAGGATACAACCAACAGGAAGGGATCGATTATGACGAAACCTTTGCTCCTGTTGCTCGTCTTGAGGCAATAAGACTACTCATTGCATTTGCAGCACACAAGGGAATGAAGCTTTTTCAGATGGACGTTAAGACTGCATTTCTTAATGGCTATCTCCAAGAGGAAGTATTTGTTGAACAACCTCCTGGATTTCCTGACAGCAAACTCAAGGATCATGTATTCAAATTGGACAAAGCACTATATGGTCTAAAACAAGCACCTAGGGCATGGTACGACAGATTATCAAAGTTCCTATTGGAGAGTGGATTCAAGAGAGGGTCTGTGGATAAAACCCTATTTCTTAAAAGCGAAAACTCAGATCTACTAGTTGTTCAGATCTATGTTGACGATATTATTTTTGGCTCAACTAATAAAAAGTTGTGCAAGTACTTCTCTGAGTTGATGACTTCTGAGTTCGAGATGAGTATGATGGGAGAACTAAAGTTCTTCCTTGGACTTCAAATACAACAAACTGAAGAAGGAATCAAGGTTCATCAACAAAAATATGTCAAAGAGTTACTAAAGAAATTTGGAATGGAAACCTCTCATGCAATGCCTACTCCAATGGTTACAGATAAGAAGTTAACCAAAGACGAAGATCGTAAGTCTGTAGATGAAACAACTTACAGAGGTATGATTGGCTCACTTCTCTATCTTACAGCAAGTCGTCCAGATATAATGTTTAGTGTCTGTGTTTGTGCGAGATTCCAATCTGCACCAAAAGAATCACACATGATTGCAGTTAAGAGAATTTTAAGATACCTAATCGGAACCTCAAAATTATATCTATGGTATCCCATGGACTGTAACTTTAACTTAGAAGGATATTCAGATGCGGATTATGCAGGATGTTCTTTAGACAGAAAAAGTACCTCCGGACTTGCTACCTTTGTAGGTCCTTGTATTATATCTTGGGGATCCAAGAAACAAAATTCTGTCGCTCTCTCAACTGCTGAAGCAGAATATATTGCAGCCGCACTGGTATGTTCTCAACTTTTATGGTTAAAGCAACAGTTACATGATTATGGTGTTGATGTTGGATGTGTGCCTATATTATGTGATAATACGAGTGCCATAATTATATCTAAAAACCCAGCCCAGCACTCGAGGACCAAACATATTGAGATTAGACACCACTTTCTAAGAGACCATGTTGAAAAGAAAAATATAAAATTGGAATTTTGTAGTACGGAAAAACAGTGGGCAGATATCTTCACTAAACCATTGGCTAGAGAACGCTTTGAGACTTTGCGATTGGAAATTGGTTTAATCGGTGGCACCTAATCAAATCTTAAAAGCAAAAATAACCCAATGATTGACTACGGTTTAGATGAGATTATATGACTGTGTCCGTATACTCCGCTGCATGTGTATGTATATATTCGATATTAAATTCTGTTTTTGTAGTTATATTATATGATTTACATATGAATGTGTACACAATCGACCTCACAATAATATTACGTCACATATTATAATTTACCTACATATACGTTTTACATATTATACAAATTATAATAAGCAAATATTACCAAATAAATTAAAACTTACCAATTTATCACACAAATTACGTGTGATGGTCCCCACTGCCACGTTCCATAAACCACCTAGCCCCACAACCATTTGCCACATACCCCAACCTAGACCCTAGCCTTTGACTTTAACTACCCGTCATTATTACCCCACACTTACCACAATTCATCTCAATTATTTACCTCTTTACCATCCTCAACTAAAAACTCCATAAAATTCCACAAAACTTAAAACCTCCATTAAAACTCTTCCAAACCTCCGCAAAGAATACACCTGAAACCACCATCTTTTATCTCCATCACCATGCCTCCCTCACGCGCCACCCGCTCTCATCAAAAGAAACCTTCACCTCCTTCACCACCTTCGTCACCCCTACCGTCTCCAACACCCATAGCCACCGCCGCACCACCATCCGACAAAGGCAAACGACGAAAACTCAACCGCTCATCTCCTTCCATCTCCGATGACATGCATGAAATGGGTTTTACATCTCAAAACCCGCGCCCTCTGTTTTCCGAGTATTCGATTGAAGCCACTAGAGAGGGTCTTGAAAGAGTTCGAATGACCAAAAACGAAGGTATGTTGATCGAACGTGTCCTCCCTTATGCTATTCATGCGGGTCGTTATTACTCACGGTCATGGGTCGAAAGTTCGAAATCTTTAGGTTTCTTTAAAGATTTCATAAAATATCAGGGATGGGAGTACATTAGTAGCTTTTCGGGGTTGATTTTTCCTATTGAGATAGTTCAGTTTCTTGCTTCGGTTAAAAGGTGTGACAATGGCATTGTGGGTGTCGTGAATGGAAAGGATGTGGTCATAACTAAATCGGAGATTTGTGATATCTTCAAACTTGATCATGAAGGGTTAAATCTTGACCCAAAGTTGGAGTGGAATGTAGTTTCTAAAGAACAAAAAATGGTGATTAAGAAGTACTTTGATGCGGATGCCACCGAGGTAACACCTCTGCTTACTGTTTCCTTTAACCCCAAATTAAAGTTCTTCCTGAATTTTTTGTGGAACACTGTGTTGCCTCGTCGGGGTGGTCGGGATAAGCTTGCTAGTGTCGAAGCCGTGGTATTATATAGTTGGTTGGAGGGACAGAAAGTCGACTTAGCTTCCTTATTATGTCACAAAATTTGTCAAGTTTCGAAAGTGGTTGTTAAGGAGAAGTTTTGCTCAACCGTCGACATTCCATATGGAATGTGGATATCCGAATTATTGCTTAAAAAGGGTGTGGTTGATGATAATAGTTTTGGAATTAAGCCAAAAGATGTTATGAATGATCGTTTGTTGAAACTCATGGACATTTGTTTTGATGGGGTTGATCTCGCGTTTGTTAAGAACGAACCAACTCCGAATCCTTCACCATCTTTTGCGGGTCTTGAAGCCAAGATGGATCAACTTCTTGGTATGTGTGAAATAAAAAAGGAGAAAGAGGAGGCAGGGGGTAGCAGGGTTAAGAGGGGTCGTGATTTTGAGGCTAAGGTAACGGAATGGATGGAGAAAGTGGATCAACACTTGGTAAAAATTGGGTCAGAGGTCTCGGTTGTTTGCTCGGAGTTGCTAAACATGAGTGACCGTCTTTCGTTTCTGGCTACTCAAGGGGGAGCTATGGTCCGTGATCATGGATTATTACGGACGGATGCATCTCAAGCACTCGAAGCGATTAAGGCGCTATCTTTGAAAATTCTTAACTTCGAGTTGGCTCTCAATGCCCAAGGGAGGAACGTGACTAGTTGTTTGGATCGGTTGGAGTCACTTGAATATCGTACCCGACCCGACTATGTGAATCCTTATGCAAAGAATCCGGGTTCAAGCTCTCGTTCGTAATTCGTCATCTCCGTCTCTGTTTCGTTGTGAATTTGAAGATTGGTTTGTTGGTGTTGTTTTAAGTCTGGGGTGGACTTATGAATTTTCTTTTGTCTTGTGGCCCAATCCCTAACCTAGCCCATTAAGGAATCCGAGGCCTTACCCTTTTGTTTTGCCTCTCTCTCGGATTTCCTAATCTTACGATGGCTCAATTTACTAGTTATCTTTTGCAGGCCCTCTACGCACTAACCTGGCCGGCCCAATTTTCTTTAAAACACTATTACTTTTGCATTCGGCCCATTGGCTTAGTATTTTCGGATTGTTGTGTATATTTTTAACATTCCGTATGTGGTTATGTGATATTTTCTATGTTCATATTATTTCGCCTCGTTTATATGCTTGCTTATGCTTCGTACGTATATTATTCTAGTCGTTTCATGTCTTTGTTCACATCTTTTCGATGATGTCAAGAGGGGGAAAAATGCGACTTAGATTAGAATTTGCCTAAGCTTGCTCCTTGTCGTAATTCATTGTCTCTTAGGGTCCTTAAAGGATATGGGATAGATAGAAGATAAAAACCCTAAGTGCCTCTTTGCTATGAATGACCATTATTATATTGAGGGGGAACATACACTTAGACACGAAATCTAAGAGAGACTTGCCATCATCAAAAAGGGGGAATTTGTTGAACCATATATTCAAATATATATATAGTATATATGTTTATGTTTTGATAATGACAAGTCTAGCTATTTATATATTATATACTCGTATGTATAATCGTGTGCTAAGTGTACAGAATATTAGTTACAAGATCTAATCTATCAAGTGTAAAAGATTCAAGTATATTAGTCAATGAATTGACTAAGTCGAAGATTGATAGAAGATCACAAGCGCGCATAATGAACTAAAGTTATATTCATCAACTATAGCTTTAATACAAGATTGGTTCTAGTTATAGCCAGTAGCTATAACTCTATATCATGAAGAAATGATCAAGACTTATGTGTGTTTTAGTTGAAACAATTGTTTCCTAATTTGTGTCGTGTAGGTATTAGTGTTTAAATGGTATTCTATTTAAATATAGAATTGTTAATCTTAATAGGATTATATAAAATATCTTTTAGTTAAATAAGAAATAAATAATTGTCTTATGAGATAATTATTTATTACTAAAATAAACTAAAGATTTTTTATATGATTTTAATTGTCAAAAATATATAATCTAGATATAGTTTGTTTCGATTTTGGAAATTGTGTGATATGCCACATTTCCATAAATCGTGTAGGACTTATTTAAATAAATATTATGTATTTATTTAATGTCCTAAATAAACCAAAGATTATATTATGGTAATATATTTTATTATCTTTGACATGATTTAGGAAGTTGATTTAATAAGGATACTAATTGTTTATTATATAAAGATCTTTCCTAAATATGAATTAGGAAATTAATTCCTTATATAATACATATAGTATATTATTAAATCTTTCCTAAATATATTAAGATTAGATTTAAGGTAGTATTACTAAAAGACTAGTATTCTAGTTTAAAGTAATATTCCTAAATCATCTAGGGTTTAAATTACCTAGATACATATTCTATATAAATAGACTACCATGATACATTAAAACACACGAAATACACAACACACATACACGCAAATCAAGAGAGAGCCGTCGGTCATATACTTCAAGGTTCGAGCTTTTCATTGTCATATCCGATTCAAGATTCAAGTGCTCAAGCATTGATCTTATTCATTCAAGATAGTGACACCAAGAAAACATTGAAGACTTTATCTTATTTACGTAAGATAGATTGAGTATTTAGCGGTACTCGTTGTAAGACAAATATTTAACGGTATTTGTCGTAGCTAGATATTTAACGGTATCTAGATTGAGTTGTGACTAACATCAAAGTCGCACGAGTAGGGTTGATAAAATTGTAATCCAGAGTTGGTACTAATTTTATTAATCGAGAATAGTGGACGTAGGTCTCAGAGTGTGAGACTGAACCACTTCAAAAATATCGTGCCTCTACTTTATTATTGCTCTACTCAACAATCATCATACAACTACACACACATCGAAGAAGATTTTAAAAGAAGGCATACTCAATTCAACCCCCCTTCTTGAGTATATTATATCAATAGACTCTTTAATTTTTCAAGAACATTGGAAGACATTTGACGTTACCGGTATGCTATAAACCAGTTTCGACTGAAAATTAGATAACCGTGTAAAAGTGATTTATAGTAGTTTATAGGCTCTAGAATCGAATAAGATACCTCATGATGCGATTTCGGATAAGTGGTATAAAAACATGTTGAATAATAAAAATGGCCGCTCCGACCACCCGAAACGGCTCGAGTTAAAGTGTATAATACACGTTTTTTAGGTCTCTGAGCTCCCGGAACAAAAATGTTCGAAAATCGCAAGGATGGTTAATCGGGTCAGATAAAGCGGGCACAAAATTTTTCAAAAAAATCGGAAGATGATTGGTGTTACCGGTATGCTATAAACCAGTTTCGGCCGAAAATCGGAAAACCGTGTAAAAGTGATTTGTAGTACGTAGTTTATAAGGTCTAGAATCGAATAAGATACATCATGATGCGATTTCGAACACGTGGTATAAAAACAGGTTGAAAAATAAAAAATGGTCGCTCCGACGACCCGAAACGGCCATTCATATAATGGAGGAGTTATTATTAATGTTTTAGATAGACTTTTAAACAATTCATATAAGTTACGGTAAGTCCACTAAAACTTGAAAGAGACGGTCTTTCAATAAATTATTGAGAGACCATTCTTTCGTACCATTTTATTTGTATTCCATGACCCTTTTGTCATTAATCGTACCATAATAGTTTTGTACCTATTTACCTAATAAATGTACTTATTTTATATTTAATCATGATTTGTACCAATTTTATTACTTTTAGTACCACTTTTTCTTAAATTTGTACAATAGTCTCTCAATAAGCTTATTGAAAGGTCGTCTCACAGGACACCTACTGCGGTAAGTCTCGTGAGAGATCGTTTCTCACTAATTTAGCGAGAGACATTACACTGAAGCAAAAAAATTCAGTGAGTCTCTCACTCTATCATGTAAGAGGTTTTCTAATAACGCTATGGAGAGATTCTCTATTTAAAACTTCACAAATTCTTATTTGCAACGGCACTATCCGTCGCAAGCTTGTGACGGATACCTTTTCTCTCACAAAATACCCACTTTTTCTCTCTCTCCAACACTATTCATGTGGTCCCCTTTCTCCACTAACTCATTTTGTATCCACTTTATCTCACAAAATATCCGTCACAAATGGTGACCCGTCGCAAACAAGACTTACTATTAAAATTTTAGGTATAAATTATCAATCCACATAAATTGTTATAGGTGAAGAATGTTACAAAGGCAAATTAGTCAAAGATGGTGACAAAATTATCATACCTCATCTTGTGCTACGTTTATTAGTGTATTTGTCGTCAGAATTGGTCGTCAAAAAGACATGACCATGAATCCATTAGTTCGCTTTTTAATGTGTCATGCATGGACGACAAGGCGGTTAGCAGGAGTCCTCGTCTTTCCGACGGTTGAGATTTTGTCTGAGATTTTAAAGTATTTAGTTGAATTTTTCAGATACTACCTCTAGGACCACCCCCAAGCAAGGTCATGAGAGTGGTCATGACCTTGTTTGGTCATGATTAGTGGGTTAATTTAGATAATTAATTTGTGACCACTTTGTTAATTGGTGACCATATACTCAACCAAGGTCAATTTGTGACCTTTGTTGATAATTCTTGACCATATTTGTGACCACCTAGGTGTACAAATATTATTGGTTGATGAATAAAAAAAGAATAAATGTGTATAGAAAGTAGGGTGATTAAGGTAGAAAATGATTGGGTTAATGACCTAGGTCGTGACCTTTTGCTTGGGAGGGTGAAAGTAGGTCAAGATAAATAAAGTGAGATTAAGGGTAAAATCGGGTCGCGACCTAATTATCGCGACCACTGCTTGGGGATGGTCTAACAGTTGTTACGACCGATTAATGAATTTTGTTAAGAACCTTCTCATTTTGTCTTTTATCCAACTGTTTCTCTCTAATAGACACGTTTGATTTTATTATAGTTAATTGATGACGCAGGACATTTGTTCCTGACCTAGACCTGATGAAATTAGGTTGATCCGATTGACCTGATTCGAAAAGGCTGACTCGACAGAACATAAGTTTAATTGATAAAAAAATACCTAAATGAGTAATTGACGAGCCGACTTTTTTTTCCTTTATCAGACCTGAAATAACCCGGCCTCTTGAGTCTTGACCCTAACCCTGACCCTGACCCTGACCCGTTTACCATATTTACTTACAAGTGATAAAGTCCACACCATGATGTGACACACCCATAAAATTCTAAATGACCTAATCCGACCTAAAATAGGCCATCCTTAACTTACAAAATAATTTGACACATCCGAAACTGCCCAACCCAAAAATGGCGCGATATACGTAAGACATAAAAAGACGTAGCCAAACCAGTTCTATATTAGGCATCGAAACAACATATTTTCTCTTCATTAACAAAAACACATATACAGTAGAACAGAATTTCCATCTCTTAATAATTCAGCTTTCAGTTCTGGTTTCAGTAAACAAATAAAAACACTAAAGGTTTGTGTTAACTATTGAATTAATTCTATCCGTCTCTCCGTCTTGGTCATCTATATATTTACGTATTGTTTTTTTAAATTTGTATTTTTACGACATTTCTAGTGAATAATTTGTATCGTTATTCGCATTTTGGTTTGTTACCGTAGTTATTAATTTCACCAAAGTATTCGTGTTAAAAATAAAAGTAAACAAGTAATCGGAAAATAGTTGACAAGGTCAACCAACAATTAGTGAGTTTGTCACTAATTAAGTTTAATTAGAAGAAAATTCACGAATTTAGTAAAATAAAATAAAATTCTACGCGTCAACTAAAGAAATTGCCAAGATGAATATATTTTGACAACCTAATAAATTAATTTTTGCAAATAATTTAAAAGTTACAAAACAAAACCCCAAACAATTGTCGCGGAATCAGGCCAACCCTCAATTGGCCTGATTCTGCATATAACTCGAGTTCAAGTCAACGAATTTGCTCGAGTCATGTTTGCCTGATGTCCCGTAACACGACATTCATTCTCATGTAAAATGGTTTATTACATAACCTTGTAATCGAATCGTGAATAATCGAGATATATTCATGACCTAGATTCGAGTTCTCCTTTCGTCATGGTCAATATTAATTTAATTGACCCCTGTTTTTTACCCTATTAGTCAATAGTTTTTTATTTTCCTCTGGTGACGAGGGATTTAATCCCGAATCCATGCATTCCCGTACCACCAAGTTTTAAGGTTTAACTCAGTTACCACTAGATTAACACCAACTGGTTCGTCTTAGTCAATAGTTATCTAACGTCTCCCTTTTGTAAAAGTGACCGGTAAAAGCAATCAATTGAAACAGGACACAAGAGGAAAGATGAAGGTGTCTAGCATATCGGTATGGTGCATAGTGATGGCGGTGATCGTGGCAGCAGCATCAGCTGCAGCGCAGCGGACCTGGACAATTGAAGCTAAACCCAAAAAATATTCGACATTTTTGGAGTCTTTGAGGCAGGATCTCGGCAATGGAACACCAAAAGTCTGCAATATATCAGTGACCCGACAAGCCAATAATAAAACATACGTTTTGGTGAACTTAGTATTACCCTTTAATGGCAACACCATGACATTTGCCTTAAGAGCGTCAAATGGTTATCTTGTCGGTTTTCAGGACACGGAATCCAAAACCAAAAAGTTACGGGCCAATTTTTTTTCAGACGAGTTCCTAGAATTAAACAAAACATCTAAGACTATCTTTCCGGGTGCAGAGATTGTAGGACCGCCGCTTCCCTGTGCAGGCAGTTACACTGATCTACAACGTAAGGCCGGCGACAGAGGAGATATAAGTCTAGGGGTTGGTAGTCTGCAAAATGCCTTTCAACAGGTTTATGGGATGAATTTTACAACTAAAGGTAAGGATATGGGAAAAGTCGTTGCGAAATTTGCTCTAATCTCTATACAGATGGTAGCCGAGGCAGCGCGATTCAAATATATCGAGAAACGGGTGACAGAGAATGAAATGATGGGCAGTTTTAAGGGAGGCAATCGTACAACACTTTTGGAAAATAATTGGAGTAGTCTCTCTCAGGAATTCCATAACCCAGCTCGTCAATGCAAACCAGAAGATCAGAGGTTTACTGCAGAAGAAATGGACCTTGGTCTCCTCCAGTATAAGGCTTAAATTCGGATGATGGTCTCGCATTTATCTAAGACGGGTATGTCTCGTTTAAGACGGTTTTACAAGAGTATTTTCGTAGCATCGTCTCTTTTGGGACTATGACAGTAATGACACTATCTAGACGGTAATATCTAATAAGTCGATATGACAGTAATGACACTATGGGTATTGATGTATGATAAAGCGGGGACACAAATTTTCAACAATAACGGACGGTATTTGAGATTGTTGGTATGCTATAAGATAGTTTCGACTCAAAATCGGATAATTGTGTACATGTGATGTGTAATTGTTATTTCGGTACGAAATCGAATAAGATTGTTGATGATGCGATTTAGGACAAGTGGTATGAAAACCGCAGAAAAATAAAGGTGGCAGACCCGCTACGACTGCCCGAACGGCCCAAACTGTATTGTAATACCGGTTTTTTGGTGTCTAAGTCCCGAAACAAAAATGTCCGAAAATGGCACTGATGGTTACTCGGATCAGATAAAGCGGGCACACAAATTTTCAAAAACGGCGGAGGAGATTTGAGGTTGAACGTATGTTATAAACCAATTTTGGCCGTAAATTGGATAATCCTTGTAAATGTGATGTACTCCGTATAATTGTTTTTCGGGTATGAAATCGTATAAGATCTCATAATGCGATTGCGGACACGTAGCATGAAAACCGACAGAAAAATAAAGGTGGTCCGCTACGACCGCCCGAACAACTCAAATTAAAGTTATAATACACGGTTTTTTGGCCTTTGGGGTCCCAGAAAAAAATTGTCCGGAAATCGCACTGATAAATACTCAAGTCAGATAAAGGGGGCACAAAAATTTTCAAAAACAACAAACGACATTTGAGGATGCCGGTATGCAATAAATCACTTTCGCCTGAAAATCGGATAATTGTGTAAATGTGATGTATAATTGTTTTTAAGGTATGAAATCGAATAAGATACCTCATGATGCGACTTCCTATTCAATTTCAGACACGTGCTATGAAAATCGGCATAAAAATAAAGGTGCCTCGTTATGACCGATCGGACGGCTCAAATTGAAGTGTATAATATACGGTTTTTAGGCATCTGTGGTGCCGAAACAAAAATATCCGAAAATCGCACCGATGATTACTCAAGTTAGGTATAGAAGGTATAAAAATTTTCAGAAACAACAGACGATATTTGAGGTTGTCGGTGTGCTATAAACCAGTTTCGGCCGAAAATCGGATAATCGAGTAAATATGATATATATTTGTTTTTAGGGTTTGAATTCGAACAGATACCACATGATGCGACTTCGTATCCGATTTCGGACACGTGCTATGAAAACCGGCATAAAAATAAAGATGGTCCGTTATGAACCCCCGAACGATTCAAACTGAAGTTTATAATACACATTTTTTAGGCGTCTGGGGAGCTGGAACAAAAATGTCCGAAAATCGCACTGATGGTTACTCGAGTAAGATAGAGGGTAAAAATATTTTCAAAAACAACGGACGACATTTAAGGCTGTCAGTATAGTATAAATCAGTTTCGGCCGAAAATCGGATAATCGAGTAAATGTGATATGTAGTTGTTTCTTGGGTTTGAATTCGAATAAGATACCTCATAATGCGATTTCTTATTTTAATTTGGACATGTTAAACTAGCATAAAAAAAGGTGGCCCGTTATGACCGCTCGAACGACTCAAATTGAAGTGTATAATACACGGTTTTTAGGCATCTATGGGTGCCAGAACAAAAATGTCCCAAAATCGCATTGATTGTCACTCGAGTCAGATAAAGCGCTCAAAGAAGTTTTTGAAAACAACGGACGATATTTGAGGTTTCCGGTATGATATAAATCAGTTTCGGCCAAAAATCGGATAAATGTGTAAATGTGATGTATAACTATTTTTTTGGGTATGAATTCGAATGACATACCTCATGATGCGGCTTCCTATTCGATTTTGGACATGTGCTATGATAACCGACTTAAAAATAAAGGTGGCCTGTTCTGACCGTCCGAATAGCTCAAATTGAAGTGTATAATACACGGTTTTAGCCATCTAGGGTGCCGAAACAAAAATGTGCCAAATCACTCGAGTCAGATAAAGCGCTCAAAGATGTTTTCAAAAACAACGAACGATATTTGAGGTTTCCGGTATGATATAAATCAGTGACGGCCGAAAATCGGATAAATGTGTAAATGTGATGTATAACTGTTTTTTTGGGTATGATTTCGTATGACGTACCTCATGATGCGACTTCCTATTCGATTTTGGACATGTGCTATGATAACCGACGTAAAAATAAAAGTGGCCTGTTTTGACCGTCCGGATGGCTCAAATTGAAGTGTATAATTCACAGTTTTTAGCCATCCGGGGTGCCGAAACAAAAATGTCCCAAAATCGCACTGATGGTCACTCGAGTCAGATAAAGTGCTCAACGAAGGTTTCAAAAACAATGGACGATATTTGAGGTTTCCGGTAGGGCTGTACAAATATTGACCCGGACCGCTGGACCGGACCGGACCGGACCGTAAGGGTCAGACCGGACCGGACCGGACACCTAAAGGTCCGGTCCGCGGGTCATCAAAATGTGGAGAACCGGTCCGCGGTCTTAGCCGGTCTAAACCCGCGGGTTAACCCTTTGGACCGGTTGATGGACCGGATGTATATAATTTCGTATTTTTTTTATTATTACTTGCTAAACTTAGAGTTTGAAATTTTTAAATTTCCTTATTAAGATTTGCACATAATCTTGTAAGATATCAATTATCATAATTTTTAATATTTGGTAGTATATTAGCATTACTATAATACTACTAAACTACGTTATACAGATATCGGATATCCAGACTATTCGTGTTCAACTCCAATTCTCCATATTCTCCATATTTTTCAAGTTTGTAAACGACGTGTATGTATAGTGCACAATATGACATACTTCGTTATGAATTTATTGTTTAAAACAATAGCATTACGAAATTGGCGGTCCCAAAGGGTTACGGTCCGGGTTTAGACCGGACCTAAGGGTCGGTCCAAGGTCCGGTCTTTGAGCTCAGCGGTCCGGTCTGCGGGTCGAGAAATGAGTAGAAGTCGGTCCACGGTCCACCGCGGTCCGGTCCGGTCCGGTCCGGGTTTGGACCTTTGTACAGCCCTAGTTTCCGGTATGATATAAATCAGTTTCGGCTGAAAATTGGATAAATGTGTAAATGTGATGTATAACTGTTTTTTTGGGTATGAATTCGAATGACATACCTCATGATGCGGCTTCCTATTTGATTTTGGACATGTGCTATGATAACCGACATAAAAAAAAAGGTGGCCTATTTTGACCGCCCGAGATGGCTCAAATTGAAGTGTATACATGGTTTTTAGCCATTTGGGGTGCCGAAAAAAAATGTCCTAAAATCGCACTGATTGTTAATCGAGACAGATAAAGTGGGTAAAAAAATTCAAAAACAATGGACGACGGTTGAGGTTGTCGGTATGCTATATACCAGTTTCGGGCGAAAATCGAATAACCGATTAAATGTGATGTATAATTGTTTTTTTGGTATGAATTCGAATAAGATACCTCATGATGCAATTTCTTATTCGATTTTGGACACGTGCTATAAAACCAGCATAAAAATTAAGGTGGCTCGTTATGATCGCTCGAACGGCTCAAATTGAAGTGAATACATGGTTTTTAGGCATTTGGGGTGCCGGAACAAAAATGTCTGAAAATCGCACAGTTGGTCACTCGAGTTAGATGAAGCGCTCATAAAAATTATCAAAAACAACGGACGAAATTTGAGGTTGTTGGTATATATACCAGTTTCGGCCGAAAATCGAATAATCGTGTAAATGCGATGTATAATTGTTTTTTGGGTATGACTTCGAATAAGATACTTCATGATGCGACTTCCTATTTGATTTTGGACACGTTCTACGAAAATCGGCTTAAAAATAAAGGTGGCCCATTATGACCGCCCAAACGGCTAAAATTGAAGTGTATAATACACGGGCTTTAGGCTTCTGGGGTTCTGGAACAAAAATGTCCAAAAATCGCATTGATGGTTACTCAAGTCATATAAAGTAGGCACACAAATTTTCAAACATAATTCACGACACTTGTGGTTGGCGGTATGTTATAAACCAATTTCGCTCGATGTATAATATTTTTCGGTATGAAAGCGAATAAGATAACTCATGATGTGATTTCGGACATGTGCTATGAAAACCGGAAGATAAACAAAGGTGGTCTGTTACGATCACCTGAACGACTCAAATTGATGTGTATAATACACAGTACACAGACCGCCTCTGTGGTCCTAGAACAAAAATGTTCGAAAATTGCACGAATGGTTATTTGAGTCAGATAAAGCGGGCACATAAATTTTCAAAAACAGTGAAGTGTGTTTGAGGTTGCCGGTATGCTACAAATAAGTTTTCGTCAAAACTTGGATAATTGTGTAAAACTGATTTATAATTATTTTTTGGGTATGATATTGACTAAGATGCCTCATGATGTGATTAACTTGTCTCTTGGTTTAAGTGAGGGTATTGTTAACTTTTTACCCTTGTCCATCGGCGAGAGCTGGTTAGATTGGGAGTCGGGTGCCCTCATTTGACCTACCGACAACCTAGTCTCAGACCGTAACGGAGAACCAAGGGAGGACGCCTCTAGTCTTGTGCCTGAATTCAAACTTCAAGAGAAAGTGATGTGAAATACTGCAGAGGAACGAAATTGAACAGACAGCAGGACTGTTCGTTTTAAACATATATACCCATGTCCGTCCCGTATCAGAAAGAGTTAGGGATAACCCGGAATTTGATGAGTATTTAATGGATTTAGTAGATGTTAAGGTATCTTCAGGACATTGCATATTCCTAGGGTAGTCGAGTATCTTTCTATGGGATTCAACCTCCAAGTTCGAAAGGGAGGATCTACAATACTACAGTTAGTCTTGCTTGTGACGGGTCAGATGGAGAGACGGATAATGACACTCACAAAACGAATAGGGGGACAAGGTGGGGCACCTCCACGTGCTTTTCTCTCTCCTCTAAATGGGCATTTTGTGAGACAAAATGGTATCCGTCTTCTCCTTGTGACGGATACCCTCCGTCTACAATGAGAATTTGTGATACTATATAGTTGGACGGTCTAGTGTCCTAGTGCAAGCCCAAGAGCGAGGCACTAGCTAGGTGAATTAGAGTCATCTCTCCCTTACGTATCACCCAATGACTAGTTAGATGGAATCATGAAGATAAAATGTACACAAATTCTCATTTGTGACTACAGTATCCGTCACAAGCTTGTGACGGATACCGTTTCCTCTCACAAAATACCCACTTTTTTTTTTCTCTCTCCGACACTATTCATATGGTTCCCTTTCTCCAATAACTCATTTTGTATCCATTTTATCTCACAAAATATCCGTCAGAAATGGTAACCCGTCACAAGCAAAACTTACTATAAAATGTATAATGTTGAGGGTCAAGTCCTAGGCCGTTTTATTATTGTACTACAACTTATTTCATTTACTTTCTCTTTATTTACATCTAGTTTATTTGTATCCACATATTTAGTCTAGTTTGTTAGTTAAACACAAAAACTCAACTATTATCGTATTAGCTAAGCATATAACTAGAATAACTTGTACTCCATATTGCATAAAACAATACATGTGATTCGACACCTTGAGTGCTACAACTACGATTGTGCACTTACGATTCTAAAATTTACACGTAAAACGTTTCTGAATTACACAGGATGGTTAAGTAAAATTTAATTGTTTCTTTATAGAGGAGTCGATTATTAATATATTAGATAAATAACTTTTAAACAATCTATCTAAATTTTCCAATTCACATAAATTGTCACAGGTGAAGAATGTTAAAAAGGTAAATTAGTCCAAAATGGTGACAAAATTCAACAACTTTCTTCAGTTCTTGTGCTACGTTTATTAGTGTATTTATCGTCAGAATTGGTCGTCAAAAAGACATGACCATGAATCCATTAGATCGCTTTTCAATGTTGTCATGCATTGAGGAGCGAGGCGGCTAGCTGGGCTCGTCCTCTTTCTTGACCAGTGACGGATCTAGGATTTCATGTTTGGGGGCAAATTTTTTAACACAACCACTTTTAGCCACTAAACCCAACGCATTTTTATGAAATTTATATATAATAATTACTCTTATTTTTATGTTGGGGGTGGCACTTGCCTACCAAATCCGCCCACGGTCGAGATTTTTAAAATTTTTAGTTGATTTTGTCAAATTCTAATTCTTACATGTCGTTATTGGAGTTTTGCTAAGAACCTTCTCCTTTTAGTCTGTTATCCAACTATTTCTCGACACATTTGATCTTATTGTAGTTAATTGATGACACTACGAGATTTGTTCCATTGGATGATCAAATTACGCATAAATGAGCTTCCGAATACAAAAAAAAAAGTATACAAAAGATTGTCTTACCTATAGCTGATGAAAATAGGTTGATCCGATTAATCTGATTTGAAAAGCCTGACTCGAATTTTTAAATTGACTTGAACTATAGCTTTTGAATGTGATTTGAAATCGAATTAACTCTACTTGAGCCGAACATGACACGAGCTTTGTTGTCGCGTATATCCGACCTGGAATGATCGATCTGAAACCAACCAATTCAAAACTGACCCGATAAAAATAAGTTTAATTGACCTGAATGACTAATTGACGAGCCGACTCTTTTTCCCTATCAAACGCGAAATGACTCGACCTGAAATAACCCGACCTCTTGAGTCTTGACCCTGACCCGTTTACCAGATTTGCTTACAAGTGATAAAGTCCACACCGTGATGTGGCACATCCATAAAATTCGAAATGACCTAATCCGATCTAAAATAGGCCATCCTAAACTAACAAAATAATTTGACACATCCGAAACCGCCCAACCTAAAAATGGCACGAGACACGTAAGACATGGAAAGACGTAGCCAAAGCAGTTCTATATAAGGCATCGAAATAACGTATTTTCTCTTCATTAACAAAAACACATAGGACAGAATTTCCATCTCTTAATAATTCAGCTTTCAGTATACAAAAAAAAAAAAAAAAAAAGGTTTGTGTTAACTATTGAAATAATTCTATCCCGTCTGTCCGTCTCGATCATGTATTATTTTTTAAAATTTGTATTTTTGTGACATTTCTAGTGAATAATTTATATCGTTATTTGCATGTTGGTTTGTTACCGTAGTTATTAATTTCACCAAAGTTTTCGTGTTAAAGATAAAAGTAAACAAGTAATCGGAAAATAGTTGACAAGGTCAACAATTAGTGAGTTTGTCACTAATTAAGTGTTAATTAAAAGAAAATTCACAAATTTAATAAAATAAAGAGTAAATTAATAAAAACTCCCTTCAATATACCACTTTTCAAACTTAACTCCCCTAATAAAAACTTTTTAATTTTTTACCCTAAAAGATATACTCTGATCAAAATTTACACCCAAAGTGACGGACATGGTGCATATTCCGTCAATTCTTAAATTAATTGTATTTTTTGGACAAATTTACCCTTCTACTCTCTTATTTTTACCTCATTTTTATCTTCTTTGTTGTTTTTACCTCACATTATTTTCATTTTCTTTCTTATTAATTCATCAACAACTTCATCTTCGTTTCCATACACTCTTTCAAATTTCCCCAACTTTCCCCAAATTAAAGTATGTTCATCTTTTTCATATTCATTTCTGATTCTAATTTACAATTAGTTTAGTATTCATCTTTTTCCCCAACTCGATTTTAATTAAGGTTTCGAATCCAGAAATTAGCAATCCAAACACACGAAATTAACGTGCTGGATTTTCCTCCTGCTTCAGTTCTTCTTCTGCGAACTCATTACTAAAATCCAATCCCGTCTTCCCAGTGCACTTCGCTCTCCCCCTTCTCTATTATTTCAAGCCGCCTTGCTTGCCTTCGATCCACGCTCTCAACCCTGAAAATACCGGCGCCTTTGGCTTTCTAAAACCAGACATTTCGTTGCATAGATTTTCATAGATTACGCTACTTTCTTGTTAAGGTTCTATCCGAAAAAGCAACGATTTTTTGGATTTCAAATCCACAAATTATACTAGAACATACACACATATTTTAGTACTATAAACCCAGAAATTGAAAACTCACGAGCAATAAAAAAACAATTGAAGCCTAATTTGATTGTGTTTAATTTGTTTCTTGTTTATTATTATGCTGATTACACTCATCAAGCTTTAATATTCTCTATCTTCCTTTTTATTAGAAAACCAATGATTGGTATTAGGAGCCTAATTTGCTTTCATCGTAAACTTACATATATGAATCTGGCAGGAATTATACAAATTGAACCCAGAATGAATTTTGAATTTTGATAAAATAGTGAAATATTGATAGAACAGTGAAATTTGTTTTTTTTTATAGAACAGTGAAAGAGGTTGAAAGATGAGTGAAAGTGAAGAGTTGGGTAAATGTTAGTAGTTTAATAAAAAAAAAAGGGCAAATCGGTCATAAATTCGTATTTTTCACCAGGAACTTATTTTGGGTGCAAATTTTGATCGGAGTACATCTTTTGAGGGTAAAAAATTAAAAAAAATTTATAAGGGAGTTAATTTTGAAAAGTGGTATATTGAAGGGTTTTTGTTAATTTACTCTAAAATAAAATAAAATTTTATGTGCCAACAAGAGAATTGGCTTGGACAACCTAATAAATTAATTTTTGCAAACAAATAAATTAATAGTTACAAGAAACAAAATCCAAAACAATTCTCGCGGAATCAGACAAAGCTTGAATTGGCCTGATTCCGCATATAACTCGAGTTCAAGTCAACGACTTTGCTCGAGTCATGTTTGCCTGATGTCCCGTAACACGACATTCATTCTCATGATAAACGTAATGTAAAACGGTTTATTACATAACCTTGTAAACGAATGGTGTATAATGGTGATATATTCATGACCTAGATTCGAGTTCTCCTTCTGTCACGGTCAATATTAATTTACCTCTATATTTTACCGTATTAATCAATAGTTATCTTACGTTTCTCGTTTAGGGTACAAGAGGAAAGATGAAGGTGCCTAGCATATCGGTATGGTGCGTGGTGATAGCGGTGATTGTGGCAGCAGCTTCTGCGAGGCCGACATGGGACGTTGATTCCGATTCAGAAAAATACTCGTCGTTTTTGGAATCTTTGAGGCAGGAATTCGGCCATGGAAACCCGAAAGTGTGCAATATTCCGGCGACCAGCAAAAAAAATAACGAAAAATTTGTTTTGGTGAACTTAGTAGTACCCTTTAATCAGAACACCATTACATTAGCCTTACGAGCTTCGGATGCTTATCTTGTCGGGTTTCAGGACAGGGATTCGAAACAGAATAAATTACGGGCCAATTTTTTCTCGGACGAGCACAAAAAATTGAGCGGAAAATACAAGAGTATCTTCACCGAGGCAGAGATTCTAGGCCCGGCGCTTCCCTGTTCGAGCAGTTACACTGATCTACAGAAGAAAGCCGGTGTTTCGAGGGAAAAACTGAGTCTAGGGGTTAGTAGTCTTCAAACTGCCATTACCGCGGTTCATGGGAAAGATTTTACGGGTAAAAACGTAGGAAAGTTTGCTTTGATCTCTATTCAAATGGTCGCTGAGGCAGCGCGATTCAGATATATTGAGGATCAGGTGAAAACCCGTGGAATGTGGGCGTCTTTCGAGGCGGGTGCTCGTATCACACATTTGGAAAATAATTGGAGTAAAATCTCGGAAAAATATCATAAATCATGTAAACTCGGAGGAGGTGAGTTTACCGAGGAAGAAATGAAACTCGGTCTCGTCCTGCATAATTGATCCGGCTTCAATTCAAACAATGGTCATGCGAATCAAAGACGGGCTAGTCTCGTTTGAGACGGTCTTGCAAAACTATTTTTGTAAGATCGGCTCTCTCGGGATTATGTTCTTCTCTAGTATACACTAGAAAAAATTAAAAAAATAAGTCGCTACGACACTATTTAGACGGTATTTCAACGTTTCCTCGAGATGTATATAGAAATAATGTAACCGGGGTGATGATGTATAAAAATAACTTGGAATTAGACAACAAAAATCTCGAAATGCTTAACAATAGTAATATCAGAGGTAAAAGAAATAATCTTTACGACATACGTTCGAGTGTTCTCAAAATTTCCGATGTGCGCATGACAAAGCTAGAATGAGGAACATTTAAGAGTCAGCAATAGTAACCTCGACCTCAACACCGGGTTCAATGGTGATTGAAGTGATCTGCTTCACAACATCTGGGGAGCTGAAGAGGTCGATGACTCGCTTGTGAACCCGTAACTCGAATCTGTCAAACGTGTTGGTTCCTGTGATTCAAACGAGACAGAAATACTCAGAAAACCATAGCCAACAAGCACAAACATTGTAAACTACATGTTTTGGAAGATGTAAGCTAGTAAAGTCCTGATTCTGAGGAGCGATACTCAAGTCAAGACTAGAGCTGGCAAATAATGACCCGACACGAACCCGACACAAAATTAACGGGTTTGGGTTGAGGCTTAATGACCCATTTATGTAAGTGAGTCGACACGAACACGACACGATATTTAATTGGTCAGGTTTGGGGTGAGCTCTTTAAACACGAACCCGACACGAATGACCTATTTACTAAATTAATCGTAAATTTTTTATCGTTCAACATATAAATATACTTAAACTTTCCAAATATGGACATGACACGAAAACACGACACGAAATTAACGGGTTAGGGTTGAGGCTTGATGACCCATTTATCTAAGTGGGTCAACACAAACACGACACGAAATTTAATTGGGTCGAGTTTGGGTTGGAGGTTTTATGACCCGTTTACATCTGACACGAACATGAACACGACACGATCTGTTTGGCTGGTCTAGTCAAGACTCGTGATTTAGGTTCAAAATCAATCAACACTTAAATTGTCTTTAGGGGTTTATGGCTATTTCACACCAAAAAGTATATATATAAAATATAAAATAAAGAACGAGTTTTTAAAATATAAAAACCAGCATGTACGAGAAAACCAAATCTGCAACTCGACTACTATCGCCATTAGAAAGTGGCGAGCGTGGCACACAAGAGTAAAGATTTACTGTCTAAGAAACGCTTCCACTTCAAAAACATTAGTTACGAGAATAGAAGATTATGTTATATACCTTCACCACAGGGAGACTTCCTGGTGGTGATTTTTAGAACCTTGGTCGGAATCCTGACAGGTCCCTTAACCCTGAGTTGCTTGTCCTTTGCACCGCGTATAAGATCAGCACATACTGTTCACCACAACAAGACAAACCAGAGACGTTAATAAAAACAGGTCGGTATGCAGTATTTGAACATTATTATATACGCGTATAAGAGGAAGGTTATGCAATCACAACACCGAGAAGGTCATATAATTATGCCGAGAAATCGAGACCAATGTCCCAAAAGATGACCGAGAACAAAACCAAGGCAACAACTACGGCGTACGGTAAATTACACATTGCACAATATATATGACACTAAGGGGTCATTTGGTACAAGAAGGCGGGATGTAATGGATTGGAATGTCATACCATAAAGGTACAGATTTGGAACTCCATACCTCTCTAAACCTGTGTTACTCCGACTCTCCGACTACTTTGGGTGAATTTTCCTATTTTGTGGTCTAGATTGAAGTGTCGAAGTGTCGTGTCAGGCACCGACACGTGTCTGACACGAGACACGGCAGTTAAATGAAGTGTCGGAGTTACGGTGCTCTAAACTTGTTCCGTGATCTACCCTAAGAGGAAATGGAATTAGAAACATGAGTTCACCAAACATTAGAATAGACTCAATACACTATTTCCGTTCCAATCCAATTCATTCCAAAAAACCCACTAAATACATTGCAAAATATTGACGGACACAAGTGACGCACCAGATAGATTATGAATGAAAACCCATTTTATATACTGATCGGAATGAATGAAAACCTCCTTAATAGACAACAGTTTACTCCGTAAACCGTACTTTATTTCAAAGTGATATGCAAGAGAATAACGGAGTTGGATGGCTTCATACAATTTTGAGCTCAATTGTAGCCAGTTGGCCATGGAAACGTGACTCAATTTGAATCTAATAAGAACGAGATATCGATGATTGAGACTGCAACTAGTAATATTCTCTCAATTACTTACATATATCTACTACCCTAAGTCCGTAACATAACCAAAACATCTAACAACTCGAAGATAACAGTACATCATTTACACTGATCTGAGTCATCTGACTGCATTTCTTACACTAATCGACACATTCAAGCTCGAGTAAATGATCATCATACTACACACCATCCTCATGAAAAAACAAGCATAAACCAAAGTAAACCCACATACAAATTGAGTTAAAAAGAATACCCTGATACAAAATTCAAAGTCTACTATAGAAAAACAATACTCCTTCCGATTCTTAGAAATCGCCCGATTTGTTTAAAATAGTCCTCAAAAAACTTAAAAAGTCTGACCAATTCCAAACAATCAGAGGGAGTAAATTTATATTGACTGAACAATGAAGTTAGATAGTATTTACCTAGCACCTAAGCTCAAATACCATTATCATCTTACTAATTTACCATACATCATCTTGATCAAAACCAAGATAAACCAAAGTAACTGCACACTAGGTAGCACCAAAACGGACACGGACACGGCATCTCATGAAATTTAGGACACGGGACACGGCATTTAAATATAATAACATATACGAAGTATATTTTATGGTTACAAATAAAATATAATATTATTTTTATCATGTATATGAACCTAGTAAGGGTACAATTTGACCTTTATTATAAAAAATTCTCATCTTTCCAACCGAATTCATCTTTTAATCGATCTTTTTTAAAATTTTATCCCACTATAATATATTTAGACAGGTGTTCAACGAGTGTCGGGTGTCCGAGTATCGGACACGGAACAACTAATTAGGAGAAGCGTTCGTGCTAGCTAGACTGCACATACAAAATTGACCTAAAAAGACCATATCAAAATCCAAAGACCACTATAGAAACGTACTACTCTCTCCGTCTCGTTCATATGTTTAACTTTCTTATTCTTATACTTTGTGACGGGTATTTTAATCGAAGGTAAACTAATGATTCGAATTCGATACTAACCCAGGCACCCAGCTCAAATTCCATTATCATTCTACTGAACACAATCTTGAACAAAATTAACCCAACCCAAGTAAAACCCACATATAAAATTGAGCTAAAAACACAATATCTTCACATCATAATACAAAATTCAAAGCACAATATGAAAAAAAAATAAAAATTTAAATTGATAAACAATGAACAGAGATATATTAATGAAAAAGATGATACCTTTCTCAAGATTCTTAACATTCTTAGAGGAAAGAGTGATCCTAATCTTATGAATCTGCTCTACTGATTCCTCCATCCCTGCTTTCCCTGGCTTCAACGCGTACGCCATTATTGCTCCTTTTCAAGCTTCCTACACTTCAAACAAAGTTTTAAAGATGAAACCTTTAGAACACAACAATGGTGGTAAATTGATAAAAGTGATAAAGTTGATAAAATAATGCAAGGGAAATTATAGGAGAAGTACCCTTGAATTGCAAAAATGGCGAAGTCAAGTTCGAAAAATCTGGTTTTTTTTTGTGAAGACGGTAGAGGTTGGTGATATAGGGATTTAGGGTTTTGTGTATGGGCTTTTTGTTTTGGGTTATCTAGTTCTAGCCGTGTAAAATTGCACGGTGCAATTTTAAAAACAACGATATAATATTTAATATTTAAAAATGTTAAACCAAAATCTTATTTATATAAATTCTGAAATATTTATGAGGTTGTGGTTGCGCCACATCATTCATCCAAGTTTTAATTTTTTTTTTTTTTAATTCACTCGGGTGGGTCTCGCACAATACTTTATGATTTCCCTACAATAATCACCTAATATTCTACGTATTCCAAATAAATGCCTAAAATCGTAGATTACAACATTACGAACATTTTTATATAAATCAGTTAATTAGAAATAGACACTGTGATAATTAGACCACAATAACAGCTTAATATACTACGTTTTCTAAATAAATGCCCAAAATTGTAGATTCTGAAACATTACGAACATTTTTATTTAAATCATGAATGGCGTAATTTTGTATATATATTTTAAAAACTTATTTGATTTTTGATGAATGGTTATATACTTAAAATCAAATATAAAAAATATTATAAACTCCTTTATGTAACTAATTATATACTTCATAAAAATCAATAAAAGCATAAAAGCATGTTGTATATATTATATGCGTAAAATATATATACAAGCAAATTGTTATTAAATATAATTAAATAATTTTATTAGAAACAAAAGTATTTAATTATAAATTGTTTCAATAAAGACAACTAGGTTATAACCCGTGAACTTCACAGGTCTGCTTTTATTAATTTAAGTTAATATTGTGAATAATTAAAAGATAAAGAAATCAATTATTTTAAAACTTTAATAATATGAAATTAATATTGTTAATAATTAAAAGATAAAGAAATTAATTATTTTAGAATTTCAAAATATGAAAATAATATAAAGATAAAGAAATTGATTATTTTAGTATTTTAATAATATGAAATTAATATTGTTAATAATATTAATCTAAAATATAAATACTACTCCCTCCTATTCCCAATAACTGTCACATTTCGGGTTTGGTACGGAAATTAAGGAATTCATTTGTTTAATGTAAAGTAATGTGTGGGTTGGGAAGATTGGAGAGAGGGAATGTATTATTGATTATTATTGTGAGTAGAGGTGATTAAAATAAGTAGTGTTGTGGGGGTAAGGTGGAGTATTATTGTGGATTAGAGTGAATAAAATAAGTATAAACAATGTCCCAAAATGGAATATGTGACAATTAGGTGAATAGACGAAAATGGCAAATGTGACATTTATTCGGAATAGGAGGGAGTATTAGTTTAAAAATTACGTAGCGTTATTTTAAAAATCGTGTAAGATTATAACTAAAATACGGTCGCATAAATTAAGACGCATACATTGATAAAAGTTATTAAATAATATAAAGATAAAGAAATTGATTATTTTAGTATTTTAATAATATGAAATTAATATTGTTAATAATATTAATCTAAAATATAAATACTATTAGTTTAAAAATTACGTAGCGTTATTTTAAAATCGTGTAAGATTATAACTAAAATACGGTCGCATAAATTAAGACGCATACATTGATAAAAGTTAAAAAATAAAAACAAAAATGAAAAAATAATATTGAACAACTTTATTCTAGAATATACCATATCTTGTATACCATATACCATATTTTGAATGTTATTGGACGTTAATTGAAATGGAATTAATTTGAGTCAAAGTAAAATGGAATATATGGAATGAAATCTTGTTAGAGAAATTTTTTGTCATATATGGCGTATCTTTTTTCTGATGGCGTATCTTTTTTCTGATTCAAGATTGGTAACTTTAGGATTTAGGCCGTGCTACGGAATTAATCTTCAGCCAAAACTGTCATTATTTATTGTTTCAATATATGGAATGAAATCTTGTGATTCCATAGATTTAGGCCGTGAAATCTTGGAATAGTTATTATTATACCATTATACCATATCTTGAATGTTATTGGACAATAGCTCTAGGATGAATCTAATTGGACAATAGCTCTAGGATGCTTTAGAACGCGACACGTAGGACAAAGCTTTTTTCTAGTGATGCCACATCAGCAACTTGACTTCTGCATTAGATAAATATATGATGATTACGAAATATAAATTGATCTTTATTTTCCGAAAATATTTAAATTGTAAAAATTCTCTCAGATCTGGTAAGATAGCCAATCATCACTGAGAATTGATTTGGAGCAAAACATTTCAGCAACTAACTACCAGCCGCCATTCCATCGGGAAGCTAAGGTGACAATGATAGGCTACCGGAACATTCCGCTACAACAAATTCGTTAGAACGGCAACACTATTCGTCATTTCAATCGATTGTCAATTCAAAAAATGGCCAGTATTCCGACGTCAAATGAAAGGCCAGCTTTTCGAATTTCAATATGGGTCAACCATCAACCTCAACCCTCCGAAAATACATTATGGGCCAACAATTACATACCCAAACAAATCTGAGAGACATCTTATCTATATTAATACATAAATATTTAATGCATCCACATTAAGCCACGCCATTAATCAACAATTTTTATTTTATTTTTGCATTTTTTCCCTGGTGGGCCAGTCTTTGAAACCCCACAATATTATTCAGTTTTTTTTTACGATTACTTCCTCGACATTTAATTGTCTTTAATTTTTTTTTTTCTGAAACTTTCACCTCTATAATTTTTTAAAAAAGTAATTGTTCTATAAATAAATATAATAACAATATTGTTAAAAACACAAATTCAAAGGAAAAAAACGATAACATGATCGTCTAAATTCTTTAAAAATCAATGTTTAATTACTTTAAAAATAAAATATAACTACATACTCATATGAACTAAAAGTATAAAATGGATCTAAGATATCCTGTATAAAAATAAAATTTTGTATAAATCAATTTTTATGGTGAGAATTCAAAAACCAAGAAAAACAAGTAATTAACTGATCTTATTTAATTTAGTTATTAAAATATTTTACATAAAAACAGTTTTTAAATTAATTTTATGTAAAAAGTAAAAATTGGACCAAACTTTCAAGATGGTAATGTGGTACACTGGAGTACAAATGAATACTCGATATGTTACCATATATATCTAAAAAAATAACGGACTTTGATATGACGAAAAATATATATAAAAAACTCAAATAAAACCTTAGTTAAAACACTAAAATAAATAAGTTGGGTTAGATGGTGTACTTCTTACATTGTTGTCCAGCTTTACATATAACAAATAAGTGAAGTACAAGTAATATTAATTCGTATCACATATTCATATTAAAGGTAGTTATTTTATTCCATCTTACAACATTTTCATAATGCAACACATATAAATTATAACCAAGAAATAAATAACACTACTACATACTACTTCGTATAAAACTTAATATGTGAATTTATTTAACATTTAGATATATCAATGTTTTAAAATATAAATCCGTGCAATTTGAACGAGAATAAAACTATTTTTATAGAAATAATATACATGTTTAATTAAATTAGTTGACAATAATTTTAATAATGAACCCGTGCAAATTGCACGGGAGTAAAACTAGTATATGTATATTCCATTTCTTTTATAATGATAATTGTTTAAAACACGTGCAAAAATTGCAAGGGTTTGAGTTTATACATGTTTTAAATCCGTGAAAAAATACACAAATTCAGTTTTAAAACATGATAACAAAATTTTTAGATCTACTCATTTTAGTAGTCGGATAAGTATAAATTTTGCCTTTCACTGCAACTCCACCCTTTTACCTCTAACTCTATGCTGAGTCATATTCGTATACGCTATTATCCCTCCCCTTGAGTTGTTTTGAGACATTTTCGTGTTAAATTATACAATATATATGCCATTTATACTAGAATGAGATACTTTTGCATTTCGGTGTTTTAATGCAGATACGGAGCATTTGAGGAACAAATGAAAATAATGAGCATTGTGGAGTTAGCATGGAGTAATACACGGATCATGACATGGGAATCTATGAAATTAAAGGAAGAAAATTGAAGCTAGGCGAGCAAATGAACAACTTCATATAACTAGTATCAAGCTATAAGGGTCATATCTCAAGCTATAAAAATGATAATCAGGTGATTCCAATTGGTAGTCTCTTGATTCGGACAAGTAACAAAGTAATAGCGGACAAGCTGAACTTGATCAAGTTCCCAATCACTAGATCGAGTTCCCAATCACTAGATCGAGAATCTCCGCGTTATTTCCTTATGTCGGTTAATGTTTTCTATAAATACCTAATTAGCTTTTAATATCAAGGATGTCTCTTTTACACAACTTTTACCATAGTTTTAGTTGTTTTAGTTTCTTCATTTCTTTCCTTTAGTGTAGCTTTACAAATTCTCAAATTTAGCTTTTAGTTTTATGTGTTGACTCTTGCGTTCAACTATGGCTATGGTATTATTGTTAATTTTTCTTTATTTCATTATTCAATTAAGTTCTTGTTATTCCTTTATAACTTTAATCAGGGTCGTCCTGGAGACCCGGTGCAAAAAAAAAAAATTGAGGCCTTAAATTCACAAATTAAAGAACATTATATAAATATTAATGCAAACTACAAATTATTTGAAAAACAATTCTTTCGCGTAGTTTTTCTTGAAGCGAATTCCTCTATCAAAAGCATTATAATCGACTTTTTCCAACAAATCATTTGCGGATTCCAGAATATCGTCGAAATTGACGTCAGTTGTCTGGTTTCCGATCGACTCCAAGTCTCCAATACCTGCAATATATTATCATTAAATATTTAAATTAGTTAAAATGCTAGAATCATACAAATTAGAATATTGCTACTCTCCTAGTGCAAATAATTATTAATTACGGCTAAGAAAAATTAGAATAGTGCTAATGTGAATCAAAAGTTCAAAAGTTACTACTACTCTTATTAATAATTGGAATTCAATAAAATTATAATGTTAAGAAGAATTATTACCAATTTCGATTTCTTTGAAACTCAAGTTTAAAATGAATGAATTGATTTGGGATGAATGTATCGAAAAAGACATTGAAAAAAAGTAAAAGAATTGAGTATATGAATTAAAATTCATTTGGAATAATCATATTTAAAGATTATGAATTAATTTTTTTAGGGAAAGAAAATAGTTTTAATTTGGGGAAGGACATGAGAATGAGGAATAATTAGAATTTGTGTTATTAATTGAATAGTCTACTGCGTTTCTCCTCTTTCAGATTTCAGTTTTTATTATTTTTTAAAAAAAAACAAAATCACGTGGGTTTGCCAAGTTTGGCCCCCAAAACAATCGAGCTAAGTGAGTGGGGCCTTTTCTTAGTATGCATTTTCTCAGGGACACTGCAAATGCGCTCTCAAAGTTCAAACAATGTTGTCGACGGTGGATACCCGGTTTAAACAAACAAAAAGAAACCAACCTACTATATGTCGTCGACAAATTACTAATTATCGTCGACACATTTTAATGAATTACCTAAACTACCCCTCCCATCCCCTTCCTTTTCCCTTTACTCGTCGACAAGTTTTGTTTTTTTTGTTTTACTCGTCGACAAGTTTTGTTTTTTTGTTTTCTTGTTATTTTGATAGATTAGAAACGGAATTAGGATAAATGCCTTAATTTTTACGGAATTAGGATTGAATCGTAGTTTGAATGTCGGATTTTTAGTTATTTTTTACCCGGATTTGTGACTTGATCTTGCCAAAAAATGCATGAAAAAAAAAAAAAAAAAAAAAAAAAAAAAAAAAAAAAAATTATATATGGGACGAAAATATTTCTCGTCTGGGACCTTGTTGGGACAAAAAATATTTTTGTCCCAGACCAGAGTGGGACAAAAAGATTTTTCGTCCCAACCCTTGTCTGGACGAAATTGTTTTCCGTCCCACTCCGGTCCCGGACGAAATTGTTTTTCGTCCCATTTTTTTTTTTTTTTTTTTTTTTTTTTTTTCGTCTTGCTTTATATCTATTTTTTTTTTCAAAAATTCAAATCAATTTCGGGAATGTAACGCTAATTCGTTCTATTATATTACAAATTATAAATCGTAAATTTGAAACAAATATAAATCTTAAACTAACCTCGTTATTGTCGCTCATCGTTGAAAACTATTCTTTAAATCATTGAATTAACGTTGAAAACCGTTGTTGAAATCGCACTAAACCGACAAGTTTTTGTATTTTCTAAGAAAACCGAGTTTTTTTAATTTTGTAAGAACCCGACAAATTTTTTTAGTTCGAATATCAAGCGGTAAATATAAAGAGCTGACGGGGGCAAAATGGGTATTTCATGTAAAAGTGTCGACGATAATTAGTAATTTGTCGACGATCTTTAGCATGCCCCAAAAGAAAAAGTTCAAACAGTTGGGCCGAGACAATAATAAGATGACTTAGACGAGGTCTTATTACAAGGAGAGAGAGTAAGGTTAAGCTTCCACCGTGAACATTCAAACAAGAAACTACAAGCCTATCTCCGACACGGCCACACTTGAACACGACACTACGAACCTCATTTTAGGGAGGAATGATCTATGATAAATCTACTTTTTTGAAGTACGGAACACATTGCATATATTGATCCGTACATCTAACCCCTCTTACCCAGCAATTTGCAGTATACGATACTTGTGAACATTGCTCGTTGCCTTCATATCTTTTTTTCTCTCGCAGTCTCGCTGTCTTGGTAAAGCCTATTGCGTTTGATTTAACATCCCATTCTAAATAGTCGGAGATACTAAATTTATTATTAGACACGGACCTATTTCCATTCCTTTTCTGCCTCCCTCCACCAACGATCTTGAGCAAAACAGAGTCATCTGCGTAATGTACCCCGCCACCTAATAGTATGCAAAGTCATGTAACACGGCTATAACTTACACCTGAAGGCTACCTCCTAAGGGAAGTGCCTTCCGAACATGAACAATCAACTGTGAAATCTACCACATGGAGATGAGTGGGCGTGCGCAAACTACAATAAAATAAATAAATAAATAAATAAATAAACATTTTCTGGGTTCCTCTCACACCAAACCACCATCCTCCTCTCTGACAAAACTCTAGGAAACCACATCGATGACCAAAGTCTTGACTTGGGTCAGTCAAAGAACACGGGATATGCCAGCCTCTACCTCGCCTACCAAGTCCCAACTCCCAACTCCCAAACAGTGTTTAATTTTTATATGGTTAAGGCAAACACACATTAGTCTAGCACAAAGTAACGTTAGCATTAGCGAACATGGTAGGAAAATGAGCCTCCAAGCCCTACCTGGTCAATAAAACGTACACTCTTTAAGACTTGAATGCGAAAAGCAAAAATATTAACTTTCAAACCTCACCCCACAATACATTCTGCTTATAATTCTAGTTTAGATAAATTCCCTCACTCAGTCAATACCAGGGGCGGATTTATAGAGGTGATGGGGGTGAACCCTCACCCCCACCCCATTAATCAGGATAAAAAGTTATACATATTTATCTATGTGCTAATATTTCATTAAAATTTAGTGGCTCAGTGGTAGAAAGACTAGAAACAATCTTTCACCATCCTAACAACCCGGGATCAAGCCCCAAACTTGCATCTTCACAAGAAGTCTGTGTTTTGTCTGTGCATTCTTAGCCCTCTCTATACATGTAACTTTCCAACTTCTCACAATGATCCACCTTACTACCAGAACACATACAAAATGATCCCAAACCGTCTTTCAGAAGACTTGTCGAATAAATACTCCCGCTAAACCAACTTATTTTCATTTATCAAAACTCCTCATGCAATAAAATGTAAACCTTGAAACTGGGAAGTGTTACCCGATTGAACAGACCAATAGTTAGACATACCCAACAATGAAAATTGAAAACCCCACAAATACCAATTCAGCAAACAGTAGGTCTTGCTTGTGACAGGCTAATCCCGTCACAAACTTGTGACCTCTCACAAAAAGGAGTGGCGACAAGGTGGGGCACCCTTCATGTGCTTTCCCACACACCTCTCATGGGCTAATCCCGTCACAACGCACAACCTAACAAATCAAACTAAACACCCACAACCTTATTCCGACTTTTCTGATTCCCCAAGGTACTCATGTCCAACGCTCGACACTCGAACAAGGAACAAGGGTATGACACTTCCACAACTCACTTTATGGCTTACTTAAGCCAAAATATGCCTAGTTTTCATGAAAATGGCAGTCTAACACTTGGGAACGCACCCATGTCGGATACTTCTACACGAGTCTTCTTCCGAGCAACATAGCCTACAAAATAATCCCCGAATTTCACACTTAGCTGGTAAACACATGAGTATTGGTACGCAATACCCGAGTTCAAATTCCGTCAGCATCATATTTGCCTTTATCGTCCCAACTCATAAAACAACAACAAAAAAAAAACAATCCAACACCAAAAACAAATCAAAAACATTCCCAAATAAAAAACGTACACAATTTATCAAAAATAATCCCAAAAACAAAAATACAAACATACCCAATTCATAAAACCTAATTCCAAAAACTCAACCAAAATAAAAAAAAATGCAAACATACAGAATTAATCAAAAATAACTCCAAAAACAACACAAAAATCAAAAACTAAAACATACCCAAATCATTTAGCAACAATCCGAGCAATAAAATCCTCATACTTAATCCTACCATCAGATCCAACATCAACTTCCCTAATCCACTCATCAAATTCTGCAGGTTCAAGTTTCTCCCCAATATTAGTCAAAATATGTCTAAGATCCGCAACCGAAACAAACCCAGTTCCTTCCTTATCAAGTACCTTAAATGCATCCCTTAATGGCCGATCAAATGGTTCCGGTTTAAGATGTTTAGACATCAGATCCATAAACCGGGTAAAATCAAACGGGCTGGTTAGATTTTCCTGGGTTGTTATTTGTTTTAATTGGGCTTGGGTCGGGTTTCCACCTAATGATCGCATTAGAATTCCGAGTTCTGATGGTGCGATTTTGCCGTCGTTGTCTGTGTCGAATAATGTGAATGCTTCTTTCATTGAGTTTACTTGTTCTGGGTTTAATTCTTTCCCCATTTTTGATTTCTAGGGTTTGTTGATTGTTGTTGATGATGATGATGATGATGATGATGATGATGATGATGATGTGATTTTGTTGTGTTTTTTTGGGTGTTTTTAATTTGGTTTGAATTTTGTTAGTGGAGAAAGAAAGGGAGGGGAATGTTTGTTTTTAGAAAGCAGGGGTTAGACTTGGTAAACGTGTCATTTTTTTATCGGAATTATTTTTTCATAAATTTTACTAATTCACATATATTTTTTACGATTTTATCCTAGTCATTTTTATCGTATCGCTTCCGGTCAAAATCAATTAACATCTCCCAACTCTCAAATAGAACAAAGAGTTTTGCTTGTTGAAAACCGGCACTTTACTCTCACAATGAAGCCGGTGGACATGCAAGTTGGAAAAAATTGGGCTTCTTATAGATACTGTCACTTGCGTTATGTGAAAGGACATTATCCGTTTTCAGATTGTGATGGATTCTGTCCGTCTTCGATGAGAATTTATGTTGTAAGAATTCGTGTGATATCGAGTGACTATATTGTTAGACCATCTCTAAGGATTAAGTCGATTTAATCGACTCACCGACATTTTTACTCTAATCTCACCCTAGTTATCCTAACCCAATTTATCCTCTCAATCAGAAAGGACACGACTAATAAGATGAGTGTTGTGTGGAATCTTTTATTCCGATCTTGTTACCGATTCACCATTTTTTTTTTTTCTGCACTCCAGTTTGATATGGTCCGATGTACAATCCTGCCCCAAATGACCATGTCTGAAGTGATCCTATAGTTTCGGAATGGTTTATTAGATCAAAATCCTAGCCCAAAATTACTCAAATCGATCTAGAGCGACCTCAGTTAAAAATAACCTGATACAGTAATTATTAACCCATTTGTAAATAACTCAATCTACAATGTCGGATCCGAACACGACCCAAATGCTCCAATTACCAGGTCTAGTTTGGGCTAATAAATGGCTGAATGGAACCCTAAGCTATTGGGCTTGGCCCATGTTCTGTACTCATCGGTCTGCTGATCCACAAATTACAGATACAGGCCTTGATTTCGACGAAGATGACAGACAAGGTTGGGCATGTCCAAGCACGGCACGATACACCATGAGCCGTGTATTGTGCTTTGACCGCCATTTCATTTCATCGGCATAACACGATGTTTACCTTTGTGGACTTGGGCTGTGCTAATTTCTCCTCCGGGTAAGGTAAGCCCACCGGTGATACGACCCACTTTCATCGCTACTATAAATCATACTCCCTCCTATTCTATGTATTGTTCCCCTTTGGATGGGGCACAAGAATTAAGATGGGGAGTAAAATAAGTGTTTTGGGTGGGGTGGTGTGATAGGAGAGAGGAATGAATAATTAAGAATTAAATAAGAAAATGTGGGCCACAAAGATTAAAAAAAGAATAAAATATGAGTAAAAGAGTTGGGTGAGGTTTGATAATATGAGAGAGAAATTAATAAAATAAGTGTAAAAGTTTCCAAAATAAAAAAGGGGAAGAAAACCTGAATAATCCGTTTTAGGAAATAGAGAAGAATAGATAGAATAGGAGGGAGTATGTGTAATTAGTGAAAACCTTTTAAAAAAGAGAAATGAATATTATCAGACCGAAAGTAAAAGGCTTACTCAAAATAAGAATTCCCGTATAAAATAGTTTTACGCTTACTTTTGTAAAATCAGTTAATATTTTATCTAGATCACCTGCTAAAATAATATCCACCGTGATTATCAACCCTTTTTTTCTTATGATAACGGCATCAAGGTTTTTGTTATACGGATCTACAATGTTGTATTGTACAACCATTTGATACTAGACACGGGTTGAGTAAACAGGTAAAGTGGTAAATAGTTAAAACACAAATTCTCATTGATAATCAACACTATCTCTCAGGGACGAAGCTAGGACAAAATATGGACCAGGGCCGATTTTTTTTGTCGATGTATAATTAATTTATCGACTCATCGTAAATGTAACGTCATTGGAATAACATTGTCGATCACTAATACTCCATACGTTTCTTAGATTTATTACGTTCCTACGAAGTATAAAAATTATTGACTAGGACAGATGGAGTATATATAACATACGGAGTACAAGTTAATATTTACTTTTGTTTAATACAGAGTTAATATTTACTTTTGTTTTAAGTATTGAATTAGAAATTAAATTGTATAAACTCTTAAAAACGGTTTTAAAATAAGTTTATTAAGATGAGACAAAGGCGATTACTAATTATAAATTCATTATAGAATAAGCAATAAGCAATTTTCAACAATTAAAAACGAATCCTTATTTTCTAAATATAGAATATTATGTAAATATAAATAAGGAATGAAATATTACGTAGCCAAATTATGTTAAGAAAGCGGTAGAAAAAAAATTGCATTAAAATTGTGGTTATTAGGCGTTGAACTTGCAACCTTTAACATGGTAATCCATACTTACACTCTATAAACCACTATGCCACAACCACTTTACTTCTTATTATGTAACACAATTATTAATTGATCATCAAAACTCACCCCGGGCCATGGCCCACTTGGCCCAGGAGTAGCTTCATCTTTGCTATCTCTATCCATCGTCAGATATATACGAAATCACATATCAAACTGCCTAATAATCAAAGATTTTGTCTTTATTACCACTAGTATAGTACTACCTCTGTCCCAATGAGATGTTTACACTTCTTTTATTTTGTGAAGGGAATAAAAGAAGTGTAAACATATGACTGGAACGGAGGGAGTAGTATTTATCCCGTTTTATGATTTATGACGGATTTATCCGTGTTAAGCAAGATTTACTAAACGTAAATGAGTAGTTAATCCACGTGAATATGTACTATTTGATCTTGCATGGCTGAGATTTTGGCAATCAGTCAGAACTTTTTCTCATTTTCTGCATAAACTTTCGGCTAATGCTGAAAGAATCAGATGCTAAATTGCTTAAGGTATCAGATTCTCTAGTCGATAACAAGTGTACTATTTGGACCCTTATCGATAACCGTTAATCTTGTTTAAAACGGACACTATCCGTCTTAAATTTAAGACGGATATATAGGAAAAATCTTTACTTTTTCAATGTGTACTAAGGTTAAGACGGATAATAGAGATACCTTTAATTAGTTTATTTCAATTCGATTAGCTTAATACATAATAGAGGTAGCTATAATGAGTTTGAAACCAATTACATTTTCATAGCTGTCTATGTTAGACAATGAGCCAGTTTGCTAAGGTTTTTAGGTATAAAACTGAAACATAAGCAATGAAAATACGGAAACATTGATGAACTATCATCGAGCACTCCTTGAACTTGATGATGTACTGTCCTTTCTCTTTCGAGACTACCTGCAAACGAACTTAATGATATCCTTTATGCCTAAAGGCCGACCCTGCTCTAAAATTGCCTTCTTCCTTAAAAATAACTTATCGTTCAAATTCAACCCAACTCGTAGTAGCATCAAAATTCTCAACCCAACTTGCATCGACCTTAACCCTTCAGGAGCAATAAGACAAGACAAAACAAACCACGAAGAAAGAAAGCCCATTTCTGATCCTATATATCTCTAAGATCATCTTCCTGATTTTATGCACCTGAACTATTCTCATTTATACTCCGTAGTCTATAACATTTATGATCAACGTGAAACACTTACATATAACATTCAAATGAGTCGAACCTTACCCTTTCACAAATCACTACCGTTTTTTTTATTTTTCGAAAAGTTGTCGTGAACGCGAGTAAAAAATAAAAATAAAAGAAATCATCATCATCATCATAGTCTAGAAAGTAATCCATTTGGCGTGGAAGCATGATATTCAAGTATGTAACCTGTAGGCTATAACCATACCCCTTAGCTTTTACGATAAAACACTTTTATGAGATTCTTGGCGCTTTTCAGCATGGTGCCTACGTGCTTATCATAACATCGCTTTTTTTTTGACAACTATAAACGGTTTATATAAGAAACCATTAGATAAATAAATGAGATAAAAAAAATAAAATGCCTCAAAAACCAAAAAACTCTTGAGTCTGATTCCGTCTAATATTATCTCTCTATATATTGTATTTATAAACCTGTTTTATACTTTAAAACAAATAAATCGTCTTAAGGGTACTAAACTATTTCATTTTAAATTTACCATTGATTCACATTAATTAGAAATCATTTCTAATTAACATCATTTTTAGAGTATTGAGTATAAAATTTGTGGCTTTATGTTCGTCCACAATTTTAATCTCGTTTCACAATATTTTACGAAAAGTCTATGTAATAACCAGTAACCATACAGTATAATTTGTATAATTAGAGACATATTGACTATGTTAGGACCAAATTTCTCATTCTATAAATACAAATTCACAACTTTCTTAATTTCGTTTATTTTTCGCACCCAGTCTACTGAAAATTCTGGAATCGCCTCAGACCATACTTCACAATATTTTAGGGAGTGTTTGTTAAACGACATATTGCCTAATCTTTAGCATATTTAAGAGTTTTAACATGTCATGTTTGACCAGTCAATATGTTAATTTTAATTTTTGGTAAACAACATATTTGAGGTTAATATGATATTTTACAATATGGTGCTTACCTCAAGTCCTCAACATATTGGTTAGCATATCCTAAACTACGAAATATATTTTACAAAGAAAACTAACAATCTACTAATCCTAATCTGGTATTTAGCAAACACTCAAATTGATTCTGCTAATTATAATATGCTAGTCAAACCTTTTGTTAAAATCCATCATTTATAAACTGCCGTTATAATCTATATATACTAAAATTAGTCCGATATTTACCAAATATGACCTTAATCCCATGTCACAATAATTTAGGGAAAAATACTAACCAAATTAATACTCCGTTGTGTGTTTGAGCATAAGCTTGACCAACTCTTTGACCAAAATCAACTAACAAAGAATAATATATAATGTACAAAAATGTACATAATGTATTTGGCGCCATTGGAGCAAACAAGATGATCCAACAACTTTATCCACCACGTGCTCTGTTTCAAATGCTTTCTTTATCACTTTATACTTCTCCTTTTCATTCCCTTCCTTTCTTAAGTAACACAAAGATGCCCTTCTACAAGGTATGAAGGTACCCTAGACTTCAATCGAGTATTGGTACCACAGAATCGAGAGGGTTAGCAAGGAAGCTCGTCGCCTTTCATTGCTCGATGAAAAAATTATAGAATTTTTGTTAAATTTATGAATATTGTTTCAATTGACTTTGTTATAATTCGACCCCTTTTCTTGTCGGCCGAAAGAGGTTCAATTAATCTGGATAATATATAGTTGAGCTGAATAAACCTGAGCGTAACTGAATGTAGCTAACTGTTAATGTCTTAAGGTCATGTGATTTTCAGCTTAATTTTAGTTCGATCTGCGGCTTTATTTAGTTCAGTTTGTTTCAACTTCAGTCAGTTCTGTTCAACTCATATTACTGCAGCTTGATTCACTTCCGCTCAACTCTATGCATTTTAGTTTAATTCAACTCAACTCTATTTCATTCAATTCAGTTAATTTCATATGTGATCGAACAACGCATTATAGAGTAGGAAAATTACATAATAAATTGTTTGAAATTTATTTTGTATAAGATTTCATGGCTTATAAATTAATGGAGCATGCTAAACTTCATGCTCCTAAAAGGCAAAATATTATACTCCCTCCGAGTCGGAGTAATGGTTCTTACTTCCTTTTTGGTGCGAGTTTAGTGATGGTTCCTCTTTCCATTTTTAGTAACTTTTTTGTGGTCCAAAATCAATTCTGTGTGGGGTAGGGTGTTTTGTGTGATTTAGAATCATTTCCTTATTTTTTGTCCATAAAGGTAAAGGAACCATTACTACGACTCGGGGGAGTAGGAAAGAACAAAAGACATTAAAAGACTATACATTAGCACAAAGGTCAAACAAAAGGCTTCAATAACCACATCAGCTAAATGAATAACCCAAATTCTTGTTTTAGACGGACATTTTTCATCTGAAGTTTTAGACGGACTTATTATAGCCATTTTTACAATAAAATGTTATCATTTTTTGATAAAATGTTATCATAATTTTTCAGGTTAAAAAGTAACTAATTTGCGATATAACATTTTGTTATTAAATTGCTACATTCTATTAAAAAATGATGATATTTGGTCCGTCTTATTTCAGACGGTCTAAAACAAGAATTTCTCAATAAATAAATCTATGGAAAGGAGATTGTGTCCATTAGTGTACAATAATTAGCATAACTATGATGTAGAAAGCCTAATTATCACCGCTAATAATTTGATTTCAATATCATCATTATCATATAAAAATCTAAAATGCACTAATTAACACCTTTTTGGATAAAAAAATTAGCTTATTATTTTTTTGAAATGTCCTTTTAAAAAGTGTTATTTTAATTTCAATTGATAAGATATAAAGAGATGGTACCTAGTACCTACAATCTCAAGCAATTCGACATCGATTTGACAATTTAAATGCATAATATTCATATATACGGAGTATATTTGTATCGTACCAGATTGAAATCACCAATCTCTACTATATAGTACTCCGTATTGCTTTAAACTTAATTATTAGCTTAAAGTTTAGTTTTTTTAAAGCCTATGTGAACGCATAATGTCGTTTTTGTGTTGGATATTTACCTCAACTAGAGCTGGCAAAAGCTGACCCGACCCGATGAACCCGACCAGACCCGCCTGAAACCCGACCCGATACAACTCGAGAATTGGCGAACCGGAATCGAACTGATCCGACCCGAACCGACCCGCTAACCGATAGCAGCATTATTTTGTCCAATCCGAACCCGACCCGGCCTGTGACCCGATATTTGTCAACCAGATAGATGACGTTATAATGAACTGTCTTAATAATAGTTTAAATGACACCAAATTGATAATTCTTCTTAATTATTCTAACTTAAACTTCAATTAATACATCTATCCATTAATTAAATATAAAATTATCATCTAAAACTTAATATATAAGATAAAATATATGTCAATAACCTGACCCGCTAATAATCCGACTCGAATTGTCACCCGTCGTTGACCCGACCCGAAAATGATCCGACATGACCAAACCGACCCGAACCTGTCACTGACCCGACATAACCCGAACCCGATATGACTCGACCTACTTTAACCCGACCCGTAACCACCCGAGTGACCCGATTGCCACCTCTAAGGCTCTAACCTCAACCATTGAGTCAACGCAATCTGAATAATATTTTGAATATATTTTTTTTTGGGGGTAAAAGGAGTCACAAATCTTATATGTTATTGACAGGATTCAAACTCATTTTATAAGTGTCGTACAATATTTTTTTTTAACATTTTAATAGCAAAACGAGTTCTGACAGGTGACATCTGCATAGTATTTGAAAGTGTAGCGACTTAAATAATCAAAAGGGATTGAATTTCCTCTCGATCTAACTAAAATTCTCTCCAAATAATAAATTTTCAATTTCATTGTTTCAAGCGAAGCCGTTTTGAGTTCTAAAACTACCAATTTATTTTACTGTAATTATTGTAGAGACGGTCTCACCCGTAAAACAGTCTCATTATATAGAAAGAAAATTCATTTATTAGTATTAAATGAACAAACTTATTATAAAAATGGATTGTCCGACAGCATGAGACTGTCTTATTTTAAAATTTGGTGTTTATTTTGTGTCATTGTTTTAATAAAAAAGGTTTGGGTAAAACATGAGATTGGTACAATCAATAATACACTAAGCACAAGGAATGCATCAAATCTAGTGTAAAAAATGCTTATTTGTGCTTAATTAGCTTTCAATGTTTTACTATTGTGTCTCGTAGTGGTTGACAATATCTATAAGATTTATGCATGAAAAGCAGTAAATTTGTTCTTAAGCATGGTGCAGTAAAAATTTCTTTACTTTGTTGGTAAATGTATAAGCAATTGAGAACTGTAAAAGAGAATATAATTCTTCTTTTTGTCTATAAGTTGAACTTGATGATCATGCAATCCTTTTGCATTGATCAATGTCTCTATGGCATGGTATATTTCAAAAAATGTGTGCTTGAAAGAAATATTTTGTTTGTTTTAGCATGTTTGTATTAACCCTATGTTACCTTTAGTTAATTTACCCTTGATGTGAAAATATAAAGAGTGATTGGGTAGTATATTGAGTGAGTTTTATTATGATATTTTCAGATATATAAATCGTTTTTTTAACGCGTGTTTTTAGGTTTTAGAGCACGTATTAATAAACTGAATATGACAAGATTTAGAACATATTCTCACAAGATAATGCAGGAATGAACGTATTTTTTTCATAATTAGTGAGAATAACTTTATTAAAATATTTCGATATTCAGCACACATTAGAAAAACCGGTAAGCAAACACAACTAAAATTCAGTATTATGATGTCGCTCTCTCTTTTTCTATGCAAATTTCAAGTATTATAAATTAAATTTTTGATATTATTTGATTTGAGGCACTCTTGTGATAGAACGATCGGGTAAAAATGATTTTACGATAAGTTGTTTGCGAAATTAACTAAAAAATTATGTTAAAACAACTCACATATACATTAAAAACATTACTAAAAACTTATTAAAAATTATAAGTTTTTTTTTGAAAGAAAGATCACTCCATTAATAAATAGTCATACGACATCTACAATATAGGTGTAATTTGACTGGATACAACTCGACTAGAATCAAATAAAATAAAATCTTGTTCAAAGAAAGATATGTAAACTTGAGTTGCTTTAAAGCACGTCCTCTATCATATCGCCGCAAACAGCTTTTCACAAGAGGATCGTAGGATCTTGAGCCTTGACGAGAGGCGATTTCATCTGACCAAATTAAGTGCAACCAACAAATCGACAACATATGTAATACCATATAACGATTTATTACGAAACCGATCTTCTGCATCTTCACCATATAAGAAACGACCAAGACGCTCATATCTATATTACCAATAAAACTAAAACCTTGAATAACAAGGACTAAAAAGACTCCGAAAATAGAGACAAACGAAAAACCTTGAATAACAAGGACTGAAAATACTCCGAAAGTAGAGACAAACGAACGGATCTCACCAAAAGGGAGACTTTTATTGATTAATTCGTAGGATTTCATAGTAAAATTGATAAGTAAAGTTTTATGGGGGCTTACCATCGATCAAAAGTCGATGGAAGCCCCAAATTTAATTGATAGAGGCTAGGGTCTTTTTGGAGAGAAGAAAGAGAGGCTAGGGTTTTATTAAAAATTATACATTTTAAGTCAAATTGAAGTAGTATACTAGGGATGGCAATGGGTAGGGTCTGAGTAGGGTCCGGCAAGACCCGACCCGACCCGAAGTAAAAAACCTTAGACTCATACCCGACCCAGACCCTAAAGGGTCTGAAATTAATGGAGCCATACCCGACCTAATGGGTCTGGGTCCGGGTAGGGTCTACCCTAAGGTCCAATTTTTCTTAACGAGTCATTCAGTAAAATGTACCAAAGTTCGAATTAAATTACAAAGTTTTGATTAAAGTATTACAAAGTCTTGGTTATTTGGATCATTACCCGTATCCGACCCTAAATTATATCATTTACCGTACCCAAACTCATCATTTTCATCAATTCCCTCGTTATTCTTAATGATTATTTGGATATGCGTATAGTATATTAATGATAAGTAATAAGGGTCATCTGTTTGTGTGTATTATTTGAGTTATTGACATTCGTACACGTGTTTTTTTGTTTTTGTTTTTCTTTTTTTAATAAATATAAGGGTCTAAGGGTCGGGTAGGGTCCCAAGACCAAGACCCGGACTCGACCGGAAGTTTTTTTATATAAGATCCATACCCGACCCATACCCGAGTGGGTCTCAAAAATTCAGACCCATACCCGACCCGTTAGGGTCCGACCCTAAGGGTCTGGGTTGGGTACCCGACTCATTGCCATCCCTAAGTATAACACACACTAAACAATCGATGTCTTCCTTAAAACAATCATATTTGTTTTATGTTTCAAATAAACTAAATAAATCCAATATAAATAGGTGAGACAAATTTTATTGTCATTCATAGATATTTTGCTTTCCATTTTAAGTATTTATTTGACTCGTTATATATTTAAGACGAAAGAAAGAAATGGTAAGAGCATCCACATTGAAGAGGATCACCCATCCTTTTAGATGAGAGAGAATGCTAAGAGGATGTCCTCTTCAATGTGGAATCAATATTAATCATCCTCTTTGAAGGAGGAAGAGGAAGACTTCCTCTATTTTTAGAGGAAGTACAACCTTGTCCCTTGTGCCCAACCCCCAATAGGATTCATGCATGTAATTTTTATTTTACATAATTTTTATTAAAATAAATGTATAAAATTTGCAAGTGGAATAATTATACGTTTTTTGTATATTGTACTGTAATAATTTTACGTTTTTCGTATATTGTACGGTAATAATTTTAAATTTTTCGTATATTGTACGGTAATCATTTTACGTTTTTCTTATATTGTACGCTAATAATTTTACGTTTTTCGTATATTGTACGTTAATGATTTTACGTTTTTCGTATATTGTACGGTAATGATTTTAAGTTTTTCGTATATTGTACGGTAATAATTTTACGTTTTTCTTATATTGTACGGTAATAATTTTACGTTTTTCGTATATTGTACGGTAATAATTTTACGTTTTTCGTAGATTGCATGTTTGAATTTTCGTTACTAATATTTCATTTGATGTATTTTTTTAATCCGTTTGTAATTTATTTGTAACATATTTTATTTGATAACGGCATCAATTTTTTAGTAAGAACTTTTTAATTTGTAAACAAATGATTCAAAAGAAATAAAACATATCAATTATATTAAGAGAAAAAATATATTAAAATATGAAAGAGGAATGAAAGAGGATCCTCTTTGATGTGAAGAAAAAAAATAAAAGAGAATGTGTAAGAGGATGAAGTTAGTGGAAAATGATTTAGATGAAAGAGAATATGAGGTGTCAAAAAGTTAGTGGAAAAGAGAAAAAATAAGAGGATGAAACCATCCTCTTCAATGCACATGCTCTAAGAGAAGTAGGAGACCTCATTTTTGAAGTACACATTTTTCGTAGAACTAGTCATTTTCTTCGTGGAAATAATACAATTGCTCCAAAAGACGCGATCAATTATCCGAGTCTCCAAACAGTCTGACTAGTCAGTGGGCCCATAGTCCAATATCACTGAATGTCAGTCAGAATTTGGCCCAAACCCTGAAAATTTCAAAGACCTACTCAAATTATTTCCAAAAAAAATCAAAAAAATAATAAAAGGAAAATAAAAATAAAAAGTGATTTCAGACTTCAGCTTTTATTGTACTTTTTGGATATGATTTTTTATTTATTAAAATTATTTTTGACTCAATTTCATTTCCTGTCAAATTATATAAGTTCAGTTCGATTCCGTTATCATAATCTAGTTTCAAATGTCATGCTCTATGTATTTAATTTCAGCTTTATTCAGTTCAATTTAGTTTTTTTAACACTTACTTTAATTCGATTAAATTCAGTTCAGAGAGTTCCAGTTCGGAAGGACATGGTTTCACACTGTAAAACGACTCCGTCGTTGTAAAATAAAGCTCGTTTATTAGGCATAAATGCACGACTTTTTAAAAAAAAAATTAAAATAGATCGTTATACGATGTTCGACCATCTAATTATATAGGGTATAATCTATATTTAATGTAGTTTTGTTCTCACTTCAACTCGATTTATTTTCGATAAATTCTACACAATTCAATTTGATAAAATTCAGATCTCACAAGTCGAGTTTATGTCTGATTCCGTTATTTTTTAAAATTCAAATAGAAATAGTAAAAGAAAATATTTAGCCACCCAAATGATATGCATTTATGATGTCAACAAATTAAATACCTGTTGCTCTCAAAGTTGACTCCAGTACACTTGATATTTCAACAACTGTACTGCTACTGCCAAATACGGAGTAATTACTACGAGTACTATAAAATCAAGCAAATTAATGCTCCAAATTTAAAAGTTTTACTGCTAATAAATAAAGTCAAAGCCAGGTTAAAATTCATTCCTTAACTTGGTAAATTTGAAGTAAAAGTACCAAGAAATGTAAAATTAATCCGATTTACATCTTATCTGGCCTGAACTTAACTAGGTTTGAATGTGTTTTTATTTCAAATGGATTACTATTCACAAATAATTGATAATAGGTGACCCAAAATGACCAGAATCCGAAACAACCAGACTTGACGCGAAGTCTACAAAGGGGTTACTATCTAGGCATTTTATTTATGTCTTGCATCTATGAAAATAATAGTTATTTGATCCGTTTTAAAATTAAAACACATAATATCCGTCTTAAATGTGAATTTGTGACGTAATTGTACACTTTGCCAATGTCAACATTTTCTCATACACAATAGTTATTTAGGCATTTTATTTATTTTTTAAGATTAAGACGAGTCAAATACATATAATTTACATAGATAAAGACAAGTTTTTTTTGCTAATATTTAGGCATTTTATTTATGTCTTACGTCTATAAACGTGGTAATTATTTGATCCGTTTTAAAATTAAGACAGATAAGGCTATGTTTTTTCTGGCTTAATTTCAGCTCCTTTCAATTTTGCTTGACTATATTCCATTAAGTTTTATTTACGTTTATTAATCAATTATGTTCAGTTAATCTCTTCACAAAATTAACTTTTAATTTAACTAAATTCACTTCACATAAGTTCCACTCAAAATTGTTCAAATAAGCTCTATTCCAAATAATACAATTCAGCTCGTTTCAGCCGAAAAAACATGGCCTAATACCGGTCTTTAATAGAAATTTGCGAACTAAATGTATATTTTGCCAATTTTATGTTAATATTTTGTCATACAATATAGTAGTTATTTTTCGGGAAAATATGCTATATACTCTATATTTAGTGTAAGCCAATCATGTGACTGAATTTTATCATTTAATGGCTTATGGTAAATGTTTAGTTGATCATGAGTGTCAATTTTGATGATAGTTACTCCCTCCGTTCGATTCCACATGACAGGTTTGCTTTTTGTACACTATTCACAAGTGCACATTTAATCTCAATTTTCTCCTAATACGTAAGAGAAAACATATTCATGTGGGGTCTTGTTTGATTCGTCTTTACGAGTACATTAAAAATATATAACTTTTATAATTTTTGCAACTACGTAGCTAAAGATATTTTAGATGTAAAACGTGCGTTGGCAAACGTGAAAAAGCGAACATGTCAAGTGGAATCGAACGGAGGGAGTACTTACTTACAACATTGATGACAAATGCAATGATCACCTGCCAACTTCTAATGTAGTAATAATGCTGATTTTATGATGATGTTGATGATCTTGTTTGATACGAAGTACTTCTATATGATCTTGTTTGTTATGGAATATTTTCCATAATTTAGTTCGAATCCAAGTTCTTATAAAAGCATATTGGATATTTTTTAATTCTATATTTCATAAGCAAAATGATAAATTGTTTCGATAAATAAATAAGTGAGGCAATACCGACGATTCTTAATTAACGGTTTGATTATTTTTACCAATTTATTCAAGGTAAATATATTGAGTGTTGATGATTTGTCTTCAAGAATTTCGAAAATAGACTTAAACATAACCTTAAATTACATCATTTTATTCCATTTCGTTAGTCTCATTTTCTAAAAAAAAATTAGTAATAAACAAATTTTAAATAAGTCAAATAGATAGGTGAGACAAATTAAGCGATGACAATAAACATATCAAATTTATCTATATGAGATAAAATTTAACCGTTTTAAAACAGATATAACTGTCTCAAGAGAGAGCAACATACATGTTAATTTTACATAAAAAGATTATATACTCCGTATAATTCAACTTGTCTCATTAAAAATAAAACCGAGAACTATCTGTCACAAGTTGAGGACGGGTATGTACTGCCTATCTTACAATATCACAAGTAGGAGGATAGGTAGAATGGTTCATTTAATTTCCCGCTTAATTTATCACTCGCATATTGTAAAAGAGACAATATTCGTTTTCAACTTATAACGATTAATGTCCGTTTTCAACGAGAATCTGTGATAATTAAGTAAAATAATGTAGACCTCTAGTAAATGAAGACCAATTGTCGAATCCTAATTCCTACCTAGTTTTGAACCAAACATCCTTGATCCTTGTTTAGTTGATTATTTACACATCTCTTGTCTCTTCTTCACCATCTTTCTCCTTGTCCTCTAAAAATACTCCAAAAAACATTAAAAATTTAAAATAATAATATTTTATTCATTAAAATATTACTAAAATACAATTAAAAAACAGTACTCTCACACTCACACTTCACACACTTCTTTACTTTTCTGTCCTTCTAACAAAGCCTTGTGTGTTGGGAATCTCAGTCTTGTTTCAGAGAATTCAATTCCATTTCTCTTGGCATTTGTGTTTCATTTTCAAATTCACTACTTCAATAACATCTCAAAATCCTCAATTAACATCAACAAAACCCGATATTATCGACCTTCTCTTTTCAACCTTTTCCGACTCCATAACATTAAATCCGACTCCATAACATCAAAATCTCAACCCCATTCCTCTTGCAAATATAAAACCATATCATAATAACTAAATCAAAACCCGCTACCAACCTCCTCTTTTCTACCTTCTCCGACTTTCTTACCCTAAAAACAACACAACCCGATGTATCAAAAAATCATGTTATTTTTCTTCATATATCATGATTAATTAAAAACCCCGCTACCAGCCTTCTCTTTTCTACCTTTTCCGACTTTCTTACCCTTAAAAACAACATAACCCAATAACCCATGTATTAAAAAATCATGTCATGATTAATCAAAAAAAAAAACCGCTACCAACCTTCTCTTTTCTACCTTTCCCGACTTCCTTACTAAACAACATTTTACATTTCTCATATATATACTCCCTTAAAAACAACACAACCCATTTTTCTCAAAACACACCCATCTTCATATATCAAAGTAATTAATCAAAAAACCCGGCTATCTACCGACCTTCTCTTTTCAACCTTTTCCAAACTTCTGACTCTCACCCAAAATGTTATTATTATTATTATAGCTATCGACCTTCTCTTTTCTACCTTTTTCCGACTTTTCCAATCCATCCATACTCCTTAAAAACAACATAAATTAAACCATGTTTCTCAAACAACACCACCACCCCAAAATGCTCATTTTCATCATAATATTACTCAAATTTTCTTGCTTTTTAACCCTAACAAAACCCCAAGAACTTGAACCATTACTTGACCTAAAAACATCATTAGACCCAACAAACAAATTCCTAACATCATGGTCAAGCAATAACAATGGTGATCCATGTGATGGATCCTTTGAAGGTATTGGGTGCAATGAAATGGGTCAAGTAACTAACATTTCATTACAAGGAAAAGGTCTTATGGGTCAACTTTCACCTTCAATTTCTAAACTTAAATATTTAAATGGTTTATATTTGCATTATAATTCACTTCATGGTTTTATTCCTAAAGAAATTTCTGATTTGAAATACTTGGTTGATCTTTATCTTGATGTTAATAATTTTTCTGGTGTTATTCCTCCTGAGATTGGGAGCATGGAGAGCCTCCAAGGTTAGTTTTTCATTATTTTTTTTTTCGGGTTTTGTGTAAGACCGTTGTATACGTGTATCGTGTTATTTTACTTAAATTTTTACTTTCTCCGTCCCATTTATTTGTTTTTCGTTTTTATTCTTTATACGGTATTTTATGATCGTATTATAATAAAAAAGAGTATGGTTATTCTTAGTGAATAGTGATATTGGTAACATGGTAAATTTCCAAGGTTGTTTTTTTACTTTATTTTTTTGTGGGATTTTGTGTAAAATCGTTGTATACATCTATCATGCTATTTTACTTAATGTAGTATTACTCCCTCCGTTTCTGTTTATTTGTTTACTATTTTTATTCTTTATACGGCCATTTTATGATAGTATTATAGTAATCGGGACGAAGGGAATATGTTTTATGATAACATGGAAAATTTCCAAGGCTGGTTTTCACTTTATTTTTTTGTCGGGTTTGTATAAGATCGTTTTATACATATATCGTGCTATTTTACTAAATGTACATTTACTCCCTCCGTCCGTTTATTTATTTACCATTTCTATTCTTTATACGGGTATTTTATGATCGTATTATAATAATCGGGACGAAGGGAATATATTTTAGGAGTAACATGGAAAATTTCCAAGGCTGGTTTTTACTTTATTTTTTGTCGGGTTTTGTGTAAGACGGTTGTATACATACGGAATAATTTGTGATATTGTAATGCAATGCTAGTAACTTAAGCTAGTTGTTTTTTTGTGATGTTTTTGCAAAAGTATTAGCTTTATGACATTTTTAGTAATTAATTTAAGCTTAGATTGTTCTTAGATTCTCTCATAATGATGTTTATTTGCAATTAATTTAACACTTAATTTCTTAAAACATATTTAAAAATCTAAATTACAAAATGCATGATGTAATAAGTACAGTATGTATATATTGATTTCATATCGAGTCATTCGGAAATAGCCTCTTTGTGTCAGATCCCGTTACCCCGCGATTTTTTGTAGTCATCGAGGCACTGGGGTAATGCTGTTGTCGTTGTTGACGATAAATTTGTCGATTTGCAGTGCTGCAGTTATGCTATAATCAGCTAACAGGAAGCATTCCAACACAACTAGGATCACTGAAGAAATTAACAGTAATTGCATTGCAGTCAAATCAGTTAACAGGAGCAATTCCTGCAAGTTTAGGAGGTTTAGAAGCATTAGTGAGGCTAGATTTGAGCTTTAATCATCTCTTCGGTTCGATCCCGACACCTGTTGCTGAAGCTCCTTTGCTGCAATCTTTCGACATCCGAAACAATACTCTTTCTGGGAATGTTCCCTCTTGTAAGTTCAGCAGACTGAAATTCCTCTGGTTTTTTTACTGATAGAATTAGCCTAGTAGTCGAGGCTCGGAAGTCGTTAGGGGTAAGGCCGTGTAAGGCCCTGTTCTTTCTGGCTTAATTTCAGCTCCTTTCAATATTGTCTGGTTATATTCTGTTAAGTTTTATTTACGTTCAATCAGTTATTTTCAATTAATCTCTTCACAAAAGTAACTTTTAATTCAAGTAAATTCACTCCACCTCAGTTTCACTCAATTTAGTTCAATTAAGCTGTACTCCAATTTATTCAATTCAGCTCGTTTCAGCCGAAAAAACAGGGCCTAAATGTCTGCAAAGAACTCGGAATTTTATTATGTTGGTAATAATTTTCTAAACTGTAATTTTGCAGCACTACAGAGATTAAGTGAAGGGTTTAAGTATGCAAACAATCGAGGGCTATGTGGAGATGGTTTCGGAACATTAGAAGCTTGTCCTGATGCGGACCACCTAGGTCAAATCCGTCCTGAAGCTGGAGCTGGAGCTGGACACGGGTTTCAATCAAAGGATATCCCGGAAACAGCAAATGTTCAACCAAATTGCAACGGAAATGACTGCGCAAAACCTCGAAAAAAGTCACATGCTTCTGCGGCTATAGGTGTTGTGGTTGTAGTCCTTGCTTTGTCAGTGATCAGCGCGTTCATCTTCACAAAATACCGTAGGACAAAGCAAAAGCTCGGGACCTCATTCGAGCTGACTGAGAGCCGTCTCAGTACTGATCAACCTAAGGAGTATTGCAGGAAAAATGGGTCCCCTTTGATCAGTCTCGAGTACCCAAATGGGTGGGACCCGTTATCAGATGGTCGAAGTATAAGTGGGTTCTCAAATGAATTGCTCCAAGGGTTTCGGTTCAATTTGGAGGAAGTCGAATGCGCTACTCAACACTTCTCACCGTCACACCTTTTAGCTAAGAGCGGACTGTCTGCTGTTTATAAGGGAGTGCTAAGAGACGGGACTGTCGTTGCTGTCAAAAGGATTAGCAAGAGCAGCTGCAAATCCGAGGAAGCCGAGTTTCTCAAGGGACTGAACCTATTGACTTCTTTGAGGCACCCGAATTTGGTTCGTTTGAGAGGGTTTTGTTGTTCTAGAGGACGAGGCGAATGCTTTCTGATCTATGATTTCGTTCCTAATGGGAATGTGCTGAAGTATCTCGACTTGAAAGGCGGTGATCCTAACGTTCTTGAATGGTCTACTCGTGTCAGGATCATCCATGGCATTGCCAAAGGTTCGATCTTTTTCCTAACCTAACAAACAGTTCATTCGGGTCAGTTCATATTAGAATATAAAATGAATCAAGGAACTCCAACCATCAGCTTAAGCTTTTGGTTGAGTTGGTTTCTTTGTATCAGAGTCATGTGACCAAAGGTCACCAGTTCGAATCCCACCCCCTCCATTCTAAAGTGGATAATCAGAATAGGCAAGGGAATCCCGCCTGCACCCACACTTCAAGCCCAAAAAAGGAAAAAAGGGCCTTCGTGTGAGGGATTTTATTAGAATATAAAATGAATCGAGGAACTCCAACCATCAGCTTAAGCTTTTGGTTTCTTGACATTCAGGTTCAGACCGGGTTAATTCAGTTCGTTTTTTTTTTTTACCTCTGTCGTATTTGCAGGAATACTGTACTTACACGGCAACAAAGCGAACAAATCCCCGCTGATTCACCAAAACATATCAGCCAAGAAGGTCCTACTCGACCACCGATTCAACCCAATCATCACAGACTCAGGCCTACCAAAACTGCTGACAAACGACACCGTCTTCTCAGCCCTAAAGGCAAGTGCAGCAATGGGATACTTAGCTCCCGAGTACACCAACACAGGCCGGTTCACAGACAAGAGCGATGTGTATGCTTTTGGCATACTTGCATTTCAAATCCTGTCAGGTAGGAGGAAGATACCAAACTCAATGAGAGGCGGACTTGAATTACCGACATTTCAAGAATTCATCGACCCAAATATCCAGGGCAAGTTCTCAGAAGTCGAAGCAGCCAAGATCGCTAAAATCGCGTTAAACTGTACTCATGATTCCCCTGCTGAAAGGCCTAATATGGATGTAGTTGTCTTAGAATTGGGTAGTTGTATTACTAGCTACCCATCTCCATGAATTTAGGACTAATCCTTGCACAATTAAGGGTATTTTTCCCTTAAATTTTCCGAAAATCATCGATGTAATTTGTAGAATTGTAGGTGTAGGAAGTATTGAACTCATTGAACTTTCTTCAATCCCTGAAACTAATGTATTAACTTAGAATTATTTTCATGTTTATTTAGTTCTTATTTAGTTTTTTCGTCAAATTTGTTGCTGACGGGATTTAAAAGTTTTTTCGTCAAATTTATTGCTGACGGGATTTTTTCGTCAAATTTATTGCTGACAAGATTCAAAAGTTTTTTCCGCCAAATTTATTGCTGACGGGATTCAAAAGTTTTTATCGGTTAGTCAATGTTGTAGTTAACACCAAAATGGCAAATCAAGCTATTCCAAGCCTATTAAAGATTTCATCACGGAGTCAAAATTTCTCGACAAAATAAATAAATAATTAACCATACATGTGATTATACATTTATACGATTCCTACCTAAAAACCCGAGATTATTCCAATATAAACTTATCAACCGTCCTCATAAATTTAACTAGCTAAAACAATATTGCTCATTTAGCATCACAACAACGTGACAAGCCGGCAATATACATTCATATGATTCCTAGCTAAAATCCCGAGATCATTCCAATATAAACTTATCAACCATCTTCATACATTTAACTAGCTAAAACAATATTGCCCATTTAGCATCACAACAACGTGACAAATCGACAATATACATTTATACGATCCCTAGCTAAAACCCCGAGATTATTCCAATATAAAATTACAAACCATCCTCATAAATTTAACTAGATAAAACAATATTGCCCGTTTAGCATCACAGCAAGGTGACACAACCCGACTAAATATAATTGTAAATGTTAGCTAGGTTAGTTGATAAAGTGAGAACTAATATTCGTAACCTGGTTTCAAATCGGATCAACATTAAATTTATCTTGCTTGCTGATTATAAGTTTATAACACGTCTTAACATTTGAAAAACCGTCTTATCCAATATACAAATGTAAATTTTCCACAACTAGGTGTAAGCATAGGCAACATTTTTTTGCCCCTATATTATCCATCTTTGTCATATAGTATATGGTATATTTGTAGCTTTTATTCTTGGATAGTGGCAAAATAATATTTGAATTAGAAGACCAAGGAGCAAGGACCACTCCTTAGTTGTTATAGCTTGTTCTATGCATGTAAATAGGGACATCATTTTATGTGAAAAATAACAAGAGATAAGAATACAAAAGGATAAAAACAAATGCATGGTTAAGAAAATAGGACACTTATTATATAATAATTGACAATTATGTAACAATCACTATTATATACAAATCCAAAAGTTTTTATGGTTTTGTCTTACTTGTATGGCAAAATTCAGATGGACTATTTTTGTCTGAAATTAAGATGAATTAAATGTGATTATTGTACGACAAAATGTGAGAATAAGGGTTTGATTCTCATCCGCGACTTACTGTGTTTATGAAGTTGAAGGTTTAATTCTCACTTGCGATTTGGAGTGCTTATTTGAACAACTACAACGATAAATGTATATATTTCCTGTTTTATGTTGTTTACCCAAACTTTTTTTTTACGTTGTCTACACCCAGGGCCGGCCCAGAAGGCTGTTTACTGGGTCAAATGATAAGGGCCCAAGTTTAAAAGGGACCAATTAAGCTAGAAATAAAGTTTTAGTCTTTATCAAATAACATTTATTACATGTAAATATCAAAATAAGGGAAGTAGTCTAGTGGTTATGCATGTAACTTTTAAATAGATGGTCGGACTCATCTGGTGGAGCTATATATAAATTTGAAAAAATTTCAATTTTATGCAGTTTTTTTGCGATAAAAGTGTTGAATTATAAGATATTCTATCTTCAATTCTCCAAATCCAAAATCATTTCTTCCTCTAAAAAACTTATAGGGTTCCTCAAGAATCAACTTCATCTTTAAAATTGGGAAAAAAAAAATTCAAAAGTTTTTTAGTTGTTTTGTTAATTGAATTGTAGTATTACACAACATATGAATTATTTCAATAAATATTTTTAAAGAGATAGGCCCTATTTTATAATTTTGACTAGAGCCTCTAAATACTCGAGACCGGTCCTATTTACACCAATCCTGTTTTATGTTGTTTACCCCAAACTTTTTTTTATGTTATGTTAGTTATGCTATAATATCATTTACCGTATTATTATTCTCCAGTTTTTCAAACTACCAATAATTTACTCTATCATATTTTAGTTTATAAACCAACTCATATCGGTTGGAAACCATTACATTTTCTCCTCATCTCAAATTCTTTTTAATTTTTTTAACAATGTAACCTCATTCTTTTTTCACTTATCTTAATAATCGTATATAAAAAAATTGTAAAGTAACTTCCGAAACCGAGTAGAACTTAAAGTTCCTAAATGGGTTATATCACAGCTACTAAAATAACCAAGTGGGCTTTATGGGCCGTATGCTTGAACATTTGGGCCATTTTGACTTGGTTTTTATCATTTGGCCCGTTATCATCAGTTTTAATCGGGCATCGAAATTTGGAGCACACATAACTAATTTGGGATATTCGTGTCACACTCTTTTTAGATGGACTGATAGTAAAATATTTCGTCTCTCCTAGCAAATAATAAAATCCGGAAACAAGCAACGGACAAAAAAAAAAAGAAAAACAAGAATTTTAGCCCGTGATAATACACGGGCCATAAAAACTATGCCACGGCTCACGAGCTCTAATTCTCTAAACACTGTAGTCTTTTCACGACACGTCGACAATCGCGAGCCATAGCATTATAATGTTGTTACGACCCGTTTTATCTAGATCCGTAAAATGATCATATTACAATACTAGCTAGGCAAAGCAAAATCGAGAAATTTTGTTTCGGCCTCAAGAATTTTCATCTCATTTTCCTCCATGAACAACCAAACTTCAATCCCGTCACCATTAGAATCGTCCCTGTACTCCAACAACTTAAAAGAATTCCTTAGAAACGGGTATACATTACCAATCGGAATTACCTTAATTGGTTTCCCAAACCCGAAATCAACATCAAATAACCCGAGTTTAGACCAACTACTTAGATGAGCATAGCTTGTAGCCTTCTTCTCATTACTATACCCTTGTAAACCGGCATTCCTCGCCGCCAGTAAAGTCTCGGCTGCATTATCGCTTTGCATTATTTTCACTTTTTCGCTCACGGTTGAAAGGGTAGCATGGATTTGTTTCACATAGTAGGGGAATTGTTCATCATAATTTTCGGCACACACGTATAAGGACGCAGTTGCGTTACCCACGGCCGCTTTGGGGAGTGGCGGATTTGTTTTTGATCGGATGTTTGCACTGAATGAAAGTATGGTTGGTGCACTCTGTTTATCGCTTGTGGCGGATATTATCTGTTGCCAGACAAACCCTGCTAATACCTCGAAACTTGTCGGTGTTGGGATCGCTTCGCTTGTAGCTTTCGCCTTCAGCTCTTTTATCGATTTGTTGCTAAATATGAAGCTTCTACATACCACTTTGATTGAATTAAAACGGAGCCATAGCTTCGCCATTTCCTTTTCTTTATCAGCACCAGCTCCAACTCCAGCTCCAGCTCCAGCTCCAGCACCAGCACCAATATTAGTATTAGTATTACTACCAGCATCAGCACCAGCACCAGCACCAGCACCAGCACCAGCACCAGCACCAGCATTAGTATTACTACTAGCTCCAGCTCCAGCTCCAGCTCCAGCACCAACACCAGCACCAGCACCAGCACCAGTAACATTCTTACCATCACCGCCTTCACCACCAGCTTTCGCAGGCAATACACAAGGAGGAAAGGCGGCGACAGTGGCAGCAAAATCGGGCTCAACTAGGTCATCGTACCGCTTATTAGCAACACAAGCCCAATATTGATAAAACACTGATAAAGAAGCAACATCCATAAGCTTATGAAAATAGTAACCCCCAATGACAACCCCACCACATTGAAAAACGTTAACCTGAAACGAAAGCGGAGCGAAATCCGAGACGGATTGACGGGTCAAGGCACCCAAATCCATGCTAGGAAGAAACTTGCCCATCACGTCAAGTTTCCATGGCGACTCAAGTACGTCACTTAGACTACAATCGACAGTAGTCTCATTAAACGGCGCACCTTGGTCGTGACACAATATCGTACTATTATCGACATCACATCGCCCTGCCCATGGATAAAACACAGTCAGGGTTTCGCTAAGAGACGTTTTTAGATTAGTAAAAAGATCTTCTTGGAATCGTAAGACCAGTACAATTTTTATTCGCGTAAATAAAAATCATAGGTAATAGAATTGGTGCAGGGAAATTTTGATCTGGGAATGATAATGTAAATCTTTGACGATCTAATGGAGTTGGAATTGATGGTTTAATGATTTCACTTGATAATAATTTTACCTCAAATGATAAATTTGGCTCCATTTTTACGTGGAATTTGTGGTAAAAATGATAGGAATATACGAAGTAAAAAGTAGTAATATTTTAATTTTGGTTTTATAGAGTTTTGTGATGTGATCATGCATAGAAGTGCGCACTCGCTGTCCATGTGCAACGCCAGTTCCCACACTACCTCGAGTAATATTTAATTCCGTTCGCACACAGTTCGGTTTGGTAAAACATCAAACCTTAACCGCACCGTTCCTAACGGTTATAAACGGTTTTGTTAATCATTTTAAACGGTTATTTGCGATTCCGTTACCGGTTAACCTATAAACATGCTAAATATACTTTTTATTTAGTTTTCGAGAATTTTATCTAGTAGTTTAATTATATTTTAATATTTAATTATAGTCAAAAATAAAGTTAATTAGTGAAAATTTAATATTAATCATTTTGAGCATTTTTGAATTTGGAAACACCTTTTAATTAAACAAACTAGATTTCATGCCCGGGCGTTGCCCGGGTAATATCTTAACATGGTTTCAAAGTAATTATCGTAAGGGTTAATCTTCTAAGAATATTTATTAGTGTAATAGACATATATAGAGAATAATTCAGGTTGATTATTTTTTATGGCTAATAAAACATTAAATGTATCAGGCTCGTATTCTTTTCTTATTAGCCCGTATTCTTCTTACGTTAGCTCGTATTCTTACATGCTCATATTTGTAAGTTCGTGATCCTCTTATACGCTCGTATTCTTATCATAATAGCTCGTATTTTTTTACATTAGTTCGTATTATTAGCTTAATAGCTTTATTAGCTAGCGTTCTTGTGTGCTCGTATTTTTTAGTTCCCGATTCTCTTAATTTCTTATTCATTTTACATTAGCTCGTATTTCTTATATATTCATAATTTGTAGCTCGTATTCTTTTAATTATACCTCATAATATTAAGTGGTTATTATATCATGAAATTTTACGTCTTTCAAATCTGATTCTATCTTTTTTAGTTCGAGAAGTGTTTCAATTAGCTCATGTTTTCGTATTCTGTTTACATTATCTCATATTCTCATCTTAATAGGCCGTATTCTTAAGTGCTCGTATATTTAAGCTCGTGATCCTTTTGATCTCGTATTCGTATTCATTTGTACTCATATTTTGAAGCTCGTCTTATCTTAATAATTCGTATTGTTTTTTCATTAGTTTGTATTCATTTGTGCTCGTATTTTAAAGCTCGTTTTTATCTTAATAGCTCGTATTATTTTTACCTTGGCCTTATTCTAAACTTAATAGCTCGTTTTCTTTTTATATTAGCTCGTATTCATTGTTTAATAACTCGCATTCTTCTGTGCTCGTATTTTTTAGTTCGTGATTCCCTTAAACTCTTATTCTTTTTACATTAGCTCATATTATTCTTATGTGTTCGTATTCTGTAGCTTGTATTTTTTTAATTATACCTCGTACTTAAGTGCTTAATATATTCATCAATACATCTATTTATGCTTTTAACTAAATAAGAGAAGGGAAACAACAAATTATACCATAACTTTACGGTATCCAAAATTCTTAGTTATCAATTATTTTATTAACTAATTCAATAATTATCCAACTAATATTTTATTTCTATTTAATTATTTTTTTATTTATATACTTAATTTATTTAACCAATGTAATAGCCAATGTAATCACTCTAAAACAATAATTATCCAACGATATTTTGTTACTATTTAGTTATCTTTTTATCTTTTTATTTATATACTTGATTTATTTAACCAAAGTAATAGCCAATGTAATCGCTCTAAAAACAATAATTATCCAACTGATATTTTATTATTATTTAATTATCTTTTTATTTATATACTTAATTTATTTAAACAAAGTAATAGCCAATGAAATTGCTCTAGACAATAGTCAATGAAATTATGTTATTAACTAATTTAATAATTATCCAACTAATATTTTATTACTATTTAATTATATTTTTATTTATATTCTTAATTTATTTAACCAAAGTAATGACCAATGTAATCGCTCTAAAAACAATAATTATCCAACTGATATTTTATTACTATTTAATTATCTTTTTATTTATATACTTTATTTATTTAACAAAAGTAATAGCCAATGAAATTGCTCTAAAACAATAGCCTATAAAATCGCTCGAAAAGTTCCTCTTTTAAGTATATATATTGATGAACAATTTTTTATATGATATTTTAATTTTTTGCTTACTTTTTTGTGAACGGTTCGGTTCGCGGTTATCCTCTTTTCTAAATTGCGAACCTCAACCAAACTTTGCCCACGATAAATTTAACGGTTCGATTATTGCAATTCGGTTTATTATGAACACCCCTAGCGGTTATATCATAACTACTAAAATAGCCAAATGGGCTTTATGGGCCGTACAGTTGAACATTCGGGCCATTTTGGCTTGCTTTTTATCATTTAGCCCGTTACCATTTTTAATTGGGCCTCGAAACATTGGGCACTCATAACTAATATGGGATATTCGAGTCAGTCTTTTTTTAAGGTGGATTGAGTCGAAATAAATTGGTAATGAAGTAAATAATAAAAAAAACGGAAACAAACGACGACAAAAAAAGGAAAAACAAGAATTTTAGCCTGTGATAATTCACGGGCCATATACACTAAGCTACGATCGACGGGCTTTAAACACCGTACCGCAGCTCTCTTTTCGACACGTTGACAATTATAGATTAAACAATTTTATTTTCATGACCATAACGTTATTAATACCCTTAATTTATCTAGACCCGTAAAGTGATCATATTACAATATTAGCTAGGCGAAGCAAAATCGAGAAATGTTGTTTCGGCCTCAAGAATTTTCATCTCATTTTCCTCCATGAACAACCAAACTTCAATCCCGTCACCATTAGAATCGTCCCTGTACTCCAACAACTTAAAAGAATTCCTTAGAAACGGGTATACATTACCAATCGGAATTACCTTAATTGGTTTCCCAAACCCGAAATCAACATCAAATAACCCGAGTTTAGACCAACTACTTAGATGAGCATAGCTTGTAGCCTTCTTCTCATTACTATACCCTTGTAAACCGGCATTCCTCGCCGCCAGTAAAGTCTCGGCTGCATTATCGCTTTGCATTATTTTCACTTTTTCGCTTACGGTTGAAAGGGTAGCATGGATTTGTTTCACATAGTAGGGGAATTGTTCATCATAATTTTCGGCACACACGTATAAGGACGCAGTCGCGTTACCCACGGCCGCTTTGGGGAGTGGCGGATTTGTTTTTGATCGGATGTTTGCACTGAATGAAAGTATGGTTGGTGCACTCTGTTTATCGCTTGTGGCGGACATTATCTGTTGCCAGACGAACCCTGCTACCACCTCGAAACTCGTTGGGGTTGGGATCGCTTCGCTTGTAGCTTTCGCCTTTAGCTCTTTTATCGATTTGTTGCTAAATATGAAGCTTCTACATACCACTTTGATTGAATTAAAACGGAGCCATAGCTTCGCCATTTCCTTTTCTTTATCAGCACCACTACCAGCACCAGCTCCAGCTCCAGCACCAGCACCAGCTCCAGCTCCAGCACCAGCACCAGCACCAGCACCAGCTCCAGCTCCAGCTCCAGCACCAGCACCAGCACCAGCACCAGCACCAGTACCAGCACCAGCACCGGCACCAGTATTAGTATTACTACCAGCACCAGCACCAGCACCAGCACCAGCACCAGCACTAGTATTAGTATTACTACCAGTACCAGCTCCAGCACCAACACCAGCATTAGCACCACTAACATTTTTGCCATCACCGGCTTCACCACTAGCTTTCGCAGGCAACACACAAGGAGGAAAGGCGGCGATAGTGGCAGCAAAATCGGGCTCCACTAGGTCATTGTACCGCTTACTAGCGATACAAGCCCAATATTGAAAAAACACTGATAAAGAAGCAACATCCATAAGCTTATGAAAAAAGTAACTCCCAATCACGACTCCGCCACATTGAAAAACATTAACTTGGAACGAAAGCGGAGCGAAATCCGAGACCGATTGACGGGTCATGGCACCCAAATCCACGGTAGGAAGAAACTTGCCCATCACGTCAAGTTTCCGTGGCGACTCAAGTACGTCACTTAGACTACAATTGACAATAGTCTCGTTAAACGGTACACCTTGATCATGACATAAAACCGTACTATTATTAAGGTCGCATCGCCCTGCCCATGGATAAAACACGGTCAGGGTTTCGCTAAGAGACGTTTTTAGATTACTAAAAACGTCTTCTTTTGATGGAATCGTAAGACCAGTACAATTTTTATTCGCGTAAATAAAAATCATAGGTAATTGAATGAGTCCAGGGAAATTTTGGTCCTGGAATGATAATTTAAATGTTTCACGATCTAATGGAGTTGGAATTGATGGTTTAATAATTTCAGAGGATAATAATTTTACCTCGAATGGTAAATTTGACTCCATTTTTACGTGGAATTTGTGGTGAAAATATTATATATTATGGTGAATTAAAATGATAGGAATATAAAAAGTAATATTTCAATTTTGGTTTTATAGAGTTTTGTGATGTGATAATGCATAGAAGTGCGCACTCGTTGTCCACGTGCAACGCGAGTTCCACACTAGGTCGAGTACTCTTTTGGCTTTAGCGTAGTGACGCAAAAAAAAATGTCGGAAGTATTTAGGGTGACCGACTCGCCGTGACGGATTTTGGAGCGAATAATTATGATGGGTTAATACTAGTATGTGAATACTAGAACTGTTTATGGGCGGTATGCCGGTACCGTTCGAAAATTCGACCCATCCGGCCCAAAATTTTACCGAGATTGGACATAATTTTCTTTAAAAAATGGGCTAAGGGTTAACCTGACCCAGCCCATTTTAGTAAATGGGCCGGACACGGACAAAAGAAATGTGAAACGGGTTGATCCAACCGGCCCGCTAAAGTAATATGAGCAATTAGTGTATAATCAATTTTTGCTTAGTTTTTACTCTTGCTTGGATTTTGGAATTTATTATTCAGATGACCAAATTGGGCGTCCTTCTATTTTGTATATTGAGGTTTAGAACTAAGAACTTAATTCAATATCGGTTTTGCAAGTTTATCGCGTTGTTAATTAGTTAACAAATAATTTTCAGAAGTTAACAGAAAAAATATGAGCCAGACAGCCTACGGGTTGCCCGAATTTAGCAGTTGGATGGATAAGGACAAAGAGAAGTGACCCGTTATTTTGGCCCAGCCCCGCTATAGTTTTATAGGGCATATTTTTGCCTTACAGTCTAGCTCATGTGCGACCCAAACCCGCATTTGGACAGCTCTAGTGAATACTTAATTTACTTAATCATTGAGTTAAAAAGGGACTTAGGTTCTCGATCCCCCGGTATAACTAAGATACTCCATTGTGTGGTGGGAGGAGAGTGATACTGTAATAAGAATATAATTATTAATTTATAACATTGGCGATTTTATTAGAAGAGGCTGTATTAGATCCGGAGTTAAAACATTAACGATTCTAAGAGAGTAGGAGAGGGTTGTATTAGATCTCGCAAACAGATTAATTAAATCGAGTTTGGGTGGGGTCAATATTACAAGGCTCTCATATATGTTATCGCTAAAATATAGGGTGGGGATAATTGGAAATTTTGTGGTATACACAAAGTATTATCTAAAATAAGAGCGAGTATTATTGCAATTTATTAGTTTATTTAGACTTTACTGAAATTATTTATCCACATAAAAAACTATTCCAACTTTATTCCTTTTATTTAAAAGGACCGGGTTTAGCAATGGATTGAAATTAAATTTTTTTACGGTTTAATTCTTCACTTTTCCGACTGATTTTTCCAGTCGGAAAATGACTTTATTCTTATAGTGAACACACACTATTCTTTTACAAACCACATCTCACAAGCTCTAAAGTTCCAACAAGAGTCCAAGACATAACAAATTTTCATACATTTGCGCAATAACATCGTTATTACATTATAATCGTAACATATACAATTACTTCTCAACGAATTTAATCTTACATATTATCAATCTATCACCACATAAATCTTATTAATCGCCCGCAAGGGTAGAATCTAGTGGTTAAAACTTGGGTGAAATTTCTAGGAGACCCAAGAATCCATGCCTAAATAGACTTCGAGCCTGTCACCCTCGGGTGGCTTATCTGATATACGTGGTTTGCAGGTTATCACATATTTCCGCGGGTTAACTGTGCTTCCCTCGTCACCAAAAAAATCAATCTTACAACTATGCTAAAAACCAATCAAACAAAACTTTTTAGTTTAATTAATCTTTTAAAAGCATCAAATAAAACTAATTCTACACTAAATAAGCTTAATTAATATTTAATAATTTAATCACTAATTTAATTACTTTCCATTAGGGCACCTTACCCTAAAAACATGTTCTTCTCCCGTTTGTTCATCTACTTTAACAACCCAATGACCCTTCTTCCCAATACTATCCTTCCTCTCAATCGGGTTCGCAATACGGGTCACCAATAACCCGTCTCCAATGGGCAATAATTGGGTCCTCAACCCGGCCCATTCCCATGATTTCGTCGTAAATGCATTACACCTTAATACAATAGCCCCTTTACAATTATCATTTAATTGCATTTCTCTAAGCAATTCTTGATGATTTTCAAGCTCACAATCATTTAACATAAAATCGACATTTTTATATTTTTCGCGAATTAGTCTCTTTGTATCTCCTAACACAAACTCAATTGAGTCATTCGCGTCCTGATTAAGGGCTTGTTTGGTTGACTGTAAATGGTTAAAATCACGGAATATGCAAATAACGCGTCCCTTTGTTTGGCTAGCCGCGGCTAGTAGGGCTAGTAGAGTCGAAACCGTTGTGGTTTGGCCACATGAAACTAGAATAAGCTTTGCATTGTTTCCTGCTGCTATTGCTGATATGAATTCTAATGTGTCTGGCTCTTTGTTGAGTCTCTTAATCCCCTAATAAATTAAAAATTAAATTCAAATTAGTACACATTAATATCGAAATTAACGATATGACACTATCATCGACTCATCGTATTAACACAAATTCTTATACGAGACTGAATGAAGTTATGAAACACCCTGAAATTTGAAACCCTAATTATATACTGTAAGTGGATTATAAATCCGATGTACTACCATCAGTTTTATAGTTTCCGAGCATTATAACAATGTTTTTGAGTTTTGTTTTAAAAATTATGACTATTGCGATAAGTTTCTGAGTTCAGTTATTAAAAGTTAAGCTTAAAAAATTACAAAATAACTCAAAAACATTACACATAAATTTAATTAAATTTTAGTTTTGATGGAGAAAAAATAAAATCTAACTAATAAACTTTAATAAGTTCAGAAAAAATACTATATGTTCAAAAATAAATAAAGTTTGAGGTAATAAACTCAAAAAATACTTATATTCTCAAAAATAAGTAAAGTCTAAGATAATATATTTGATGTATGTTCTTTTTTCGCAACTACATACGATACTTTTAGAGGTTTAAAGTTGACAAAAAGCTCTTCGATTTCTCTTAAAACTTTCTTTGTATGGCATGCAGGCAGACGTTAGAAAAACCGTTTTATTTAAAGTTGTCTAATACAAAACTGCGAAAAATATGTAAATATATGTAAGTTCTTACCATTTTTAATGTTTTGAGGTAAGCTTTTGTTGCATTTTCAGCAGACCATTGTGAATATTTGCTCTCCATTAATTTCTTAGATGATGATTTTAATATTTCACTTGTACTTTTCTGTGCTTAGACTTCTAAAATGTTGGTTATATATATAGAGAACCAAGAAAATAATATTGTTTGAGGATCTAGTGACAGTCCAACTGTGATTTTGTTGGTTTATTATATTTTTTGAGACATTATTTATTACAATATTTTTGTTGTGTAATGAGATAAGGGTAATTTTAATGTCGGCCCGGTTAAAAAGGGGTTTGAATCGAGTACTCGTCATGTTAATTAAGATCGTTTTTTGTCATGATAGATGTAGTCCTAACTCCTAAGTCCTAATCTACATTTGTTGGGCAAGCAGAACAAGTCAGGTTACTGAACGATAAGACTCACAAACAACTTTATTCAACGAGTTTATATTCGAATATGAGGAAGCAGAACAAGTCGGGTTGCTGAACGATAGGACCCACAAACAATTTTATTCAACGAGTTTATATTCGAATATGAGGAAGCAGAACAAGTCAGGTTACTGAACGATAAAACCCACAAACAACTTTATTCAACGAGTTTATATTCGAATATGATGAAGCAGAACAAGTTAGGTTACTAAACGATAAAACCCACAACCAATTTTATTCAACAAGTTTATATTTGAATATGAGGACATCTACTCGACCCACTAAGCTAGCTAAAATTAGTATATTTTATACTTAAAATTTAGCATCAAATATATATCTAGGGTAGGCAAATAATGTTATATTGTGATGTGATTTGTAATAATTGATTGAAAATGTGAAATTCATTAGGCATTATCATAAATTTGTTGGCAATCAAGTATTGTTGTTTTATGAGCTTGTCATACATTAATATGTTAGTTTTAAAATTAATTAGGTTAGCTAATTAGATTTAGATTCCTATTATGCTTATTACATGCCACGATGATTTCTGACTTTGCACCATTTCCCTATGCAAGTAATCTTCCCTTAATAGCTGTTATGTTCTTTAAACAATACGGAGTATTATTGTATTAACCTCTAATTATCAAAGACCAACGATATACTAGTTTCTCGGTTCTGGTCAATTGTTATCCTTTGATTTTGGGTACAACGATCAATAAAAGAGGAAAAAGTCGATTATGATAAGTAGACTAAACTGAGTATAAATAATCAAATTGCTCATCAAATATATACTGAAAATAGAAAGGACCATAATTACCTAATTGGCCGAGACATCTCAAAATGAAATAAGACAACAAATAATCGAATCAAGAGAGTATTATTTATAATTTTCTTGTGGTAATTAATTAAGGCCACAAATTTTTCATGAAAGATGGCAAGGTTGGCTCTTGCTCGGCGGTTAGTCTTTCTTAAAATAAAAATATATTTTTTAATAATTAAAATAGGTCAAATAAACATTTGTATTTATCTAAATGACTAGAATTTAACTCATTGAAACTATAAAACTGAGTCTTAAAAACAAATTTATTCTTGTCGAGAACATAATTAATTAAGTCGTTGCTTAATTTAAAATATGAGAGAGTATTATTTATAATTTTTTTGTAGTAACTATTTAAGGCCACTAATTTTTCATGAAAAAGCATGCTTGGCTCTTGCTTGCCGGTTAGTGTTTCTTAACATAAAAATATATATTTTTTTAATAATTAAAACATGTTAAATAATACCGCTATATTTATCAAAATGACTAGAATTTGGGTCGTTGAAATTAAACTATAAAATGGAGTCCTAAATACAAATTTATGCTTGCCAAAAACATGATTAATTAAATTGTTAGCATAATTTTTAAGAATTAAGGTTTAATTTAAGTTCAACCCTAATGTATTGACACCCCGCGAGTCATATTAACACGACTCAACTACGTATGTCTTCCTTGTAAGTACAAGTCGAGTGATAAACAAACCATTAGTAAAAAATTAACTTGTAAATTAAACTCGACATTTTTTCTTTTCCTAATTAAGTAAAAATAAACTCACTAATATCGTATCTTATTTATCAACCTGATATATAAAACAATGTAATTATATGGTTAATTAAGTTGAAATGTCAAAGTAACATAGATCGATACTGACAATAAATTTCGTTTCATTGTCGAAATTATACATTCCTTGAATGAAGACCTTTGAACCATACTCCTACAACATTTGAACCAATACCTTAGCTTGTTGTTACCTTATCTTATAGAGACATTTGTATCAGCATGAAACTGAGATCTGAGAGTGACTTTTGCATGCAATTTTATGTTCTCCCATACTTCAGGCAATACTCCTCTATCGCTTATTTGTTTACCTATTTCGTTTTAAAACATCTCAAATATTTTTTTTGATGACAAGGGATTTAAATCCCTCGGGCCAATGCATTCCTGCACCACCACATGGACCATGTAAGCCACCCGCCTTTCGGGGGCTGCAGTGGCTAAGTGGTCATCGGCCCAACTGGTAGTCGAACCTGGAACCTCTCAACACCTGCATTTCTGCAAGTTTCAAGGTTTAACTCAGTTACAACTGGACTAACACCACTTAGTTTATACTGAGATTTTGAGAAGTTTTTTTTTACGTAATTTGATTATCCAATTGTGCGTATAACCAAAAATGATTCCTTGGTTTGATGAACGTAACGTTTTTTTATGCTAAAAGTAAAGGTAAACAGATAGCCGGAACTGATCGAATCGAGATAGTAGTAGCTTAGCTTTGTTTGTTCTTTTAATCAATATCATATCCATGGTACTTTATAAGTTCATACAGCGACAGAGCCAGGATTTTAAGTCAGCGGAGAAAAAGAGTAATATTATTAGGGAAATTCGAAAAAATCAAAAATTCTAATTTAGGCAAGAACGTCTGACCTGCTTGCTCTTTCGGTCCACCACTACTCCCATGCATCATCTAGCTAGTATCATCTCCCTTAACCTAGAAACATATCAATATAATTTCTGACAAAATTATATCTTCAAGCAAATAGGCCACTCCTACAATTTAATAATAGTAATAATAATAATAATAATATTTATGATCATGCTAAAAATCATAAGCTTTTAAAGAATTTACCAGCTTCTAGCTACTTTCCCATAACATTATTTTCTACAATTTTACAAAAATTAATTTTTGTTGGCAGATTTGGTCTTTTGTTTGCCTCCTAAATACACCACATAGATCTGTTCTTAATCACTTTGCCTCCTTTTTTCAATCTCTTAATAAATTGTTGGTCTCATAATTGATTATTTTCCGTCACATTCCCTCTATTCGAGTCAATTTCATACCTTTTTTTAAATATATATAGAGGCGTATTTTAATTGAACGTATACAATATGATATGAGTTTAAATCCACTCCGGCTTTCCCTATATTTTTACATTTTTCATTTATAATTAGTTTATGAAAACATCACTATTATTTGATATGTTAAAAAAAAAGAAATTGAAGTATGATGAGATTAAGTCAACAATACTTTGAGCTTTAACCTAAGTTTAAAATATATTCATTAATCAATTACTATTAAATTACTATAGGTCCGTGCTGATGCACGGTATTTTAGATACACATATTAGAGAATTTGATAATTAATCAAACTAATGCAGTTTACCTTTATTTAAAATAAAAGGGTAGAAAACTTACATATATAATTTCAAATAGATATATTATTAGCGTTATCTATATAAAAGTTAAACAATGATGTTATAAAATTAATTAGTATTGAATATAGATAATCAACATTTATTAATTAGAAAACAAACATTGTCTCGTAGAATATCACTTAATTTAAGCGAAAAATTTAAGCAGAAAAATTTGAAAATGCGTTAATCTTATAATATATAGGTGATTTGTACCAAAAAAATCAATTACTATTAAATAAGGGTGACAAATGTTAAAAATCCATAATTACCTAGTTAGTTTCACCCCTTGATTATGTTAATAGTGCAAATATCAGCTAACATAAATAATAAAGTCAAAAAATATAATACTTATAACGAGGATTTAATTTTGTTAACAACATACTGTATAATGTATTGAATAAATCTCACCCACACTAATAAAGTCATAAGAAATGATACTTATGACGTCGATTCAATTCCCGTTAACCGCATATAATGTATGTATTGAATAAATCTCACCCAAACTAATAATAGAGTCATAAGAAATAATACTTATGATATAGATTCAAATCCCGTCAACAACATGTAACGTATTTATATGAATAAATCTCACCCACACTATTAGTTAATATATGGTCCTTTGTAGTACTCAATTGGTACTTCAATGTACATACAATATACATACATAGCCATAAAAACCCACATGCACTATGCAACTGTATGAGTAAATTGTAATTATTCATTGTATGATGGAATGATGAACAAGACAATGTATGCAGAAGATAATGTCGAGACCCATTTTTAATTTGTTTCAATGAATTTGTAAAAGAAGATGAATTTCATAAGGGAACAAATTATGGATCAAAATATTTTTGTTGGATTTGGATTTGTAATTCATTCCCAAGAAATACCATGTTCATCATTAGAAGATATTGTACACAAAAAGGCAAGATAATTTTTTTAAAATAGATCTAAAAGGTGTATTTCAAGTTTTCGTATTAAGTTTGATGCAGCTTGGTCCAAAGATTTCAAGGGTGCTGCTGGTTGGGTCGATTTTGATGCGGCTGGGTCAATTGGTACAAAGGATCGGTTACCCTTTGGGTAATGAATCCTCTTCATGTAGAGGGGTTAGCCTGTTTGAGGCCCTTAATTCTGCCTTGTTTTTAGGACTTAGACGCATCGATGTTGGCTCCAACTGTCTAAATCTTGTTCTTCAACTTTCGGGGGCAGCTGCTTTGGATTGATATCTTAGAAGGGTTGCTATTAGGATAGACAAGCTTTTATCGTGTTTTCATTGTGTTACTATTAGTTATTGTCCTAGAAAATTGAATAGGATCGCTCATCATTTAGCCTCCTCTGTGGTTAGATGATGCCCTTTCCTATTTTTATGAACTATGTCAAAAAATAAAAAATTAAATAAATGCTTAAAATTGATCTATTTTTTTAAAATTACTAATTTAGATTTAATTGAAAGTATTTATCGCAAATATGTTTATATAGATCGGGGGAAAATTATTACGTGAATTTAGGGTTTAGCTTCGATTTTTTTTGCTTCTTTATGTGATATTTGGATAATAATTAAGGTGTAATCATTGCTGATTTGAGCTTGAATTTGGATTTGTGTTGAATCGGCTCGAAAATTTGAGCTTAACCTCAAAATTCTCTAACTTAAAAAGTTATTGACTCGAGCTAATTAACTTAACAAATATAATAAATCCATTTAAAATCAAATTTGAAATATAATAATAATATAAATATGTTTTGAAGTGAATGTAAAATTATACAAGTATATGCTAAAACAACATATTAAGAATTAAGAATAGAACAATTACAAAATAATATAATTAAGTACTAATAAATAAATACAAGCTTAAAGGAGCTTTTGATCGATAAATTTGTTAAATTTCCTTGGATCAGTTAGATCGATTTTGAGTTGAGTTTTGACCAAGTTGGTTCTGAAGAATCTACGAGCCGAATTAGATCATTGCCAACCCTAAAGAGTATTTGAGTGAAATCGATTACTCTTGCAAAACCACGATCTATATATTAATTCTGTTAGGCCGAGTCCTATTTACGGGTAACTAATTTGGCCACAAATAAACCTAAAGCAATAAATAATTAAATTACCTAAAAAAGTATAAATAATTTAATCCATAAAATATCTAAATAATTGTGCCAAGCATCAAAACTTTTTTATTTGCTAACTACTTTGAACAACAATAATTTGGTCATACGTGCACTCGTGCATCTCCCTGTATTTTAGATTCTTTACATTATTATAAATCAAATTATCCATTTTTTTAAAATAAAATTTAAACCATTATTTCTCTAATTAGTTGGCAAGCACATGAGCCTTTCTTATTAAAATGTTAAAGTTAGATAGATGAGAAGACTAATATCAATAACAATTGCAACTAGCTAGTATCAATTAATTCGATTTTATCCGTTGTAAAATTAAAACGAGTTAAATAATAACTCATTTATATAGATGAGATAGAATTTTTTCGTCCTTACTTAAGTGAATTGATTATACATCCGATGTATTAGCATTAATTTTGTTGGTTTTGAGCATTATAATAAAGTTTTCGAATTTTGTTTTAAAGTTTATGGGTTTACTATAAAGTTTACGAGTTCATTTACTTAAACTTTAAACTCAAAAAATTATAATAAAACTCGAAAAAATACATATACGTCAAGTTAAATTTGAGTTTTGACTTAAAAAACTTAAAATAAACTTTAAGTCTTTAATAAGCTTAGAAAAAATACACATATGCTTAAAAAACAAATAAAATTTAACGTAATAAATAAATGCTAAAAAATAAATAAAACCTGATGTAGGTTTCTTTTTATCGTCCGTCCCTGAACAACTTACTTTTGTCTAGTTTAAGACATCTGGAGATTCTGGACCCGATTTAAGTTTAAAACCGAAACTTCCGTCTCAAATAAATAAAATTTGTGAAATCACATGAAGTAGTGTGATTTGATCGATTAACTGGCAACCCATTTGTGTTCTCTGTGTCATACAGATCGCATTAAGCTCAATGATAATCACTAATTAGTGATATTTTGTATAGATTAATTAGATTAATTAGTTTAATTATCGAGATTTAATAAATGCCAGAACATCCATAATTAGCAGCTCATCATGTCAGTCTACATGTTAATAGTACACAAGTAAGTGAGTAACAAGTCGGAACAACGACTAGTACCGAAACAAGAGAAAAGAACGATCTTATCTGAAATTGTAAAAGGTCGTTGGTCCGCTACAAGCCCTAGTGTAAGTGATCGTGCACATGACACAAGCCGAGAATGAATCGACAATAGGTTAGGTATCGAGATGAAAGTATACCCAACTCGTTATAGGGCTACATACATGCGACCTCCCTAGTCCCTACCCGTCTAAGGCGACACGTCTTGTGAAATTTGAAAGAATACTCGGGATTACTCGGGTTCGAGGTAGTAAAAAGTCAAATTCGCATGGTAGACGGGTCAATTTCCCCTTTTCGAAAAGACAGGCCAGATGTCATCATTTTGAGGACAAACATAAAAATTATACTAATTACATTTGGCGTTAAAATGACAACATTTGGTCCGTCTTTTTGAAGAGACGGAGTGTGACCGTCTTCGATAGACCTGGCAAACAGATCGGGTCGTGTCGGGTTCGTGTCACATGTAAACGGGTCACAAACCCTCCAACCCAAACCCGACCCAATTAAATTTTGTGTCGTGTTCATTTTGACCCACTTAGATAAATTGGTCATCAAGCCTCAACCCTAACCCGTTAATTTCGTGTTGGTTTCGTGTCGTGTTTTCGTGTCATGTCCATATTTGGAAAGTTTAAGTATATTTATGTGATAAAGGATAAAAGAATTAGGATTAATTTAGTAAACAGGTTATTCGTGTCGGGTTCGTGTTTAAAGAGCTCAACCCAAACCCGACCCAATTAAATATCGTGTCGTGTTCGTGTCGACCCACTTACATAAATAGGTTATTAAGCCTCAACCCAAACCCACTAAATTCGTGTCGGATTCGTGTTGTGTTTTCGTGTCTTATCATTATTTTCCGGCTCTAGTCCTCGGCAAGAGTTATTGGTAAAATAGAATGTTCCTGCAACTCATAAACATCTGTATATACAGAAACTACTGCTACTGTAACTACATAAAAGTTACAATCTACATTGGTCTTCAACAAAACCTACAAGTGAAAATTAATCACTTACGAAACGACCAAACTCGTACTAATTTGCATCCTAATCGTAATTAAGTAGGCAAAATCTAATTTAATTACACTAATTAGCAACCTCGAGCTTCCGTTGTGACGATGATCTAACTCGAAACACATGCTCTTCTCCAGTACATTCATCAACCTTAACAATCCAATTACTCTTCTTACTGATACCGCCTTTTCCTCGTTTAACTTCCTTGCATAAACTCCCATCAATTCTCGTCACCAACAACCCGTCACCAATAGGCAGCAAATGGGTCCTTAACCCGCTCCATTGCCACGACGATCCTTTACAGAACGCATTAAACCCGACAACCACACCATCTTTTTTAACCTCTCTTTTCGCTTGATCAATTTGATTCATAATATTTTCGTATCCCTGAATGTTACAGTCAATAAGCAGAAAGTCTGCATCTTTGTACTTGTTAAGTAGAAGTAATTCACTGGCATTACCAACGACAAAGTGTACAGATTTTGCATCGTGTCCTAGCCCGTTTTTGGCTTCCTGTAATTCTTTCTTCCCGGGGAGAATGCAAGTTACACGGCCGCCAGTTTGACGCGCTGCAGCCACTAAGGCTAATAGGTTGTTTACAGCAACTTTTTCGGCGCAGGCTGCAACCATCACTTGTGCATTGTTCCCTGCTGCTAATGCTGATATGAACTCTGCACTGTCTGGTTCCTTCTCTTTTCTTTCCTGTTAAATAATCACAATTTCACATACATCATGTTATAACGGAAGCACAGAGAAAGATAAAAACAAACAATAAAAAACAATACGCACATATTACAGATTCAGAACGGTATATTGTACTGCTAGGGTAGTACTCTTAACCTAATACAATACAGATTTGACCTAATCTAATAAGGCCCAGACAGAAACCCTAGCCTAATACAGAATTCAGATACCGTTTAGACCCCCGCATAGTCGTTCGAAGCGGCGATTAACAGATTCAAGGCATAGACCCAACACATCAGTCTCAGACTTTTTGTCACACGAATATGTAACATCTTATGTTACCAAGAATTTGACCCATCAGTCGAGGACTTTATCTTACACAACTATGAAAAACCCTATGTTACCCTGACTCGACTACAAGAATATGACCCGAGTCCAAAATAACCCTTAGGATATCATCATAAACTTTTGAAAATCATGACAAATTTCTCTAGCCATCTTATACAATAAGACAGTCTCATGCAAAAATAGTTTTACGAACAATATGAGAATCAAATAAAACCGCTCACCATTTTAAGAGTTGTAATATAAGCATTGGTAGCATTCTCAGGTGACCAGGAAGTCATATTCGATAACCTTGTAAAATAATTAGTCGAGTCGAGTCGAGTCGAGTCGAGAATGAATAAATGGATGAATGAATGAATATAGTTGTTGATGATAGAAAGAAGCAATGAAATGAAGTTATATATATACACACACATATACTAATTAATACAAGGCACAATCAAGGGAATAGTTTATGGGACAAGGAAAGTCATTACACTCTGGCTTGTCTAACAACATGGTGTACCACAAATGAAAATTTAATTAAAATAAATATAAATATAATTAGATGTGACTTGGGTACATGTGGAATTTCTAGATTGGTCCAAATCTCTTTAGCTTTTGGGAAGATCTTACCAAACTATTCAAATTTTGGTAATGGTGGATCATGTGAATCACAAAGGTAACTCATATGGGGGACCTTGTACTACCATTAGTTCATCATCCTAACCTAATTGAAGTGTTTTAATAATGAGTCGGGATCCTCTCCGGTTCTTTATTTTCACTTTATGATCAACATACTGCCATTAATTCATCGCTCTAACAAAATTGAAGTACTTTAATAATGAGTCGGGATCCTGTTCAGTTCTTTATTTTCACTTTAGGATCAACATACTACCCTTAGTTCATCACCCTAACCTAATTGAAGTGCTTTAATAATGAGTCGGGATTCTCTCCAGTTCTTTATTTTCACTTTATGATCAATATACTACCATTAGTTCATCACCCTAACCTAATTGAAGTTCTTTACTAATGAGTCAGGAATTGAGATCCTCTCCGGTTCTTTATTATCACTTTCTAATCAATATACTACCATTAGTTCATCGCTCTAACCAAATTGAAGTACTTTAATAATGACTCGGGATTCTCTCCAGTTCTTTATTTTCACCATACTACCATTAGTTCATCACCTTACCCTAATTGACGTGCATTAAATAATGAGTCGGATTCTCTCCAATTCTTTATTTTCACTTTATGATCAACATAAACCTAATTGAACTACTTTAATAATGAGTCAGGATCCTCTCTAGTTCTTTATTTTCACTTTATGATCAACATATTACCATTAGTTCATCGCTAAAGCCAAATTGAAGTACTTTAATAATGAGTCGGGATTCTTTCCCGTTCTTTAGTTTTATTAATCGTAGACAAATTATTCATTCCCTTTTAAAAGAAGAGGAGAGGATCCTGATTTCCTTAACAACAACATCAGAGCCTTAATCTCGAGATGATTTGTGGTCGGCTAACATGAGTCATTTAGAATTTTCATTCTAGCATTTGCAGAAATTGCAGCAAGTAACGTTTGAATTAAAATAACTTAATGTAAAACCGTCTTAGACAAGTTTTTTCCACCAATCATCGCCTCCACTCTCCAGACTCTACATGAGAAATCCATCTAATTTTTTCAGTCCATTGAACAACATACAACAAAACAAGCTCTGAATAATGATATAAGCAAGCAAAATCATTAAAAATCTACTTAAACGTGATCTGGGCACTAATAATTCGCTACAAGATTAGCTTCCTAGCTACTTCCGTACAATATAATTAAGAATTTTACTAATAAAATAACTCAAATAATCTCCATCCACACAGAAAAACAAGATGTGATGGGTCTCTTAAATCGTTACGCAATTGTAAAATTAAAACGACAAATGGAACAATGATAACCTGATACAGAACGATTATTAAATACGGAGTTATATGAAAAACACAAATTCTTGTTTAAGACGGGTATATCGTTTTAAACTTAAAACGGGTCAAATATAGTAGGAAGGACAAAGCTGAAACTTTACCAGTTAAGCCGTGATAGCAGCAGTCTGACACCTGCAGTTGAACAGATGTGAAAGCGCCTTTCATTCTCATAAGTCGGAAAAAACAACGCCTTTTTGTGCAGGAAGTTTGCTCGGAACAGAACTGAGAGTGTCGTTCACATACCCAGGAAACTGGCATCACAGCTGCACAGCTGAACTGTTAATTTCAGTACAGCAAACTCATGGATTCATTCCCGCTAGGCAAGAAAAATAAGAGACGACAATAGTCAATACCGTCCCAGTGCCCTAATGAGTTCAGCTTATGACGAGGTAGGAGAGTCGAATATAGGAGCTTAACTCTAGATTCGTGGCTGATAAAACCATTGACAGCAATCAAACTGATAAAGCAAAAACCAAGGCCAAAAACTCAGGTAGGTCTGTCTCTGTCCTCAACCATCGCCTTAAGGTTTTGGTTGGGATGATTCATCTATCATGGTATCAGAGCCAACAGTGTGACCGAAGGTCACGGGTTCGAATCCTGGCAACCTCAAAACCCCTCGAAAACTCACGAAGTGGAAACCCAGCACACGGTATGGGGGAGCTTGTGCAAACTAACCACTCTTCAAGCCCAATGGACATTCGAGTGAGGGAGCGTATTAGGAATATTAATAATAATATTAATAATAGTTGGGCCTCAACCATCACCTTAAGGTTTTAGTTGAGATGGTTCATCTATCAATCATAACAGCTTTGAGACGAACACTTAAAACAAGTCGAAGAGTTACCTCTAAATCGTAAAGCTAAGCGTCTTACATACTTAATGTATATATCTACACTGACAAGAATTTGAACTCAACTGAATGTCATAGACAAACCAGATTACAACTTCAAAACATGCAGACATGATAGAGCATGCATGATGCACCAATTGTTCTAATCATGATCAGCACAACCGAGTGAAAAGTTTGAATTATCATTAACACGGCCAAAATCCATTTTCTGCGAAAAAGAGGAGATCAAGTTCATAGTGAGAATATTCTGAACAGACGACAATCTGGGGAAAAAAAGATACTTGTAACAAAATCAGCAACCAGTAGGAAATTAGGAATCATCTCTTTACTTTTGATTCAAATACCCTCGGAAATAATAAAAAGTTAAATGTGAGTGATTAAATAAAGTAGGTGTATTTTACAACATCGTCGCATGATTATCACCTCTTTGCAACCACTTCCGATGGGGGAGCTTGGCATGAGGCATAAAACTCGCGAATTGCCTTATGTTCAAGGACACAAAGAGGGCTTGCATAAATCAAATCGATGATATCTGAAATTCTGAATATCTACCTTGTTCAAAGAAAGCTTCAAAGATGTTCTTATAAACTTCAAGACAAGAAGTAAGAGTCGGAGACAGTACGGTAAGTAATCTCTTGGCATCGGCAACTGTTCCACATTTGGCAATGTATTGGGTAATTGGCTCGGGGAAACCCTGGAGTTTATTCTTCTTCGTCATACTAAAAACCTGAAATGCTTCTTCGAGGTTTCCAGCTTCTGTTAGCTTCTCAATCATAAGCTTATACGTATCACGCGTAGGTTTTAAATGACTTTCAGTCTTGATGAACTCAGTAAAGAATTTATAAGCATCAAGCACCTTATTTTCGGAAATAAAACCTTCTAGCAAAACTAACAATGTTTCAGGATCAAGGCTGACATTTTTCTCCTTCATCTTTACCAAACACGATAATGCCTGAGCTATTTGTTTACCAATACAATGGCCTGTGATTAGCATAGTCCACGTTTTTACATTAGGAACACAACCCTCGTACTTCATTTGCTCAAGCAACTTACGAGCTTCATCAAACCTCTTGTTTTTACAAAGGCAAAACATTTCTTGGCCGTAAATAAAGTTGTCGGGCTTATGTCCCGAATTTCTCATGTCCTCCCCAATCTTCTTTGCTTCATCCAATTTCCCTAAGATGCAGAAAGTTCTATGTACAATTTCCCTAACAAAGCTGTTAAATACCCAATACACCAAATCGGGGTCAGGATCCATTCTATTCGAGATCTTACTCAAGAACGACGTTACATGTGACAGTGATCAGTGAAGACTTGTAAGGCCCATCCATCATGAACTCAAACAATTCAACAGCATCTTTGCGCGGTAGAGACTTACAACTCCTTGTGTATATATTTGCTTCACAAAATCCCAAAACTCGACTAATGATTTAGGACGAGCTAAAACCTCGGTCATTGCATTATAAGTTACACTGTCATGTTCATATCTTCCACAGCTTCCAATCCATTTGAAGAACCTAAATGCTTTTAAAGGTTGTTTCCATAATTCAGCAATAATCCTTAACACGAAATTATCCATCAAAAGGAAACTTAAGCTTCTCTTCCAACTTACACTCGACCTCCTCACCCCAATCAGAAGACAAAATCACCTCCAACACCTCATTGGCAACAACTTTTTCAACATCAGTTTCAACCATCTCCTGATACGTTTTGAACCATCCGGCCGATTCCTCCTTCAATTTCTCAATTGTTAATTTTACACTGATACCCGTAAAAACCCTTTTATCCAGATAAAACCCTATACTCCTCATTTCGAAGAAAACACTCCAAAACTCACTCATAAACTCTCTACAAGCCAAACACCTAAGCAATACAAAATACCGCGTAAAGCTTGGATCAAACCCTTTTTCAACACACACCCAATTGAAATTGAAAAACCATCTGTCGTGCTTGTGACGGTCACAAGCTTGTCACCTCACACAAGCCTCTCGCACTTGCCCTGCCATTTGCCACTCCCACTTGCCTCTTTATCTCACGTCACAAGCTTGTGATTGAAAAAACCAAACTTTTTTGCGGGTTTGTATTCGAATTCAACGAAACATAAACTACAGATTCATGGGTCAATTTAGGGTTCAATTTTTGCAATTCATTCTCAATTTGATGCGACCAATCATTCGACAATACTAAATCAACGAAAGATTTCGGCTTCCATGAAAAGAACAGTTTTTTTGGAAATTAAAGGGATTGTAACTTGTAACAAATGTATGCCTCTGTCGGAAGAGAAATATGATGAAATTGACGGAAAATTGAAGAACGATTCACCTGAGTCGAGCTGATCCAGAAGTAACGAACAGCTGAACATTACACCGAGTTGCCGAGTGAGGTTGACAGGTTCAGTAACTTGAATCTCTTCATGGTTTTTGAGAGTGATCAAATTTAGTGATGACTTACAGATAGTGAGGATAGAGGATTAGAGGGTTTAAGAGTTAACAGAGGGTTTAAGAGTGGATTCGGTCATTCGGAAACGGGTTAATTGGATTAGATTCAGGTCAAATATGCGAAAAAAAAAGAAACATATATCGAGTACTATTTTAAATTTTATTAGTATTTTAGCATGTATATTTTTCCGAACTTATATACCATATCTTCAAATTCGGGAATTTTAGACTTTCATAGAATTTGGGTCGGGTTAGGTAGTTCCTATTGATTTCCATAGCTTGGTGTAGTCGAGATTAATGTATTAGGCTTCGTTTGGCAGCGCACTTCAGGTACCTGATTCGCCTGAAGTAACTTTTTCGGCAAAAGAATCAGGTAGCTTATTTTTTTGGGAATGTTTGGTAAGTAGCTTATTTGGTCAAATAAGCTACCTGAAATGAAATGCTACATAGGGTAGCATTTTAAATTTCAGGTACCTGATTCTAGGTAATATTACCTTTTTACCCTTCAATCGATAATATAATAAATAATTATTATATCCTTTTATGTCATTTCACCAAAATAAGCTACCTTTTCAGTTAGTTTGCCAAACAGTTTTTTATATAATCAGTCAGCTTATCAGCTCATAATTTTCAGCTACCTTATCAGCTACCTTTTCAGGTTTCAGTTACCTTTTCAGTTTTCAGGTACCTTTTCAGGTTTCAGGTAGCTTTTCAGGTCGTTTTACCAAACAGAGTCTTAGTGATGGCTGAAATAGCGTACGTCGGTCGGGTTATTTTAGGTTAAATTTTCTCCGTTCTTTAAGTGTATATTGATTATCGAGTGATTAGAGTTAGATCATTCAGGTCGTGTTAATTGAATCAATGGGCAAAATTATCGGAATAAAATTATCTCGCAATTAGAGTAGAAGAGTAGACCGAGTCAATGTGGTCAACCCTAGTCCAACATGGACATTCGTGAAGGAGATAGGCCGAGCTGGACCACCCCATGTTACTTCAAATTTGACCTAGACCGGCCCCTAACGAAACGGGGTAAGCGACGCATACATGAAGTTCAGACCATTAAAATTAAATCTCGAAATCTAACATTATCCAATTTTTAACCCTAAAATCTCATTGAAGACAGTCATTAGTTATCACAAACCGAAGACGAATAGTCCCCTTCTCATAATATATAAGTGATGCTATTATATTGGGTGCTTCATTTTCTTCCCGTTATCCTCTCACTTACCTTATTGTGAGAAAAACATACTCCCTCCTATTCTATGTATTGTTCCCTATTTCCTTATTCGATTATTCGGGTTTTCTTCTCTATTTCCTTTTTTGGAAGGATTTGTGTGGTCTAAATTCAATGGTAGGTGGACCATTGTGTTTTGTGTGGTCCAAATCATATTCCTTATTTTTGGGCAAAAATGAAAGGGGGAAGAATATATAGAATAGGAGGGAGTATCTGTTTTTAGCTTCTGACGATTAATGTTCGTGACAAATAAAACGCTGGCTTATATTAGATTCATCTATGACTCTATGAGTTGTCATATTACCAAGCAGGCTCAAACCGAGTTTGGTTCATCTTCATTACTTCTCTAATACACACTTATTTTAATACATTTCTTCTCTGTATTTAATAAAACGTTACTTTTATAAAATAATTACGACCACTAGATCGTCTCAAGATTTAATCTGAACCGTTAAAAATAACGGACATCTATTTCTTTTCAAGTAATAGCGAGAATCCAACCGAATCAAACCCAATAGCTTTCACACTACACTTCATTACATAAATTCCAATTTCTTCCAACCCAAAGAAGATTCCTTTGCACACTTTTCACGAGTCAACTTTTATGAGTAAGGTTTTATTGGCATATGACAACACTACCTATAAATAAAGGACACTATCTCACAAGTCCTCACCATTTGTAATCACAAATACAATCAAGTTCCTTTCATTTTCTTAGAAATTTCACACCCATTTACACAATGTTGTACACAACTGTTGAATTTTTAACTCTAGCTTCATCAAATTCTCATATCCTCTTTTGTTTTTGTAATGTCATTATAATTCTACTTTTTCTCGGGAGCTCGAAATCCACCTCCAGCATTTCGAGCTCCCTACCTGATTCTAAAAGTGTATCGTCTCAAAATAATAATGTTTATGTTGTAAGGAATATTGTAAAGGCCGATGATGTCCAAAAGACGGAAAATGTTCATGAACCAGAAGATGAAGATGAAGATGAAGATGAAGAAAATCTTGATAACTTAGTAGACGGTGACGAGGACGAGAACGAGGACGAGGACGATGAATTAAGAAGGAAATTTGAAGAGTTTATTGATAAAGTCAATAAAGAATGGAAAGCAGAGAAATTAAGGACTTGCTAATTGTAGAAGAAAATCTTTTAATATTTTCTTTAATTACCCATCTTATTTACGCGAAATATATTTAAATAATACGCTTTATGTAAATATATGCTATTTTGTACGAGTATTATTGAGTGATGTAAACTCATTTTTCTAAATAATACGTCGATTTTTGGGTGTAAATCGATGTTGTAACATACACTATAGAAAGTGTGACTGCCATTTTTGTGCATTGTAATATTGTGTAGTTGAAGGCACGTAATTACTACTTCCAAAAAGTAGCTTAATATATGTCGATTCAGTATTTTCTCCGTTATAAAATAAAGTAAACGTAAACTATTTTATCGAACAAAGCCGGGATGGTTCATCCAAATGATTGTCTTAGTGCAATTTGGTGTAGTGCATAAGATATTTGGTGTACCAAAGTGCTAATACAAACTCCACTTATGAGTGCAAAATAAGCAAAACTTATATTTTGGCATTGCTAGAAGTAATACGAGGTTCAGCGTTGGTCTTGTGTAAAACGATTTTAACGTTAAGTTAGTTAAAAAAACATTTTTATACTAAGATATGGGTAATGGGGAAGGGGTGGGGTGGGTAGGCTAGTAAGGGCGCTCGCTCTCGCTGAAAATTGAAAACTTTGAAGATTTTAGTTAATTTTTGAAGTTTGTTGAGCACTTGAGCTTACCTCATGGTATTAATCGGTCGCTCCTACTGATATTTTAGCCTTTTTAACCGTAAATACTGGTGCTGCTATAGATACTTCCGTGAGTTTTAGAAAAAAAAAACCGTCTTAAACAAAAATATGTGTTGGTTCAAATTTCGATTTTCCAACAAACATTTTCATAATATGCCAATCATTTTTTGACAAGTCATTTTAATAATAAAATGTTTGATTAATGCAAGTTATTTTTTATTGGATTATGAAAATCTTTAGAAAAGTTAGGTGAAAAAGAACAATTTTGTGTTCAACAAATCAACATCATCTACGTTGCCTTTGTATGATACACATACTTTCAACTACTCTTTTATAAATATCATTGTCATAGATAGTTAGTCATTTGTTTTCTAGTTCTATGTAATTGTGATTGTAATTATAATATTTAAAATTAAATCAAGAAATGATCATCGAAATCGATCTCTATCTAAGTACATGTGATGGTACGATCCTGTTTTTTCTGGGTTAATTTCAGCTTAACTGTTCAGTTTAGCTCGATTCAGTTCACTTTACTTTATTTCAGTTATTACATTCCAACCAGCATGTTCGATCTTGAGACATGGGTCGAACTCAGTTGCAAATACGAGGAAGCCCTCGACAGTCGGCCCAAGAGAGTTATTCCCGGTCGTTGGCCTCTAAGGTAGAAGCAATCAGCCATAGGCCCGATTCCAACCAACATGTTCGATCATGAGACATGGGTCGAACTCACTTGCAAATACAAGGAAGCCCCTCGACAATCGGCCCAAGAGAGTTATTCCCGGTCGTTGGCCTCTAAGGTAGAAGCAATCAACCATAGGCCCGAGAGACGGTGGTTTGCCATATGGGTCGGCGTGGTAGATGTTGGCGGTTCTTTTTCAACGCGTGTTTTAAACTACTATTCTATCATTAAATGAGTCGCGTAATAGATGATGAGACCGTTGAACGACATGCACCCGTCTTGTTTACGTTTATAGGTGGTTGTCGTAACACGAGTCACAACATAATGCATACGTGATTGTTTACGAGTCACGACATAATGCGGCCTGTAGAAAGGCGGACTCGTGTACGTGATTGTTCAAAGTAACTCAAACAAAATAAAACATTCGGAAAAAATACCAGTCTGTAATCGAACTCATATCACAATTTCATGCTACAAAATCTCAATTTAGTTCCGAAAAGTTGGACAGAAGAATGAGTTATACAATACACACACTGCCATACAAGACATTCGATTTTCGATATACCTGTGATTTTCTAAAAAACCCGGAAAAAGGGAAGAACACCCTGTGATTAACATTACCTACTAAAACTACAAAGCCGACTAGTCCTACTAGTGAACGGGAGAGAACGACTAGCCATGCTACTTTTCAGGTGGTTAAAAGCCGAGATTAATGTGAAGCTACAAACACGAAATCAAAAGGTGAAAGTTACTAACGCAGTCATCCGGAAATTTCCAAGTTTAAAGGGCTGTCGTCGTCATCATCATCATCATCATCGTCATCGTCAGTATCCTCTTCTGAGACGAAGGCATTATTGTCGCGTTGAGGGTCTCGTGGGTCTTGGGCAAAGGTTGGGGATGCAAAGTTAAACCTTTGTGGTCCATAGTTTCCTCCTTGAACGGGTTTGACCACAGCTGGTATAACGGGTTCCACAGGTTCATGTTTCGGTCTTTTGGGATTGTGTTCTTGATGTTGGCCTTGCAAAAAACTTCCGATCACCACCTGATAATTCAATCCCAACGAGATCGTAAGATATTGAGAGGCAAACAAAAAAACGATTCGCGCCCTATTTCCCAACTATTTCCCCATTGCCACCTTTAGAATCGTTTAGTTTCCAAGCGGGTCGGGCCAGTGACGGGTTCAGGTCGGTTCGATACATGTCGGCTCATCTTTGGGCCGTCTTTGGGTCGGGTCATCAACGGGTGGCAATTCAAGTCCGATCATTAGCGGGTCAGTGTAGGGTCATCAACGGGTGGCAATTCAGGTCCGATCATTAGCGGGTCAGTGTCGGGTCATCAACGGGTGGCAATTCAGGTCCGATCATTAGCGATTTAGCGGGTCAGTGACGGGTCATCAACGGGTGGCAATTCAGGTCCGACAATTTTATGTTTAAATAATGGGTATGTGTATTAATTGAAATTTTAAGTGAAAATATATAAGATAAATGTCAATATTAAGCAAGTTTATTATCGGGTTGAGAAAAAATCCAGGTCGAGGTCGGGTTGGACAAAATAAGGCTACTATCGGTTATAGGGTCGTGTCGGTTTCGGGTCACCAAATTTTCGGGCTGTGTCGGGTCGGATTTCGGAAATGACGAAACGGGTCGGTCGGGTTTTGACTTAAAGAGTATCAAAGACCAACAAGGAACCGACTGCCACGAAAGTTGCGTAAAATCATACCTGCACTGGACTACCAGCAGTAAGTATACCAGCAAGTCCTCCACCCAGCACACCACCATCGGGTCCTGCTAATAAGATACTCATGCCTCCAGTTCTGCTCTTCACTATACCGTTGTCAGTGGGTGCAAACGATCCCGACAAAGAAAGTATCTCGAATCTCCCCTGTACATACATCAAATTAGCATCGATTGAAAACCATATTCCGCAAAGACGAATATAGTACAAATGGAACAGATCTTGGACTGGTCGGGACTGGATTTTCAAATCTCGAGACCTATTAATGTGGGTTGGATTACTATGAGAACTCGCGGTAAGTAATAAGGAGAAGCAGGCATACTTGATGTGTAAGAGTGCCTCCGGGACAGTTAGGCTGACGAAGAGTTACATTTGATATCGAACCACTTGCAGACAGAACACATATAGCACGTGGTGATTGCCGAGAAAATGATAAGATCTTCATAGTAATATCCTGATGCCAGATACGAGAACTATGAAAATCAGTACATAACTAAAGATCCATACACTCACTCACATAATAGACAATATTAGCACTAATTTCGTAATTTAAAATATTCTCCGTATCAGTAATGAGTACTGAAAATATAAAAATAAGCGGATATCAGCTAATAGCGAGATGTAGCGGATTAATATTAGCAGGAGCAGATTGTAAAAGAATATTTGACTAGCAGAATTTGTTGGCAGTTTTGACTAGCATATTCAATTAGCAGAATTTGTCAGAGGTGTTTGGTAATTAGCAGAATTTACTCTTCCAATATGCGTTTCCCAAACAGTCAAAATAGCATATTGATTAGTCAAACATACTAATTGCCTCAAATATGCTATTTTTTTGCAATATGCTACAGCGCCGTATACTCATGACGTGAGTTTGAAACCTGTCAACATCAAAATCGCCCTTATGGAGTTGCGACTCCCTTTAAAGCAAAGAAACGGAGCAACAAAAAAAATTGACATCAACCAAGCATAGCTACGATTACCGAGGACAATGGCGTAGAACTGACACACGGCCAAAGGATGGACAAAATTAAAAGTATCACAAATTCACAACCCTCGAGAAGTACAAGCACATAACAACCAGAAAAAAACTGCTGCGAAATTCGAACATACCTCCCCTGCACTCACTGTCATCACATGGGGTGTGAAATTTGCACCAAGGGAAGGCAATCGTTCACCTGAAAACGTTTTTAAAACACCAGAACGAAATATAAGTCACCAAATAAACAGTTACCGACAGTAGATTCTGCCTACATACTCAGTAAGAATTATCTGAAAAGGGCGATCAAGAACGATATATTTCGCCACTGAGACATTACTAATGGACTTTAAAAGGGCGGACTTTCGATCAATCTCTAAAAGAAATTGAAACAAAAGTAAGTCAATAGGGATGGGGAAAGAACAGAATATTCCGATGAATCGACTCTTAAAGGCAAAGCAATAGCATGATACCACCAAGTTGATAAGGCTAAGTCACAGTCCCACAGACCAAAGTTCTCTACCACTAGTCCTACCTATACAAGCCGTAAAATAAGGTCATATTCATCGATATCAAAGCCATTTCATAGCATCGGAAAAATCAAAGAATCGACAGATGTCACCTAGCTTAGCTACTAATCATATGACCTGTTTTCAAATCACGTCAGCATCAAAAACAGATTTCATAAACAACAAGCGCGACAAGTAGACGACCTTTACCTGTTTTTCCAAACTCCATTTTGCGCGGCTTCTTTATGACGGGATACGGTCTAGCTTTAGGTTGTTTCCAACCCGAAAAGTCACCAGTAAGAGGAATGGAAGCTGAAATCGGCATTGGTGACAATGTAGGAGCTCTTACACCATCAGAATCATATTTTCTAGGCCTACCCTTCCTCTTCCTTATATCAATAGGCATGTTTGATCCTGGCAAATGTACCGGTTGCGCAAAATCGGCTATAGTTGGAGCTCCAAGCTGATTACGGGCACTCGGGTTTTCAACCCTAGGTCCCATACAAAAGCTTTGAGGAGCTCCATCACCTCTCACTCTATTCCCACTACTTATATCCTCTTTAACATCCATGCATTAAACTTTTTTTACCAGACAGTAAAAACCCTAAAACCCCAACAATCTAATACACAGTAAATCACTAAAATTATATCTAATTAGTAATTACCCCGAGAAACAAACTCTTTTTTTTTCTAATTAGACGGATCCAAATTAAATATTAACCTAAAGGGTAAATTGTTCAATTGTTAGGTCATTCCAAACAAAAATTACCTAAAATTTTAACAGCATAACAAATATTAACCTAAAGGGTAACTAAATATCTAATCATCATACAACTGTAAATGAAAAACACCAAAGAATCAAACTTTAACAACAAAAACTAAACTTAATCATAAACCCAGAAACATACTGATTAACTGTCAGAAAAAGTTACTAATTTACTGAAAATAGATCAAAAAATTACCAGAAAAATTACCAGATCTTAAATTAAGACAACAAATTAACCAAAGTTAGCAACTTTTTTACAAACTACACTTACCCATGTAAAAATAATTTGAGATTAAATCAAAAATTAGGGAAATTCTTACTTGAAATTGAAGATAAATTTTCAACAGACCCAAAAAAATTGGATTTTTTTTGTTTTTGAACAAAATGGTATTTTCTGGAAAGTGGGTATTTGAAGAAAAAGAGAAGAAATAGTGTTACAAATAAAAATTCCACAAATTGTTGAAAAAAAAATAAAATAAAAGGAAAAATAATAAATAAATAAATAAATACATGGGATATTAAAAAAAATTAAAAAGTTTTTAATTAAATATTAGGCCCATTAAATTACAAAAACCAAAGATTAAATTATAGTTAAGAAATTGGTTGAAGTCCGTCTAACAAATTTAATAAAGTAGTTATGATTATGACAAAAAGTAAATAAATTTAAAAATAAAAAAGAAATTTGAAATAATAATAAAAATAAAAATAAAATCATTTTTAAATTTTTTGAATTTTTTTATTTTTTGTCTTAAAAAGTGGGCAACAATTAATTAATAATTAATTAATTAATTAAAGGTAGGAAAAGTCATGGCAATGCAAAAATTTTCCACACCAAACCCTTTGTAATTATAAACTTTGGGCATCGACATGACATTGCAATTTTTTTTAATTTTTTTCGATTTTTATTGCTTTTATTTGTATTAATTATTTATTGTTCGCTATTACAATGAAAATATTTGTTGCTACACTTTTTTCAATTGGTTATAAATTTCTTCTTTTAGGACATTTCATATACGATTTAATTTACTCAAAATCAATTTTGATACGGGATTATTTGTTTTGTAGTTAAAACGTGTTAAATATATTAAATATTTCAATAAATAAACACAAAAATCGATGACTTAATGACGAAATTGGTTTATTTTAATTTTAAAATATTTATGTTTTAAGGGAGACAAACCGTTGATTTTTTTATGAGAATTTAATTAATAGCGTGAAGATTAATTAACGAGATTTTTAAGTGGGGGGTTCGGATTATTATAAGAACTTTTAGTGACGTAATTTCTCTTTGCATGTGTTTCGGTTTTTATAAATTAAATTAAAAAAGACATGTTTACTTGAGTATAGGAATTAAAAGTAGTGTGAGAATTATTTAGATAAACTATTTTTCACATTTTAAAGTAAAAAGAGTGTCTTTAGGAAAACTCACTTCATGTGTCTTTTAAAAAAAACATTCTATTAATTTTACTATTTTTATAAATCATATAATTAGCACGGGTTCTAATTCACGTAATTTTTTTAGATCAATAATATTATCCTCCTAAAAAATATTGTTATACACTTACACTAAGCTTTTTTTTTTTAATCTTTTTCTTCATTTACTTTTCGCAAATCAATACTCTCACTCCAATTCATAATATCGGTTGAATTTAAGAGAATATTAATTTATTCAAATATTATGAATCCAGTGAACGGATGAAGTGATTTGTAAATAAGTATATATTTTCTCATTTGCGATCATTTAAAAAGGGTTTTACTTTAGCATTGATTCAGAACATGTGCTTGATGGATAAATACGAAAATAAATAATGTATAGATTAGCAAATTATCTAGGAAATATTTGATTCAACAAAGATTACTTGAATAGAACGATGCAAGCGATATGAAAAGAGGAAAAGAGATTGTCATAAATCTCATAATTCCCTTCCTTGTTTAGTTACATTATTATAAGGAGTAGCGGTGGAGTGGTGGTCGTGGTGGTGGCCGTGGTAGATAAATTGTGAGAGTGATTGGATGAATGAGGGTGAAGAATGAACATAGAAGAATTAGAGGATAAAGAACGGGTAAAAAAAATTATTAAATTGCTCGTTGAAGCGAACGTTTTTAATTTCATTTCCTTTCACTTCCCTAATATTTCCGAACCAAACATTCACCATTCCTTAGTCCATATTTTGTTTATAAAAAGTAGACTATATTTAACCCGATTTTGCATACTTGTTTTATCCATGATTGACAAAATTTAGAAGTAAAAAAAATCGAATGCATTGAACATGCCACTTCAACTAATGTTGATATCTACCTAACTCTACAAATATTTTTCATTGGAAGCCGACATTATCTGTCATAAGCTATCTGTCATAAGCTTATGAAGACGGGAATGCTCATTTCACAAATATGCAAGGGGTAAATCAAGTGGAATTAAACGGAGCACCCACGTGCCCTCATCCTCGTGATATTGTGAGAAGGACACGGTTCGTATCCAGCTCGTGTCAGATAATATACGTCTTCAATGACACAAGCTAAACTCAAAAACACAACAGAATTGTCACCATCATGTATTTCATAGTACTGTTTACTCCAAATACTATACATCCTATAATGAACCAAAAACATTCTAAAGCATTAATCTGATACCCCTATCGGCTTCCGATATTGCCACCTCGACACCTCGTCTAGCAATCGGATAACACAAATCGTGGCAAAAACGGTTTTGTAGCGTGATACTCCGTGACTGTCCGTGAGTATCACCAAGCCAGCCCATCTAACTTTCCTGTCTGTGACTGAGACAATCAGTTATCTCACAATAGGGCTACTGTTATATCTCTAAAACAAAAATTCTGAATTATATTCGGAACCTATGAACCTTCAAAGAATAGCGACATTTCCACTATACGATCTCAGAATCTAAGCCGAAAAAAAAACACAAATATAAAAGTTTCCTAGACATGGATTTCGGAAACTTCCTCTATGGTGGATGAGCAATAGCTACTTCACAAATATAAACACTGAAACACGTTGCTGTCACTTACGCGTCTGAGTTTTGGTTACCCTCGAATTCCCGTCTGATGATTTCGAGTACAAGTTCATTCCAGGTATCAACTGGACCCGGCATGCACCAATGAAGGCAATCTTGTGGAGGTGGCTTCCCATCTGGGCCTCGCTTTGTAATTTTATTTGGATCGGGACTTCTGTATGGGCCTGGATGACCGTCATGGCGATATGAGAAAACGTCTGTGATATCCATCAGTTTCAATTTTGACTTGTTCGTCTGTTTCTTAGCCCCGCGATGGAAACCTGATACCTGTTTTTCGTGCATGGTATTTGTGAACCCGTTTTCTACTAGTTGACCGGGTAATATGGGGTTTACTTTCCCGGTGCATGATCCGCCAGTGTTCCACGCACCACCTTCATAATGATCGGGTGAATAAGATCGTAGAATGGTTAGACCAGTAAAGTTCGAATGAGTAGCCATGGCAGCCATGCTAGTCTCCACAGAGATTCCGAAGGCTTCAACGTTGTTTACTGTCAGCGGTTGTTTCTCTGGTGGGGACCACAACTGTGTTCCAACTATCTCGTTGTTCAGCTTGTAGACCGATTGCTTCGCAAACCAGTGACCCGAAGAAAGGACGACCACGTCAAAGTCTGGGATGTATTGCATGAAAGTTTCGTCAGGAACGTCAAGGTGGAGCTGGGCGACCCCTTGTGGTACATAGCCGGAGGCTTCAGATGTTTGATGGACAAGCCACGAAGACCATATGCGAACAATCATCACGGATTTTGATCTGAAATACCATCGTTGCATATGACGGTTCCCTCGGTTTTTGGGAGCTTCAACCTAAATAGAGACGAAATGAGAGAAGTAAAGATGCAGCGCACACACGATCGCATAGATGAAAATGCGAAATAAATGGTGAAAACAGGTGATAGATTAAATCTTTAAATATGTAACTTTCGAACTAAAAACTAACCCGACAAAATATCTAGACGGTATTTTAAATCAACTACTAAAAAGTTAAAAATGGAAGGTACTCGTAATAGTCGTAAATAGTAGGGAATAAATAATACGCTCCTATGACAGAATTTCTTTAGACGAAAAAATTCAAATACCGTTCCACATAAAGTTAGAGAACTATGTTACTCCGACTCTTCTAATTTACTCGCGTACCCGTGTCCAACACTCGACACTCGAACATGGGTATGACACTTGGACACCTCATTTTGAGCCAAAATATGCATATTTTTCAATAAAATAGCCGAGTCTGACACTTGGACACCTCATTTTGGGCCAAAATATGCATATTTTTCAATAAAATAGCCGAGTTTGACACTTGGACACGTACCCGTGTCGGATACTTCTAAACGAGTCTGAGTAACATAGTTAGAGAAACAAATCAACAATACTGTATTGAAGTTCGAAATTTACCTGCCAAAGCAAACACAAAAGTGATTCCATCTGGTTTCGTGCAACTGAATCGCCTACAAAAGCTAATGTTTTCCCACTCATTAACTCCAAAAATTTGGTGCCGTTGAATCTCGGTAGTTCACATTGTGACGGCTTCCATCTCCAGCTTTCATATTCCTTGTCGGGCCTCCCATTTCCCTGGCAATTTTGCATTTGAGTAATGACGGGACAAGTGTTGTTTGTGTATACTGGCCCAGACGGATCGTAAAACCATTCTCCTTGGAACAAATCACAATCTGGAGGATTCCAAACAAGAAATCGTGTTAAATGCACAATCACTACGACTATGACCCTAAAACTTTTTACCTCACAAGATTCCTTTACGAACAACATCGGCATCACGAAATTTTATGCACAATCGCTACAGTCAACGTATGCTACTATGCCAGGTGTCACGGTCCGAACTTCGAACCGCGCGCGCAATTTCTTAGTTGTAAGGCTAGAATTGCTGCTAAATATGCGGGTCCTTACACCAGGGCACAGTCAAACAAGATACCGTAAGTCCCGATCATTTTCAATCCATAGATTCTAATCAAGACCCTTGTGATGTGACCTTGTCCAAATCATAAGGATATGTCAAACCAAGAGAAAGTCAAGAAAGGACTAAACAAAGTCAAGAATATATCAAAACCGAAAGATATAGATTAACGGGTTAATAACAGTTATAAAGAATAAATACGGATTGCCACAGAATTCTCAGTCTAATCAAGAGATCAAATAATTTTTTCCGTACACCAACTTTTTTCAAGGTGCGTTTTAATATTCGTGGGATCGTGGCTATGTCTAGCACTCTAGTCCACTCATCCTCGCCATGATCTATATTGTAAACCTTGCACCAAAAATCAATTAAATAAGTTGCTAAGCAATCACAAATGATGCTCTCAGCCTCTCATTAAATCTTTCGAGTTTCAACTGATAAGTTACTAAGCAACCACTGAACACAACTGAGAGATCACATTCAGAAAACATACGGCAATGGGATAAAGATAAATATTAAAGAGACGAAATGCAAAATAGACAAGCCGACGACAATTCGACAAGGACATAAGGCACACCTGAATCAACTGAACCTTTGTTCCCGGGACTGCTGGCTGAAAGCTCGGAATCAGGCAAACCAGCTGAAGTAGTCTCTTGATTCTGAGTTTGTACAGGGTTCTTAACGTCTTGCTCCGGCAATGCAGAATCAGGCAACCCAGCTGAAGGTGCATCATTTGATCCATTATCAATAGTCCGTTGATTATCGGTTTGTACCGGGTTCTTAACATCTTGCTCCGGCAATGCAGAATCAGGCAACCCAACTGAAGGCGCATCATTTGATCCATTATCAATAGTCTCTTGATTCTCCGTCTGCGCAGGGTTCTTAACATCTTGCTCCGGCAATGTGCTATCATTACCAAAAGACACTGAGGAATCGGGTTTTTGGGAGACAGCAACATTTGACCCATCATCAATAGTCTCTTGATTCTGGGATTGTACGGGATTCACAATGTCCGGTTTTTGTGACAATGTAACATTACGATGGGCATCCATATAATTCACATCTTTTAAGGAAACGGACGCATCTAAATCACTCGTCCGATCAGCCTCATTGAAATAACTCCGAACAACAGTTCCAAACGGGTGCGACAACAGAATATAAGAAGCCAAAGTTATGAAAACAGCTAGTAACCCAACTGAGATAATGATTGAAGATAATGCTCTAGGATAATTAGAATTAGTCGAATAATCTTTCGACGGATTTGAAGCCATCCTACCCAATTATATCCTCCTTAAACTAAACCAACTCATCAATCAATCACTATTCTTTATACAATCAACCCACCAACATAAATCACCAAAACAATTCCCTAAAACTACCCTTTTTCCCTTACAATGCTATCACTTATCTCAACCCAAAAAAATTGAATCCACAAAACCTAATTTCCCAAATTGGGTATCAAGCTAAACCCTAATTTCTTAATAAAGAAGCTCAAAATCCAATCTTTAGCTTAAATTAAGCTTAAAGATCAGAACTTTCTTCAATCAACACCTTCAATTACTCAAAAATAACTTCAAATCATAATTATCCCTGCAAATTTCAAGTAACCCAAGATATAATTACTAAAACAAGCATCATAACTACTATGGAAAATATATAATTACATATATCATCCATCACAATCATTTGTTTAACTTTGATTAAAATAAAGCTATCGATGAACATGAATATAAAAGGTAAACAAATAATCGAGACGGAATGAGTATAACTAAGTGGGATTACAACAAAATCTACATTAAAATACTTTCCTATAAAATGTGATGCAAAAAAAGAAACAAAATTTCTGAAAAATTACAAGAAAATAACAAAAGGGTATGAGAATTTAATGAAGCAAACCTTAAAATTGCAGAGAAAAACCCAAGAAATTACAAACCCAATTGTAAAAGAATGGAAATTTATGACGTGAAAATATGGTTAGTGTGATGATGAGTGACTGTGTGTACAGTTGAGAGATCTGGGATCAGCAGATTTGGGTGTTAATTAAAATAAAATAAAAATATTATAAAGGTTATTTTAATAAAAGTAAAGAATTTGATAAATCATTTCTTATTTTGAAAGGAAGTGGTCGGAGTTTTATTATCTTTGGGAGTCGAAATGAAATCGGACACTATAGTATACTGGATCGTTAATCAGTTCGGGAGATATATCGAATTGTCGACCAACATTCGAGTAGAGTATTCATCGAGAACGTAATGTGCCATTCAATTGACCGCTTGCGAGCATATAGAGATTGTAGCGGGGAGATTGATGAGAAATTGAGAAGTTCGATTCTTAGAAAATGAAGCAAGTTAGTAAAAAGAAAAAAAAGGAAGCTATATGAGGTAGCTATTTGTAAGGACATAAGATCGGATTTTATTTTGGTAATATCGTGTTAAGAAGATTATTTTCGGAATTGAATTGGAAAGTTTTTGAAGTTTAATTTTCGGTTTTTATAAAAGGTAAGTTAGAATATTTGAATGTAGGATTTGGAGTTATATTCTTGGACAAATCCAGCAATTATTTAATACGGAATATAATTAGTGCATTTTTGAAAAGGAAATAACAATGCGATGGATCAATCATTAATGTTTTTTCTTATTGTTGTTGGGATCAGTTTTAGAAGGGTGATGTAAGCTCAATTTCTATTTATGTTTTTTTGGAGACATTGAAAGGCAATAAAGAAATCGAGTCGCTCATGGTTTGGCTCTTGTCCGCCCATGGAGCTATGGTCGTCGAGAATGGCAGTCTCACGCCCCCTCCAAATATTTTGTATCTTATTGAGGCAGATTTAAGTAATGACTTGTAATCCTGTAGCGGGTTTTTTCAAAAAAATTATCTTAAATAAACATTTAAAGGTGGCTTTATTAATTGAAACTTTTGCAATACAATTGACCAACCTAGATTGAAAACGGTGAGTCGGTGACTGGTGAATATTGACTATACATTAAGCATCGATGCCCATATAAACCAAATGTCTGATACCAGTATTAGAGTATTTAAAGTCGTCTCTAATGAGGCCTTGACTACCTTAAATTAAACATGAACTTTAACCTTAGGTAAGGGTGATTAGTAGGAATTATGATAATGTACATGAATAAAACCAAATACTCCCTCCGAGTCTGAGTGATTGTTCCTTTTGCTTTATGCACAAGAAATAAGAAAATGATTCTAAACCACACAAAACACCCTACCCCACACTGAATTGATTTTAGACCACAAAAAAGTTACTAAAAAAGGAAATAGGAACAATCACGAAACTCGCATGAAAAAGGAAACAGGAACAATCATACAGACTCAGAGGGAGTAATATTTAAGAGGGACTTGAATTGGCACATAGGTAATACGGATCATTGAGAGATATGGTCGGGAGACTCAGGATCGAAGATTTTATTCTCATCATCGTTATTAATATATATCGATTTTTCGAAGATGTGCTTTTAGACATACATTAATACTTGTATAAACATATGTGTACTGTAATTAGTGAAAATATCTTGTGAGAAAAATCGGTAGAGGTGAATTTTAATATGTACTCCCTCCTATTCTGAATAACTGTCACATTTGCCGTTTTCGTCTAGTCACGTAAATGTCACATATTCCATTTTGGGACATTGTTTATACTTATTTTATTCACTCTAACCCACAATAATACCCCACCTTACCCCACAACACTACTTATTTTAATCACCTATACTCACAATAATAATCAATAATACATTCCCTCTCTCCAATCTTCTCACCCCACACATTCCTTTACATTAAACAAATGAATTCCTTAATTCCCGAGCCCAACCCGAAATGTGACAATTATTTAGAATAGGAGAGAGTATGTTTTTTAACTTGATAAAACGAGAAGATAATTTACAACGTATTTTAATATTCTATAAATCATTCCGATATACATCTATAGCAAACATGTATGAGTATGACTCTTTTTTTTGTGAGGCCCAATGGGCCAAAATCCGAAGCCAATTGGATAATGAAGTTTGGACTTCTGAAAACATTTTTATAGTTTTTGGGCTACTGGAAGTAATAAGTTTTGTAACCGAAAAGTGGATAAAAAAAAACGGTTTCTCATTATATTAGTGAGACGTCTTTTTTATAGGAGGTAATTATTATTTTTGTTTAGCTTTTATCTTATTCTTTTTTATCTTTTTATTTTAATTAGTTTTTAGCGTATTTATTCGTTATCTTTCATTAATTTAGTAATCGACAGAATACTTACCGCTTTCTTTAATTAGATCAATCATGACCGATTAATCTTGCGTAAAACGTACACAAAAATAGTGTAAAAAAATTCAATCATAATAATACATATAAGTAGGTAAAAGTACCTATGCCAAAATTCAAATTCACAATAAATTACTATAAACCCGTTTTACGTAAGAATTTGTGTTAAACGCTATAAAAAGGCAAATAAAATTATATTTTATTGCTTAATTTTATATTATATTTTTAAAGTCACAATTAATTAAAAAAAGAACCTTTATCTTTTTAAACCAACAAATTAACAATAATAAATAAATTTGTGTGTAAATCACATGCTTTTTGTCGTTTTTACCTCATCTTTAACCTTAAGAAAATATTAACCATAGTTTTTCACAGCCTTATGGACCATCAAGGCAAAGACTGGTCTACATTGGTAGCCTACAATAGTACAAGCACAAGAATCTAACAAATTTACAATAAAATTAACATTGTATTTTTAATGTATAAAATCGGTTTTATAATAAATTTCGTGTAAGATTACGATTGAACCTCGATCATCAGTTAAAGCTTTTGGTAAAAAAATACTCGTACTTTTTTCCAATGCAGTGAGCAATTTAGGGACTCCGAGATCTTGTGTGAAATTTCAACAAATGATACAGGTAAATACAGGTGAATGAAGTAATTCTAACGTGAATTAAACTTAAATTAATATATAGTTAAATGAAAAACCGTTTATGGAGTTATGATGTATGTAAATAGTTTATGTATTTTTTTTTTGTTCGACTAAATTATGTTATTCTATTTTCTTTTTAAAAGATTTTAAATAAAGATGATAAATAATTGCGAGAGAAAGAGTATGTTGGAGTATAAAATCGAACTTAGAATTATAACCATAAGTCTAAACTTTTGGCTGAGATAATTTATCGACATAGTATTAGAACCAGTGTGACCAACATATCACGGGTATGGGCAAACCTGCAGTTGCATCCTCACCTTCCGCCCAAGCGACACTCGTATAAAAGAACGTGTCAAAATATAACTGATCTTAAAACTTCAATCATCAAGCTAATCTTTAAACTGGGATGATTTATTATTGACAGAATATCTCGTACTCTCACATGACTATGAGGCAAAGAGAGATCCATCTACATGCATTTGACTTTGCAAAATGCATTTAATCATATTCATAGGATTTGCTCAATTACTTCAATAATAGAGAATAGAGATTAATCATATTTGACTTCATTATTTTAAATTATTTTTTAGTATAGGAAAAAATGTCAAAATACGTAAAAACAACGATAAGTCTTGTTTTAAACGATATGAAATATGACAGATCAAATATCACCATTATTATAATAGCATGTAACTATTTAATGACAAAATGTTATAACTAAAGTCATCAATTTTTACCCTGAAAATAATTGTAATATTTTCATTAGTAAATAATAATAATTTATTGTAATATGATCAAATTTGATTCGTTTTATTTCAGGCGGTTGGTTAGAAAACAATTAATTGTGAATGTCAACACATACATATAATGATATGCTTCAACATTCATCCACCACTAAATGTGTTATGTATGTTCATCAACTTTTATTTCCATTTCCATGATCTCTCCATTATCAAATATCAATTGTCATATATAGTCATATGTAACCTTTTGGACTTTTGTTAGTATAATTGTTGTTATGTTGAGTAAGGAAATTCTTCACTCAAAAAACTTGAATTTGATCTTCATGTTTATCTTGTGTTGATGACAAGGTGCAATGTAGCTAGACAACATGTCATGATCAACTAATTCTTAACCTAAAATCATATATAATCAACTTCTCTCACGGCCACGACGTGTTTATTTATCCACATTCTCTTTCGAGAAATTCTGCACTACACGTTATATGTATTAGGTCAATTATAATTTGATATGACTGATATATCCATATTCGAAGTCTAAAGATAATATCGAAAGTTGGTATCGTGGAATATATAGTACCCTATAATTTGACATTTTTTTGGTAAATTTTATACTCGTTGTTTATATTACGCCATCATAATATAATCAATTTAATAAGAAAATCAAATTAACAACCACATTGGTTAGGTAAATTATAATTTGATATATACCTGATATACCCAGATCCAAAGTCTAAAAATAATATCGAAAGTCGAAATCATAAAATAGTACATACCCTATGAGCTTCTTCAATGAAGATAGACTTTTGATTGGGAATTTAGAACTAATTTGAACTACTAATAGTGGGTAAAATCAATTAGGCAAAATGGGCAATCTTGACCTTAATGAATAATAATGCATGGCACTTTTGATGTGGTTGTAGACTTGTAGTGGTTGGTAGTCCATATCAAAAGAATGACAACTACAAGTTGTACTATAGCAGGAAAAGAACAATTTCACATGGCCAAGAAATCATTTAGTCAAAAAAAATAATGAAAAAAATAAGATTGCATATTTGCATGGTTAATTTATTGATGAATTCAATCATTATGAATAACCTCATGTAGAATTGACAAACGGGTTATCAGGTTCGAAACAAGTTAATGTAGTGAGCGTTTACAGAATTGAATTGGACATGTTTAATGAACGGGATAATCCGTGAACAATTCTATTATAAAGTATAATCCCTGTAAATATCACGAGCAAAAGTACCTGAGTTCCATATACATACATAACCAATCGATATAATTTATGATCTTTTGTTATTAATCGGTATCAATTACAAACTATACAATTGATCTCAAAAATACATCAATTTATGAGTTCAATAACTAAAATTAACTATATAAAATCTAACTAAATTAATCAAATTACCCATAAAAATAGAGCTAAAAACTAATTAAAGTGACTAAAAAAGACTAAAAAAATTGTACTTAATTATTGTTAATTATTTGATGAAGTAATTAGAGCACTCAATTAATGCCTTTGCATTCATTTCTCTCTCAAATCTCCAAATGTAATTCAACCCAACTAGTAATTCAGTAATTGCAGCTTCAGCCTTGTTTTTATTTGCAAAATATAATGTTTGCAATAACAAAACATTTGTTGATTTTGGCATCAAACTTTGTTGTTCAAAACTCCTTACACTTTGCCATTTGATCATGTTATGAGCCAACGGTCCGAGCCACGCGAGAATCCTCCCTAACGCGTCTTTCCATTCTCCTGCTAAAGAGGAGTCGGTTGCTGTAAAACCGACCCCCTTTAGCCTATTGCGTAGGGAGGATCTTATGCTATGCGGGAGCATAGAATAAACATCCTCCCTAGCATCTAATCCCACTAAGTGGGGCGCCTTGATCATCTTTTCGAGAAAGATGATCAAATTGGCATAATGTAATGCCAAGGCCGCTGCCCCCAATGTAGTTGGGGGCGGCGTAAGGAAATCCTTAGTCCTTGACTCAAAGAACATAGTCTTTACGTTAGATTGCCTTTTGTTATTGGATGGTAAATGAACCTGTCCGTTGATTGTCAAGGGACCAGACACATAAACGTTGTGGTTGTTTGAATTCCCGAGATCAGAAGAAGGGAATACGGTAGCACTAGTAGACATACTACGAGGAAGCGTGCTTGGATGAGGGCAGTACTTATTTCTAATCCCGAACACGAACTTAACACGAGCAAGAACAGTAAATATTAACCTAGCCAAGAGTAAAACAATCGTATCATAATTTTTACTCCAAAGAGATTTTTCTTTTACATGTTTGACTTCTTGTTTTTGCCAAACAATCTTTTGTTGCAAATCCAACAAATTCTCATGTTGTGATTTTTTCACATTGTGTAGTAACACATGTAGGCGGTATGACTATTAAATAAATAATGAACAGAATAAAACTTACAGAACTTTGAGGAACAAGATGTCGTGGCGTGAAATAATCACTGCCCTAAAGTTGTATTTGCCCCGCTCGATACACACGGCCTCTTAGCAACCAACTTCCCAGGGTTAACACGACTTCCGAGTCTAAGGTGTACGACAAAGACTCAGATTGAGAATTACTAACAGAACGTTGCCAGATATCAGCTATGAAAGAGGATGATTATTTAGAGAGAAAGAAAAGAGAAAGAATGTTTTGGTGTGTGTTTTGGAATGTCAAAATATGTAGTATTTATAGGTACATAAGGAACAATTTTAGAGACGTATTAAATGTCGTCTTGTAAATTGGTTTTAGAAGACTACACAATTAGCATGGAAAAACCAATAATCAGTTTTGAAGACTGAGAAATCCGTATGGAAAAACCGCGACAATCAGTATGGAAGACTGAACCATCAGACTTGGAATTTGTGCAAAAATCACATAACATTCCAACACTTCCAACCACCTACCAATTATACTAATGTGGGATAATAAAAGCTTCTTTTGAAGCAACACTTCCAACAATCCCCCACATGATTCAAAAGAAGAGAAAAAGAAATAGCTGATATAAGGCAACGGAACGTAAGTCTTAAGATGACAATGTTCCAGAGGAATTGAATTGTCACCCAGTGCATACATTACCTGCTACAGCCGTGTCGAGTTGCACAAAGGCTTTGGACTCTCCACGGTGGGTTGTATACAGATAGTTGCGCACAAACCTGCATTCGAATCTGTGTTCGTTCTCGCGAAATGTCATAACATGGTGCCCCTCACGTGCCTGGGTTTTCGTGAACGCTCTAGAGGTCTTAAAGCCTAAAGACCTCATAGGGGGTAGGGCATTTCCCCCACATTCACATAGGTAAGTCCATCAAGTTTGACTGTCACAAACCACCCTTAGACAAGGACTATGGACTTATTAAGAGCTTAGCTCAACCTTCCTCACATGACAGATAAACCACAATGCAACACAATGCATAAAAGAATACTACATCACTTTATTACAATAGGAATGGTAGTAGTATTACAACATGAGATCCTCGTGACTTCGTTTGACCCATTGAACTTGGTAAACCCAAGTGGGGGAGCCCCGTCACGATTCACTCCTAATAGGCTTTAACCCATTCCTCGTGGTGCTACCAGCACCAACTTCAACCATGGTCATTGGTAGGAGGATCTCAATATCCTCTTCACATTTTACGTACGTACTATCATGATATAACATTTGTGTAAGGGATCTCAATATCCACTTACAATTCACAATATTTGTGAACCCATTGATATTGATCGTATTTTCTGTAAGGGATCTCAATATCAACTTACAATTCACAACCTTTGTGAACCCATTATCCGATCAGATTATCCATCACTCTTGATAATCTGCCAAATATTCGTATGCTTCAGATTGTAATGCAAACAATTAGTAAAGTTAAAATATTCCTACAACGGAATAATACAACCACTTAACTATTTAACTTTTTATCCTGCAAATTTTTCACAATGTATGCATACTCCATTGCATATCCAACAATGCAATTATGCATCTATAACTTGTATGAGAATAGTCTTATGAAAGACACAATTTTCCAAACTCAAATAAATATAATTTAGGCGTCTTTTTCCTTTTCTTGGTTCAAAACAAAAATTTAAACCGAAAAACAGAATAATTACTCCAACATGTATTACCAAACAATCGTTGATGATAAATTTCTTAAACAAAAAAAACAGTATAAGCAATCCCAATATTAGAGTATTCACAACTATCAATCAATCCCATGTAATTGACATTATCACCATTATTCCAACATTCAAACTCCAATAAAATACGACAAAAAATAAAGGGAGTCTTACCTTCGCTAGACACCCCTACAATTCTTGACTTATCTTAAAGCCTTGGCTAAGCAAACATCCTCTAATGAGACCATCCACTCTCATATGAGCATCTATTAAACTAACTTCAAAGCAGTGAAAATAGACAAAATTTATGCATCAACGGATTCAACGCTAATATACATGATGACATAAAACAATGATCAAGGTTACCTTTATGTCAAAGATCAACATTATCATATGAGTATCTATTAAACTCATAAACCAAGGTGTCAGATTATTCATTGTCATGACAACATATACATAACAAATTATATAAGATCCAAATATGTATTGCACAAAATCATACAAAAAAAAACTTCTTTTAACGCGCTCCATATATTTCCAAATATATCACATAAGATATAAACTCTTCAAGACTTAGATAGTATGGACAAAAGTTGTTAAACATTTACTCAAAAATACTATTTCCCCCACATGTTGTCACATTGTACATAAGTGACAACATTTTAAAGGTGTCTAATGTTTAACATTCTATCGATCATGCCATTAATAAACACACCAGTTAAGAAATGTCCATCATTATAGATCATCATTTAAGCACATGATTTAAAAAAAAAAAAACACTTTTATGTATTAAGACATGATGTATGAATTAGTAAATGTCCATTAACAAAAATTCTCATACACATCTATTAATGTCAAGACATAATTAATTTTCCTCACATGCCATTAACAAGTATCTAACTTTTGATATACATTATATTCATTATAATGTAGCTAAAACATATATAATGTCTATTATGCAAGATGTGTATCATAACTTCACAACAAACACCATGTAAGCAAAAATGAGAATTCTCACTTCCACGTTTTTCAAAAGACACCCCGTATTAGTTGAACAAATTCTTAGATCTTTGTCTAACCGTAAGTCAAAAATTATTATCCCATATAAGACATACTACATCCACTATTTTGCACATTCTTTGAATTTATTTCACCCAATATAACTCACAAAACCATAATACGATAACTTGTGTCAATATAATATCAAAGAATGACTATGAAAATAATGTATTAAAAGGTCAGATACATTGTCACATCACATAGTAAATATGAAACTTCACAATTGACAACTCCAATTCATATCTTAATTAATCCAAATTTTTGTTATGAAAATACCCATCTCAACGTTGTTAATATCCAAGTCTTATATTATAATATGTCCACTTGACATGATAGATAATATATGTACAAAATAAAAATAAAAATATCAGCTCTTAAACATGGTCGAGGTGCTAAAAGTTTATAAATATTGAAGTCAATATGCTTATGCACAACACATTTTGCTTGACAAAATTTCTTTCAATATATATATACGACCTACTTCTCACTATTAAAATTGGAACAAAAAAGTATTATTGATGTCGTAGTAACAAAATTTGTTGTTGTGACGGATTAACAAAAAAATGACATAGTCATATCGCCTTAAATAAAAAAAAATTTAACGAGCAAGATATATTTTTTTTTTTCAAATACAACTTTAGACTGTAGGCGGTATGACTATTAAATAAATAATGAACAGAATAAAACTTACAGAACTTTGAGGAACAAGATGTCGTGGCGTGAAATAATCACTGCCCTAAAGTTGTATTTGCCCCGCTCGATACACACGGCCTCTTAGCAACCAACTTCCCAGGGTTAACACGACTTCCGAGTCTAAGGTGTACGACAAAGACTCAGATTGAGAATTACTAACAGAACGTTGCCAGATATCAGCTATGAAAGAGGATGATTATTTAGAGAGAAAGAAAAGAGAAAGAATGTTTTGGTGTGTGTTTTGGAATGTCAAAATATGTAGTATTTATAGGTACATAAGGAACAATTTTAGAGACGTATTAAATGTCGTCTTGTAAATTGGTTTTAGAAGACTACACAATTAGCATGGAAAAACCAATAATCAGTTTTGAAGACTGAGAAATCCGTATGGAAAAACCGCGACAATCAGTATGGAAGACTGAACCATCAGACTTGGAATTTGTGCAAAAATCACATAACATTCCAACACTTCCAACCACCTACCAATTATACTAATGTGGGATAATAAAAGCTTCTTTTGAAGCAACACTTCCAACAACACATCTAACTCCTCCATCTCCCGGTACAGCGCAGACGTAGCTGCGATGTACCGGTCAGCCTTCCTGGCTAACCCCTCCATGTCCTTCCCACACGGGGCAGACCAGCCACGCTGGTCACGCCCCGTGCTGGCAAAGTCCTGTAAGAACTCTGGGAAGGACTGGAGGTCCAAGTCCGAGCACTTACTACAAAGTCGTGCTACGGACTTGGATATAACATGTATGGTATGTACCATCTCGGCGCAAGCCAAACCAAGAAGAAACGACTCATCGTTCGACACAATCTTCTTTACACCGTCTAACAAAATCGTCTCGTTCTTCAATCGGACTATATTCGTGTCCGAAAGAGATTGGTATAATGCAAGAAGCTTAGACATAAGTTTAGCAACTTCAAAGGCTAATACACCAACATTAGTAGTAGATTTTGTTGATTTATTTAATTTTGTTGTTGGGTGTAAGAGTTTATGAGAAATTTGTGATTTAAGTTTGCTAAGCCATGTTGAATCTCTTGCCATATTGTATTAATTGTATTAATGATGTTGGTTTTAATTATGTTTTTGAGCAATTAAGAGTATAATTAAGGAGTAATTTGATTGTTTTGAGAGGGAAAAATGGAGGAGAAAAATAAAATGGTGGAAGTTGAAATTGTGTGATGTTTTAGCACTAGAAATAGGAGAGGATGGATGGGTGGGGGACTAGATCCCACATGCACTTATAATTGGTAAAAGAGCGTGATGGGTGCTTGCACATTTGGAATTGTAGGATTTTGAGATAAGTGTCCTTTTGTGTCTTTCGATTATCGATTATCGATAAGTCTCTCTTAAGACGATATTATTTGCATAAAAATGATTATACGACCAGATGTATAATAACATTGTAAAACCATGGTGTATTTTATTGAGATTAAGTGTATATATTTGTTGAGTTTTTAAACTATTTTGAGTTATGTTTTTATTTTTTTATATTAAAATTAAAATATAGTTTAACTTATATGTATTATGTTTTAGTTGTATAATAATTTTCGATTCTCCATGAGTTCATAAATTTTACCATATAGCTCATATTTTTTCTATTAAAGCTCGGATTTTCTATTAAAAAACTCAAAATATGTACAGAAAATTGTATATTTGGTGGTATAATCCGCTTATTGATTTATTTGTTTTACGTTTAAAACAGGTTAACTAGATATTAAAACGATGTTATTTGTTTTAAGTTTAAAACAAGTTAACTAGATATTATTATTTTGTATATATAAGAATGTATAGGAAAAAATAATATATTTGTTTTATATACACAGTTGATCGATATGGTATTTTAATCGTCTTAAATGAGAATTTGTATATAATTTTTTCGAATTTTGGAAAGTAATTAACGGTTTTTTTCTAACATGTTAAAACAAGTTTTAATAAAGAAGATGATGTCTTAAGCTTAAGATGAGTTAATAGATACCATAGCGTGTGTATGAAAAATGGTTTAGATTATGTGTGAATGTAGTTATTTAGATAGGAATATTAGAGATAATAATAATTATATAATTGGTATTTAACTCGATTTGAAATTTAATTGTAAAAAATTATTATTATTAATGTTTTATATTAATCGATCGATAAGGGAAAATTCAATTCAGTTGTGGGTATAATATAGTGAAAGCCTAATTACAAATATGATATATGTGGCGTAACTAGCCTACATTTTATATTACCTATGAAGGTGAACGATCATGGTGAATGAAGAATGTCAAATGAAAAACTAGATCACTAATTATAAAGAAATTTAATTGGTTGGTTATAGACTTTTCATTTCTTCCTAAATTTAGCGAATAAATATGATCTGTCAACTGTCCTTCTCTTGCAATAAACATCGATCTTATTAGGTTAAAATATGTACAGAATATAAACGTAAGTGAATCAAAATTCAATTAATAAAATTGGCCTAATGAGTCATGGATTACTTCATATCTTGATTTTTTTTTTTATATTATCTAGCTCAATTGAAGTTCATAGCAATTTTATTGATAATTTTATTTATAAACACATTGATCTACTAATATCATGTGCACAAAAGACAAGTGCCCCAATTTGTGTACCCTAAAGACAAACAAACAAGAAATAAGAAAATAAGAGTAACTTATTAAAAGGTTATGTTTACTAAGTCTCTCGTGTGTCTTCATTTCATTCATTACCAATGACATAGTAATTAGTAAAAAGTTATACCTTTTGATTGGTATTTGGTATGAGACGGAAGATCAGTATATAATATAGGAAAATTCGAATCAGTAATGTATTGTTACAATACCTTAATTTTAATTATTAGATTAAGTCTCTGTTCTTTTCGGCTGAAATGAGCTGAATTGAATTAATTGGAGTAGGGCTTAATTGAGCTAAATTGAGTAAAATTGAGGTGAAGTGAATTTAGTTGAATTAAAAGTTAATGTTGTGAACAGATTAATTGAACATAATTGATTGAACGTAAATAAAATTTAACGGAATAAACCCAAACAAAATTGAAAGGAGTTAAAATTAAGCAGAAAGAACAGGGCCTAGCTAAGACCTTATAGGTAAAGTAACTTAAATTAAATTAGTAACATTCGGTAATCTATTATTATTAAACCTTAATCGATAATGTAAAATTATAAATAATTAAAAAATGGATAAACTCTCAAAAACATTGATATGACTCTTTGAACAATAATAAAAAGCACTCTATAATATCCTTTTTTTTGTGTGTGCGCGAGGGGCTCGCTAATGTAAATATAGTTTGATGAATTTCGAATTTTGGTATTATTTTTTATGACTCTACAAACTAGATCTCGCTTGCGACCTCTTAAAGCCTCTCTCCCATTTCCTCTCCCGATATCCTGGACTCGCAGTTTTCCACTCGCCATTATTTTAATAATCGGTAGAAGTCACAAGTTTTTAATCGTTACAAATGTTTGTGATAATATATCATATTAAGTAGACCATGACTCATTGTAGTTGGCTAATACCATAATTATACAAATTAAAAATAACTTAATTAAATCAAATAGTTCCAAATTCAAATATTTTTTCATGCGCTCTACAATGATAGATCAAGTTATGATTAAATTGGCATTATCATGCATGGTGTTTTTTGGCTCTACGTTGCTATTTTATATGGTCAAACAAATCTAATTAAAGAACATTATTATATATATTATATAATATATACAAAATTATGAACTGTCACAAGCTAAACACGGATAACATCCTTCTCAGTTCTCACTTCTCACAATATGCAAGTAAAAATACTCATTGGCTGCTCCATTTCCCGAGCTTGCATTGCTCTTCCACTCGATGTTATCCATTTTTTACTGGTGATGAATAATGTCCGTTACAAGCAATGCTTTCTAATTTGTGTAATATATATGTGAATAGGAAGATGATATAAAGATAAATAATTAAATTAAAGTGATGATCTCTTTTGCCTTGGAATAATCTGGCAAGCAGTCACGTCCCATTGCGCATGTGGATGGACACATAATTATTGGCATATAATATATTATATTTTTAATTTATTTCTTTGTAAATTAAGTTTTGGACTTTACTTTCATTGAATACAAATTAAATTGAAAAATGTGAAATAATTAATTAAAAGATAAACACTTCTCCATCCTAATTATTTTTTACCGGTGTTTTGAAAACCGTTCAAGTTAAACTAGAAAGATTATTACGAATAGATGAGGTATAAAATACAAGCAAAATAAAAGAATAATTTGAAAAACGTAAAGATTTTCATATAACTTTTTATCATTAAGTGATCGTTTTTTTTGTTATAAAATGTTGGTTTTTCTTTTTTAAAGGTAAAATCGCTTCAAAGAAGACTAAAATACTGATGTTTTGAGCTAAATGGATATGGATTAAATTAAATTAAAGTGAGTTAAATTGAAGTTTGTTGAGATAAATAGAGTTGAAATAAGTTGAATTAAATTGAAGTATGATAAACAGAGCTAAAGTAAACCGAATAAAAATTGAAATTAAGATGAAATGAACAGAATTACCATAGTAACTAAAATTCTTATAAATTATCTTATTCAAAAACGTCGATTTTCTGAGAGCATGTCTCCCACTAAATAGTGGAAAATTTACATTTAAAATATATAATTCAATCATCTCGTTATATTAAAAGGTCTCTTAATAACATTATTAAAATACCGTATTTCTGTATTAATGATGAAGTTACTGCCCTATATTTTACCATGTGCCGACCAATTGAAAGGCATTAAAATAAAGTAGGGAATTTGTCGATTTGTCGGACTGACCGTTCTAATCCTATCTTGACGCAACACAAGTGCTCTTTTTTTTAATATCCAAAGTAACGTCGAGTAATGCTTTCACAAGATTTGCCAATGAGTTTAATTTATATATTAAATTTTATAATATGATGTCCTTAGAGTAAGATTACATTAAACTCATTAAAAAAAAATATTATTATATTTATTAAGCTCGAAATAATTATAAGCAAGAAATTTGTGAGCAATCGAGTTACTACCTGGTTCATCACTTCTTTTGCATTGACGAAACTAATTCTAGTAAAGACGAGCTGCGGCGAATGCACCAACATCCTAAGAAACGGAAAAAACAAAGTTCAACTTTATTTATCGAACTCTAACCTCACTATTAAATAAGTGACTTATAATTATCATACCCTTTTCAATTTATACATTAAAAACCGTGGTTATTTTGCGTAATTGAAGACATTTATATTAGTCAAATATACTTTTCATTAGAATTTTGAGACTAATTATGAAACTTATTTCATTATATTTCTGATGGACAACGGTGAGAGTATTTAAGAACTTAACTAGTGTAGGATCTCGCGTATTGCATGCACGATAATTACATTCTAACTAATATTTTTTACATTATTAAAATTTAGAAATTTATAATTATTTATAGTTTTATACGGAGTACTAATTTCATTTATTTGAGTGAAAAATCAAAATTTTAAATTTAATTATAAGATCGTAGTTTAATTAGATTATATTTTAATGGAAAGATAATATTTATTCGAAGAAAGTTTAGTTCTTTCTTTATTGAAGAATATGTATTTTGGAGGAAAAACTGAGCGAATTTTTATTGAAGAGATCGATAAATAATAATTTTTTTATTGGTTAAAATGAAGATACTGTGAATAATAAATCCGTAATTCAAGTCCCTTCTTTCCTTTATTGTAAGACCTTGTTCTTTCTGACTTTATTTCACTTCATTTCAGTTTTGCTTAGACCTATTCCGCTAAATTCTATTCAGGTTCAGTCAATTATGTTTTCAGCTCATTTATTCACAATATTAATTCCGGCTCAATTTCATTCAATTTAGTTCAATTCAGCTCTAATTCATTTAATTCAATTCAGCTTATTTCAGCTAAAAAAAACCTAATTCAACTAAATGCCTACTCCGTTAGACTTTAGAAAAAATATAAAAATGAGGAAGATCCTCGTATATATTTAGAGATTGGTGCCCTAAAAAATCAATAGCTAGTAGAAGTATTAAATTAAAGGTGATACCTCATACATGAATACATTGATGCATGATTCATGCATGGCTTTCATCCTTAATTACTCTAAGACGACATTGAAAAACATGCAACGAAAATTCCATGCAAGTACATGAGAGTGTTTTGTATTTGTACGTGCACTACAAAATTAAGACCTTCGAAACTCTCAATTTCTCAAAATTCTCAATGCCATAAAAAATGGTTTCGAACGCACAAATTATAGTATAAGATCGTGTTATAATGCGACTAGTTGTCTACTTAAAAGAGTAATTATTTATGATAAAAGTGATTTATTATTATAAAGTAACCACCTTTTGCATATATATTATTAGGTGTATTCGAGAGTTTATTACCCAATACATACTAAAAGTAACGATTGCAGATTTCTTCGCCACAATTTTCTTTCTAAACATGACTATTTTTTAACATAAAATTGTTTTATTTATCATAAATTGACATTTTTAATCCAATAAGTAGATTATACAGCCAATTCAATTGTCGAGTTTTATAATGTATTTACTTGAAATTATACCTACAGAGCACAAGTTTTATTTGAAAAATACGAGCTTTATTATAAAAATACCGAATTTAAAAATTTGTAATAAAATTGAGATAATATATATATGAGTTCCACTAGATTTTAATCTTTGAAATTAAAAAATTAAAATATAAATAAAAAATTATAAAATACCGAAATAAATACAAATAAACTCGGTTAAATTGGTTATATAATTATACAATACTTTCGTACAACCAGCAGTATCATACGATGGCTAGTCGATCACACGCAATAACTATTATTTCGGAATTATATTAATAATAGGGCAAAAAAACAGTTTCATTAATCCAAATGTTCTTGTTTGTTAATCGAGAATATGTTGTCGAGTGTAGACAATGCATAAATTTGGAGAAGATCTTATACGATAATTATTGGAAAAAGAAGCCTAACATTTTGATCAACACGTTTAATTTGTCCTTTTGTACACGTGTAATCATCTTAATGGCTAGCATTGTATCAATTAAGATCTTTTTAATTTTGATTAGTGTGATTAGTTAGAGATTTAATAGTCAAATACATTTGTAAGGAGTCAAGACAAAGTTAATTGGTACAAGAAATCTTATAACATGTACTTGTATCTTTTGTATTCTCTTTGTTTATGTCACACGCAACTACCGACTCGATCCGAGGGTGATAGACTCGAAAACTTAAAAACATAGTCCGATGATGAATCTCCAGGGCCGTAAATAATCTCTCCAAAAATTTGTTGAATTACCGATACAACAACAGCAGAGCCTTACTTAATTCGAGAATGGTTTGGGGTCAATTGACATAAATCACCCTTTAGAATCGTCTGTGGATGTTCGCACAGAAAACCACAAGAAAATCAAGGTAAACGTATAAGTTTTAAAATCAAGGTCCAACTTTTTTTAATAAAAAGGTCAAAACGAGAATAAAGATTAAAACGATTAATGGAAGTTTGTATGTATAACGAGATATTTTTTAAAGTCACATATTATTTTTACGATAACAATTGTATAAAACTGTTTTACCTCGTGAATTCTTATTTGGTAAATAGATCAACCTTTATAATAAGGGTTTTTCTAACGTGTGCCTTTAATAAACCGAATATGAAAAGATTCGTGAGATATTTTCATGATAAATTCAAGTATAAACCTAATTTTATCATAATTAGTCAGAATATATATGAATCTTTTTATATCCGATTTATTAACGTTTTATATTATATTCGATTTATTAACGTGTGCTCTAGGATACACGTTAGAAAAACCATTATAATAATATCTTCTAAATGCAATGAACTAAAATTCTTGAGCGAATCTCTTAACTTTGAAGAAATATATGGTTTCTAATATTTTATCATGAAATCAAGAAGGATTCACGTACGACCATTTGTTAGTCTAGTAAGTCTTCAATTAATACGGATGATATTCATCTTAAAACTAAAACGGGTTAGATATTAATATACGTGTATATGCCTATACGGTGATGATAAAGAAAGAACTTTAGGTGTTTATTTATAGGCAACAAGTGAGATTATTTGATATGTATCTGATCTGTTTATAAATAATGTCGGTCTTAAATGACAATTTGTATTGTTAAAACGTTGTAGTTAGCAAGACAAGATCATAATATGTTCCATTTTTGTGTCTCATTTGCGGACTCCTGTCCATTACTTTTATCGTACGACACATCAACACACCAACTCAACCAAAAGCTTAAGCCGATGGTTGGAGTTCCTTGATTCGTTTTATATTTCTAACATTCCCCCTCACACGAAGGCCTTTTTTTGATTATCCACTTTAGAATGGAGGGGGGTGGGATTCCCCCTCACACGAAGGCCTTTTTTTGATTACCCATGTCAAGAAACCAACTCAACCAAAAGTTTAAGCCGATGGTTTGAGTTCCTTGATTCGTTTTATATTCTAACATTTTCTATTTAACTAACAATGTATCACACAGACAGTATAACAAAACACGAGATGAGATATAAAATAGGACAGAGAATCCGTTTTAGTATGTAGTTAGGTAGCTCCTATAAACAACTAGTACTAATGAATCTTTGACTTTATTCACGAGGTCTTTATGCATAATAGTGTATTCTTTAATTTTCTTCTTAACCTATGATTACAAATTAAACATATTAACGTAGATTATATTATATGCATTTGACCCTTAAAACGTATGATTGGTTTGAATAGTTAGAATTTAGGTTAAGGTATTCAAAAAATTTATAGTGGGGGACAAATTATTAATAAAATACGTTAAATTTGGGAAAAAATTAGAATTAAAAAATTTATATTGCTTTTGTTTTTGTATACACATATTCTGATATTTTATCTTGTATTTTAAGAGATATTATAAAAAACAGAGGAAGTATAATTTAGGAAGAACGATTGTATTATTAGTCACTTCAACTAGTGTATAATTATGAATGATTATTGATTAGTTTGATACGTATAATTAATTTGGTAATTAATAAATAATCGAATTACTTAATTTCGTATTAATCATACTTTCTTAAGTTTTTTTGATCCTGTAAAATGATTAAATTGTCGTATCTAATTGAAGAAAAATCACCAACTCATTTCTACAATTGCTTCTCTTAAATTTTATTTTTATAATACCGAGAACTATCAACTAATCACAGAAATTGACACCTAATTTTATTAGTATCGTTACAACTTACAAGTTACAAATAACACAAATTCTATTTTCACATATTTCCCGCGTTATCATTAAACACTAGACCTCTGATTAACGTTGACGTTGCCACATCCAATCGCTTACACATAAGACACGTAAATTATTCCTTGAGGATGGAAAAAGAAGCATTTACTAGGAACACAATTATGTCCCTTTTCGAAATTTACAAGCTTTAAAAACAATTTACTAAGGTAAATTTTGATTAAATAAGACATAGATACTATAATTTAATAATTAATGTAAGGCAATAATGTTTCACTTTTTGCAGACAAAATTTTTAAAAGTTATGGTCCGAAAGTCCCCAACCAAACATACACAACATTTCATTTGCTCGAAAATATTTTTGCAATAATATTATTTGAAGGTATTTTTGTGTGGAATTGGAATTTGATTCAAATTTAATATTCTTACTTTTTGTAGCTTTATTTTGTGCTCAAATTATTATTACTTTTAGAATGGCATGCCTTGTAATCATTACATCATGCGCACGTGTGCATAGTCTAAGTTAGGAGTATAGTCAATTTGTGTTACACGTACAGTTAGTCTTGCTTGTGACGGGTCGGATGGAGAGACGGATAATGACACTCACAAAACGAATAGGGGACAAGGTGGGGCACTCCCATGTGCTTTCCTCTCTCTCCTCTAAATGGGCATTTTGTGAGACAAAATGATATCCGTCTTCTTCTTGTGACGGATACCCTCCGTCTACCTTGAGAATTTGTGTTACACCTAATATCACAAGTCACAAATAGTACATGTCAATTTGTATAAAAAAAAACAAATAGTACAATGTCAATGAGTGAGTCCTAAGGGCATTAGCAATATTGCTCATTGGATGGGTTCATAACAAATGAACAAACTGGCATTATTATTATTAGTAAGTCTTGCTTGCGACGGGTCACTATTTGTGACGGATATTTTGTAAGATAAAATGGATAGAAAATAAGTTAGTGGAGAAAGGGAACCACATGAATAGTGTTGGAGAGAGAGAAAAAGTGGGTATTTTGTGAGAGGAAACGATATCCGTCATAAGCTTGCAACGGATAGTGCCGTTGCAAATAAGAATTTGTGTATTATTATTGAGTATCGTTTGTTTTTCGTTCGTAGATGAACGTTTGTGCAGAAAAACTCGATTCATCATTGTATACGGGACCCATCTTTAAGTATTTTATGTGTAAAAACTAAACTTTAGTTGTGAGTGGATTGTGGGTGAGACTCATTTATAAACTTGGCTAAACTTGTACTATTGTTGACATTGGTTCTATAAGATTGAGTTTGTAATTTAGTGATGTGGCGGTGACGTGGCGGCAAATGAACTTAATATGAAGCTGAATCATTGTGGTTGCTCTAATGGTCAAAAATACGAGTGAGGATCATTTTCATTACGTCAAAAATAATGGAGAAAATCCGGATAGCTAAAATACATGAGCATAATGCACATTAATTTATTTGTTTTTTTATACAAGGGAATCCACATTTTTTATTTTTAGTGTGCACGGTTGAAATTTCCGGATATACGTGATAATCTACGAACTACGAATATCAGGTTAATCACCCTTTTTACAAGATGACATGCTCAAAGTCTAAAACGACATAACGTCAATCCATAGATAGCCCTCCCAAGAGCAAGATTGCCCCAGCTGAGATTTGAATCTAAGATCTAGAGAATTTCACCTAAACTATAACCATTTTATTATGATTATGTGGACTTATCATATCTAAAGTCCTTATATTAGCGCATATTGATTCTCAAAATTAGAAGCGAATATCAGTTACCTTAACTAAGAAACCCGTGAATAACGATACTCATGATCCGAGTTTGAATCTCGTCTGCAACATACATTTAGTATATCTGAAGTTGTAATATTAGAGCATTCTCATTTCCAAATTGTGTAGCGGATATCAGTTAGCTTAGTTGATAAAGTTGTGAATTGCGGTACACATGGCCAAAGTAATAATTTGCAACATATTGTCCTTGTAGTTGCCTAATTGTTATGAAGGTGATACTATGTCGGTGGTAGACTGGTAGGTGTATAAGTCGTGAATCTGTCATGACTAGAGTTTAAATCTCGCATGTTGCATATTGTCCTTGTAGCTACCCAATTGTTGTGATGGTGATATGGGTATCTCTTAAATGTTAAACAAGACAAATTGTTGTAGACGATCTTAATATTAACATTTAAATCGAAGCATTGTCTACAAAAGGCTTAAAAATTAGCGTAAGACCTTAACCTTTATAAATTCGACAAACAAAACTAACATTTCTCATCCGAACCATATTCTAAGCTCAAATAAATAAAATACCAACCTCATTTATTATAACACAAACTTGACATGATTATGATTCATAATATTTTTAGAGGTTTACGAAAGACACCAACTTAGTATAATCGACTACTTAACAACCGCTAATTACCTCCTAATCATTCCGTAAAGACATAACTTTGTGATTAGTGTAGCATCTAAACCACTAAGGCTATGCAAGGGCTCCTAGAGCTTACAAATTACAATCATTAATCATATAGTACATCACTTCTTTGACTAATGCAGATTATAGGTCCTACACAAAAGCAAGTTGCTAATCAATCGCATTAATCAATCTTAAACCCTAATTTCAGAAAATTATGTGACACATAATTTCCAGAAAATAAGGATCTCTGATGAATCCAATTCAATGCCAACCAGATCAAATGATGTGAGGTTCAAGGCAAACCTGCATCGGAAGAACCGTAATGAAAGAACACAACCGGTTTCCGACAATCCACAGACAAGCAGACTATCTATCGACTTGAATCACGTAAATAATCTTAATGAAAGTGTTATTTTACATACATTTGTTATTTACATGCGAAGCGATGAGAAACTGTTTATTGGCTTTCCTGCTTCCCGAGCCCTAATTTAGCAAGTCTACTAGTTTTTTCTTCTGATAAATAATCTATCTGGGCCTGAAACCAAGGGATTGCTATGAAGCAGGACGGGAATTACACGATGTACCGCATGGGTACAGAATTAGTAGCCGATAAATTACAGCGATAAACTCAAGGAAAAATAACTAAAAATAAAAGAAATCAACGTTGAATCCGGAGAAACAGCCGCTGAAACCCCGTTGTCTTCTAAAGTAGCTCATCGCAACAATTCTTGGAGTAGCAAGTTCCTCGGAAAATTAGCACCCTCGTAAAGTGACATCCGATTTTTAATTGCTACAGGTTAAGCTCTGGGTTCAGGAGTCAGGACCATGTCTAAAAATTCCAACAGAATGGGAATCTGCTCACCAGGAAAGGTATTTCGAGGACTTCAGGAGAAAGAAAACGAAAGGGCAACAGCGAGATCTGGTGAGTGTGTTAGAATAACCTTGGCTAGGGAATGTTGTCACAAAAAGCTTGTCCCGACAGCAAGGTCATTTATATTTGAAAGTATTTGCAATCTAGTGGTTCCAATCTGTTGGGCTATTTCCACTTGTTCTTCCAAAGGCAGCATCTCATAACTGCAATACGAAACAGCACAAACAACATTCAGCATGAGGAACTACGCCAGAGTAGATTAATTTGTGCATTAATAAACGTTGATCAAGGGAATTTCAAAGACGAGTTAGGCTCTTGTGAAACAGTCACATATTGAAAATGTTAAGAAGTACTAGTAAAGGTCTATTAGATGTGTTAATGAGTAGTATTTAGCTTGTAAAGGAGCGGTCTCACAAAAAAAAGTTTTGTGAGAGAACTCATTTAAGAATTTGTTTTCTAAGATAATTCTATGTTCCAACTAAAAGTTCACGTATTTCGTTTGTCTAATCCATCCAAGCAAATATGATATATTTCCTTTTTAGATATGTTTTGCGTGGCGGAGACTCGAGAGCAGTGGGACGCACTAGACTTGCATGTGCGGACAATAATCTCCCGTGCAGAAGCAAATGTAAGCTATTGTTAGGACAAATAGGAGTAAAAGATACAAGGGAAACGTTGAGTGATGCTTACTGGCAAAGCAGCTCACAGTCGACTATGTTTTCTGGTCCAGGTCGATGTGCCCTGCCATTGGAATGAAACTGTCGAAAAGATCTTGGGTTTAACCCAGCAAAATGAGGCACAGCATCAACAAGCTTTTTCTGAAGTGATTGTAGTCTCCTAAATGAGAGCTCGTCAAGAGGAGCAACACAGCCTATGCTTCCATCAAGAGTACCAAATAATAGGGCATATCTGTTGGTTTTGTCAGCGGTTGAAGTAGCATTCGATGAAGCAGGAAGCATTTGTAATCTCAGGAACTTTGTCACATGAGCTCCAATATGAAACTCCGCTCTTGAAAGAAGCTTCTGTCCTTTCCAGCTTTCAGACAGCTTTGGCGCATAGTAAAGGATCTATTGGCACATGGAAAACAATGAAACAAGCTGAGCGTGGTGCAGTGGAAATGAAAAAAAATCGTAGCAAGAACCTATATAAGAAGCTACACATTTATTGTGTGATTCAAATTAAGCATAATAAGAACAATAACGGAACAACATAAAAATGATCCTGACTTTCAACTGAACAAATGAATTCTGCTTCGTTTTTAGCGATTTCTGGATACTATTGCTGTTCTGTTGCATCACAAACTAAGTCAAACTTAATCATGTTTCCCACTATTTTCTTAAATATAGACATCATAAAACTATAAAAGAGAATCTTGAACTAAAACATAGTAAGCATGTAAAGTTGGAGTGCTTTTCTCCGACAAAAGACAATATATGAAGATATAAGACAAATGTCTCTAAGACAGGTTCTAAAGTAGGCTAAGTGGCCGAACTTAATAAACAAGAAAGCTCATCACAAAAGGAAGTCGTAATTGGCAACTATCAAACAATCAAAAAATTCAAAATCAATCCCAGAACGGAAATTGTGGGCTCGTTTTCATGTAAGCATCATGGAAGGTTTTCATCTCGTTAATATTTCTTGCATGAATGTGTGATGATAACTATCTACATGTCAAAAATAGCAATTTGTATTTAGTCTATGAAAATGATTTACAAGATTACAAATCTATTTAGTTAAATCATTTGCACATCTATAAGATAATTTGCTAATCCAAGATGCGTCTATCCATATATAAGCATTTGAATCTGGAGCAGAAAGATTATCGGACATGGTACTGACCTGAACATTTTTCTGTTCATCAGATACAACAAGACTGAGTGTACTTCCATCAATCAAAAACTCTGTCGAGAAACAATCAAGTGATCCGAAATCTTTGGCCAGTAAGTTTAGCTGAGCACCTTGTTCCTTCCAGCTAAGAAAATATATACTCTTGTGAATGTCACCAATGAGAATAAAATTTTTAACCTGTCACAGTTTGAATACATGAATTATTGCTCTCCAAGGCATACATAATACATAAAGACAAAGAAAAAAGGTAATACTTCAGCATTACGATATTTTACCATGCCATTAGCAATAACAAAACATGGAAAAAGTCTTAGGGGTTGTTTGAATACAACAATAGGAGTCTTAGGAAAGAAGGAGAGGAAAGGAAACGGGATGTTTCGAATTCTTTCAACTATATTTCCTAGTTGGAAGGATTTTAACTTTTGTTGAATGAGCGAAAAGGAATGCCTCCATTTACGTCCAACCCAACTTGCTATGTAAATAAGGAATATCGTAAGTTTTCCTTCAAATTCATTCAACCAAACAAACGGCGAGTTTACAAATGACAACAATAAAAATTTGCCTCAGTTCCTCACATGCAATCAATCAAATCAGCTTTTTATGAGATGGCTATTTAAAATTCAAGTACAATGCACTTCATATGGATAGGTATCTCAATCAAGGTTATGCCAAAAATGCTTCACATACAATGTTTAGGCTGACAACATGCAGAGGTGGAGCATCAAAGAAGGCCACACCAGTCAACTCTGAGCCAGTCCATTTATGCAAGACAATCTTGGGTCCGGCAGCTATCAACAAATGACCTTGAAGTGAAGCTAAAGCAGATATAGCACCTTTCAATTCCTTCGAGTAAACCTCAGAAACCTGGCAAACATGAAAAAATGACTGCCTCACAATGCAACGTTTACGGAAATCTCATTTCAGGTCATGAAATAATACTGAATACTGTAGCAAAACTGAATTGTAGCACCGTGAGACAACAGTTCAAACCTAAAGGATAGAGTTGAAAGAAAGACTCAACATACCAAATTCTGAGGGTTTTCTGATCTTCCAAGAGCGTACAAAAGCACACGCCCTCTTGCCGCTACATCCTCGCCTTGTACATAAGCAGTACCAACAGCTAAAAGCATTTCATTTTCATTGGTCGTGGTGTTCTGTCAGTGTTCACAGAGGACAATCACGTGAGTTAGTGATATAAAGCATAAACTTCGACATCAGAGCCTTAATCTCAAACAAATATAGGGTTGTAGGACGAATTAGGCTGATGAAGGGGAGAAAATGTAGACAACAGAGAGAAGGAAAATAGGAAAAGAGAGTATGTAAACAGAAGCACAACCGTCTTTATGAATACTATTTTTGAATTGATAGAATGTGAGTTATTAAGTCCGTTTATCGATTATATGTAGGTGAATACTACTTATAACAAAGACTATATAAGAATTGGCTTAGCAACCACAAATGACAAACCACAAGATAACCCAAATAAGATCACTGAACAACCATACAAACTTACAAGAAGGGTAACCATTCTGACAGTGAGAGCATTTTCCAAACTTTGCATGGGAATGGTAGCTTTTGTTTGCCAGATAGCACCAGATTTCTCTGGCTCTAAGATTCGAATTTCAAATTCATCTACATTGTAAGCTCCATGTAGCTCATCAGGACTGAGATTGCTATGATCGATCTGATGACCAGATTCTTGATCAGCCATAGATGAAAGAATCTGAGTTAAGGGCTTAGCAACCTACAAGACAAGCATTATTAGTAGGCCGAAATATATTACATGAGTAGCAATATTACGGAGTATAAAAGAAGGGTACAATTAAAAACTAATTGTTCAAGTACATCAACAAATAACAAAAAGAGACATATATTAGTCATATTCAGTTTCTAAAAAGAATGGCAAAATACATGATTGTACTACTTTGAGCATTTATGACAACTAGAACTACAATGTTTCTCTTCAATAAATAGCAATATCACACCTATGCTTTTGGTTAACGATTTTCAGAAAATGGCTACAAAAGCACTTAGAAAGAAAAGAGCAAGCAACCTCTAGCCTGCAAGCGCTCACAATGGCAATCCAGAGGTGCAAAAATGCCACTGACATCTATGCTTTTGGTTAACGATTTTCAGAAAATGGCTACAAAAGCACATAGAAAGAAAAGAGCAAGCAACCTCTAGCCTGCAAGCGCTCACAATGGCAATCCAGAGGTGCAAAAATGCCACTGACATACTTAGATCTGGTCCTATTTAGTGCATTGTTATAGGGCCCCTTTGGGTTGGGTAAGTTTGCATCGTACTTAGTCAATTTTGATCAGCTCTTTCGGTTGGATGAATGCAGGTTCGTGACTACTTCAGGCTGCAATTATCTCCGGATTCTGATCATCTAATCTGATGTTACAGTTGTATTCACTATAATCATGTAAATTTTCACAATGAACTATTATCCAATAATATTCATTTTCTAACTTGTCCCATTTGAAAGAGCAATTATGTGAGCTAAATAAAATCAGAAATGGCACAAGTGCACTACATATCACGCCATTTGGATCAGAAATAAGATATAGAAACATCATAGAATTAATCTACAAGACGACTTATTGTCAGCGTATAATTATGCACTCTTTCTGAGTGGCAGGTATTAAACTATATTGCAAATAGACGCACAATCTGATAGAGATGAAAAGGTACATAAACAACTGCAACGAATCAACGAATCAGAACCAATTGGTTATGAGGCAGCCCTGCGAATGTTACAACAATAAAGCCGCATGTTGAATGTTTGTAAGAGAGACAGAGCAGGATGCTTACTGAGGTAGAAACAATAATTGGGTATAAGTTCTTCTCAGCAAAATAGGTGACTTGATGAGGAGTACCCTTCAGCGGCATCTATAAAAATTGAATACATTGACAATGAGTCAACTTTTACCATAACACGCATCAGATGACAAATAAAGTGAACAAAAGCCTACTTTTTGAACGGGCCAGTAATTGTCATAATTCAATCCAGCTGGGAGTTGACATATTTTAAGAAAACCCTGTCACATTAAAGTAAGAAGACTATCAAGTATCAGCTTAACAGATTTGTCGGGAAACAATAAGCACAATATGCACAACAGTTTAAGATACAACCTGTGAGGTCACATATATGAATCCATGATTGCAATTAATGTTGTGAAGGACGGCGAATGCTACAATGGACCCATCACATAACTGCCACAGAATAAAAGTTGATCAAATGAGTGAACCGTGCCCAACCTAAGTCAGTCAATAACCTATAGATAGAAACTCCCAAAAACAGATCACAACATCTGCTAGAATACAAAAGGAAAAAAAAAACTCATAACATTAAACATTTCCACGAATGTTAGTTAATGCAGTTGAGGAAGTAGAGAGCCTATTCAGAGAGGAAGAATAGTGGAAGCAAAGTAGATAACCTGTGGATGAACACGCAAGCGTTCTCTGAATTCCATGAACCATGCTGGTCTTAACCCAGGAAGAAAAAAGCCTTGACAGCCACCAACATTCTTGAAAACGGAAATTCGTGGGATACCGTCCCCAGACTGTTCCTCCCGTGTGTGCATGTCCAAGGGGATACGAAGAAACCTCAAATTCCGCAGCCTAGAACTTGAGTTGTCAGCCATTATGGAATCTTTAACACCTTTCCCATCATCGTTTTTAGGATTTTCCTGAAGCTCAAATACAAAGGCTTGGTAACACAGAATAGTTCCATCGGTCAATATTCCAAACAGGAAAGGGCGATTGTGCTGCCCAGACCATCTGTGCATTGCCAATTCAGCAACCTGAATGTTCTCTATGTTCTCTTTTCTTCCTTGACCAACGAGATCTTCAGCATTCTTGACAGGTTTGAGAGGTTCTCCTCCCATTTCTTTGACAAAAGAATCAACCAAATGGGCCTTTCCCGAGATGAATTTTTCCACAGAAAAAACGCATTTGAAATTAGGCACATCAAATATTTCAAGAGTGCCAGTGTCATAACAAACAACACAGTAGACATCTCCATGTGGCAGTCCATCTGCTGCATCAATAGCCTCACCAACTCCAGATGAAAGCCAGGCATCAGTGCTGGCCTTCCGGAGCCATGGTTCAGGACCTCTATCATTATAAAGTGTGCATGCAGAAATTGACTTTTTCGAGCCTTCAAATACCGAGGGCACAGATAAGGAAACTTTGGAACTAGAAGGATCTGCATATAAGATTAAAGTAACGACATATCATTAGTTCATCTTATCTCGTATTGAAGCAGAAAATTAGAGACAAACATACATAATCCAAATTGAAGGTTCATTTAATGTCAGAGTATTCACCAAACAAAAAGTTAATTGACTAACAATACGGCCAAATACTGTTCCCACATGAATTTGTAGGTCTAGACACAATTCAGGCAGTAAGAAGCATGGATGAACACGACTAACAGCAAGTCAATATTTGCCTTTTGTCTTGATTGGGATTCAACCTATAGGGTTGCATTGGTTTACATTTAGCAAATTCATGCACTCAGACAGTAATAGGCAATAAACACAGTAAGTATTGTTTTGTTAAATAATGAACTGAGAGTTCCAGGATATACTGCTTCATGAACAAATGTATACACGACATAGGCAACAAGTTGATTATTACCTACATGGACAATGTCCCACACCTAAGCAAAAAAATCTTTAGAATGAGTGTGATAATAGAGCAGCCATGCTGCATGCGTAGAACATTCCTTGTCATTTGTAAGACGGAAATTTAGGCATCATATTATATTGATAGTTTCCTAATGTGAGGCTAATCAGGCTACTATCAATTGTAACTTATATGTACAAAAGATAGTTTAGCTTTACATCAAAATTCACAACACAAACAGGAACCCAGACTCAAATGGCATACCTCCAACAAGAAGCTGGATACTATTATCGCTCATCTTGAGTAGAACAAAAGGGTCAGCAATTGACACAGCTGACACAACTAAATTCTCAGATGCAGAACCTGATTCTGTGCTGCTCGTTCCAAGAGGTAGCTCCTGGGTTGAAAATGAACCATCAAGAATTCGAGCACCATTTGCATAAACTTGGATAACACGACGCCTGGACTCCCACAAATAATGAAACATTATTATGAACAAATACATAACATAACAAATAGGCATGTAACGACAACCAATATTCAATGGATAATTAGGTAATCGAAGGAACAGCCATGCTGAGAAGTTTGACAAACACCAACTGTATCCTTTCCTAAGTGATTCTACAAACCAGAGTCCAAAGGGATATAGTATAACCCTGACTTACAACATTGTCTCAGAACCTTAAAAAGGCTTACACCTACATAGGAAAGTAGGAAGTTTGCAGCTATACCCTTACGGATCTGCTACGTAGAATAACAATTCGACAAGATTATACATCTGCCATGACTAAACAGCAAGATGCTCGCCAAAACATTCAAGCTAATATTATAAGGCCATAAAAAACCCAATTACGTAATTGACTACACAAATATTGAAGTACAGTAAATGGACAACTGTTCAGGAATAGTCACCTTCCAAATAGATTCCCAGCAGCAATTGTACTCCCTTGCACATAATATTCAACACTTTCAGTGACTTCGCCGAGCATTTCAGCTGTCTCAAGAACCTAAACGCCAGGAAAAGTATGTTCAAAATAGATCAATGCCCCCACATCATCAGAAGTCACCTTCCTTGATACAAAAGGAAAACAATATTTTGTAGAAAGAATAATAATTAAAGAAAATTCATATATCCCACATTTTCTATACCACATTTTCAAAAAACCCCACATTTTCCGAAAATTTTCTCCAAAACCCCATTTTTGCCAAAATAACGGACGTGTTTGTTTATACCAATCATAAAGGATTTTTTTGTTAATAACTTCTGGTAGAAGGGAAAGATATTTCAGGAATAATAAACTCCAAAATAAATGACACTTATTTTCCCCAAAACGGCCTTCTGTTGTGAATTTTAGGAAGAAAATGCCCAGAAAAGGAAAGAGTTTTGAAGACAGATTGGTGCGACTTTTGAAAAGGTGGTTTGGTATGTGAAGGTACAAATGTGAATTTAGAGGAACCAAGATGAAGACCCCCCTGTAAAAAATATTGCACAAGAGAAACTATATTCCCTCTGTTTCTATTATATACAGTTTCCATTTAGAAGATAAGCCTTGAACTTTGGGTCTTAAAAACAACTGCTGTGAGAAAATTATAACATGCGGCATTAAATTCATACAGTAACAAACAATACTTTCATCAGAAGCAAAAAGTAGACATTCCGTTACCATTGTTCGCGCCTCTAAACTTATGATCAAATAAGCATGATATTCATCTTCCTCCGCTGCTATTCTGGATGCACCAGAACTATGATTGCGGGAACTCTTGTGATAGACAGTCCAAATTCCTTTAACCCCAGGTAATTCGACCTAATCCACACGGAAAACCACAGTAAAGTGAATACCATTAAAAAAACAGAACGTTCAGACACCAAACAGATGAAACTATTATCCCCAGATGGCCCAAGTACAACAAAAGATATCAAGGCACATTATCCAACACACCTCAGTGATCACATCTGGCCGTACGGAGCGCTGAAGAACACATAGAGCACCATGTTTCCCATGTCCAGAACAGCAGACCTGAAAATCATACATTAAGTAGGACATATATATTATTTGTAAAATCTTCCACCCTGAATGATAGATAAATCATTTGCACAGGAAGCTATTTCGGAGAAAACCCCATCACAACTCAGACAAACCAAACCATGCACACAGATATCTGTGCTGGTGTGGAAACACAAAAAGGTGAAAATCAAGCACTGTTCCGCAATCACTGTTTAGTAAACTTACCAATTCATAGTTACTTTGTTTGGTAATTCCAGTAGCACTCGCGTTTGCATTGATCCGTAAACCATAGGCGAAATCTTTCAAAGGACCAACATTTATCAAAGAATCCCTCGCAGCAAATGAGAAAGACTTCTGCAAACAATTATGAGGTTAGCAAAAAGCTGCACTACTTTAGAAAAGGTGTCGCATGTCTGCGTTTTACAGCTTTACTGACGGAAAAATCGCATGTACACTGTCAGTTTTAAGGGTCTAGGGGGTCCAAAACTTCAAAGTTCAAGATTATAGGGAAGCTCAGTTCAGATCCGTGATGGCTCCAAATAAAAATTCAGTGTAGAATACGAACAAAAGTCAAACAACATGGCAGTATGATTCAGTTGGAACCCACCAGGCCACCTAAATATCCATGATTGTACTACAGGTCTCCATAACCCCTCATCATTGCTATCATCATTACTTTAATGTCTCAGAAGAGGCTCCTGGTCCTAGTGAGGAAGGGTCTTAAATGTCCATGGAGAAAGGGAATAATCATTTATAGAACTGGTTGTGGCTCTAATCTAAATAACCATTTGTAGAACTGGTTGTGGCTCTAAACTAAATAGGGAATAATCATTGAAATCCACTCCCAAACACAGCCTTTAATTGAGAAAAGCTAGCACATCAGAGAAGCCAGTGCTACAGCTGCTACACACGCCCGCATATTTAAAAGTGGATGATCATCTACTATTCCATAACCTCTCCCAAACAGAATCCGTTAAGGAGAAAAGCTGACGCGTCAAAAAAAAATAGTGCTACTGTATTTACATGAGAAGGTAAGTACCTAGATTCCATAATGCATCTAGTAATATGACCACTGACCTGTGTAGAGTCTGCCTTATTTGGGGTTGAACCATACAATGAAAGATCTTCACTACCAAATAAGTCTTGCAAAGCATCGGAAGATGAGCGTCTTAGCCTTTTGGTTGATGGTGCATCGCCTTCAATATCAGCAACCTGTTCAAGAGAATAATTTTTTACACCTGCTGGATTCAAAATTGTATCTTGATTCCAGAACTTAATTGTTTCTAGCCAAGATAAAGTGCGCAGCCAGAAAAACAAGCAAACAAGATGAAAAACGGGTTCAGAGTGTAATGGAAAGATCAACCGCTGGATAGTAATCCCTCTTTTTTACTTGGCTGTTAACAATTTGGTTTCAAAGTCTTTTAGGAGTAGAGACAAGGCGCACGTGGATGGAAAAAGAAAGCCCATGACACTCAATTGTCAAATATAGACACCAATGCAACCCCAAATAGGAAAGCATAAGAACCCATTAGAAAAGAGAAAAGTACACAAATCGAAAAAAATTTGAGAAAATGGAAAATAACTCAAGACTTTGAATTACCTCTTCCTTAGAAGCGGACGAAGAGACTGTGGCCACAGTCCCAGAAGAATACTGCACAAGCATACTATCCCCCAGGCGACTACCTAAAAAGAACAGGGAGCTTCCAACTGTAGTTATACCCTGCAATACAATCAGCATTATGCTAAATATAATATGACTAATTTCCATATTCTGAGCGGAAGCTCGAGATTTCACAAGATCAAGTTTTAAACAGAAATTGTGACAATATGTGAAGCTAACCGATGTAAGAACGGAAGCTCGAGATTTCACCAGATCAAGCCTCTGCACAACCCTACACAAAATATCCAAAATCAGAAAATAAAAAAGAGGTATGACTTGCAGCTAACAGCTACATTGAAGAAGTTTCTATTAGTAAAAGATGCATAGTAATCTTAAGCAAAAACCAAAAAATTGATCCTTTGATTCATTCAACAAAAAAGAACTAATCTGGTATTTTGTAAAGAAATTATAATCATGTTTCGGTACTAAAATGCGGAGTAGTATTCTTGTGACAGTAAAAATTGCTTTAACAATTATTAGATTGTGCACCGTATGAACCCAGTAACAAAGGAAATAAAATATCAAGCCTTAGACTACAATGCATAATGCAACGTGCATCAATAGAAAATCAGTTCCTAGAACTTTTCGTGAGTACCATTTGATCCTGCGATGCTCCCTAGCAGAGGATTTACTAAGAATTGCAGAATTATTGTTGGTTGAGGATGAAAAGAATATTATTGTATGGACTATAAAGCACTCCAAAAAAAAAAGTTATGGCAATTTCGAAGCAGAAATCAACACCAACCTTCCATCATAAACTAGTGTCAGTAGCAATAATTCTCCAGATTTGGTTGACAGCATGGCAACATCATTAGCTAGCCAAGTGGCATGAGCAGCATCAAGTTCCACATTGAAGCTTGACCTTAGCATCTCTTGACTGAAGGCACAAAACAAGCAATGGGATAAAAATATTCATAAAACAATGAATGGGTCACAGAGATCTTAGAGGTTTTTTAAGGATCTTAAAGAGCTTAGAGCTTTTGTAATACTTTCGTGTGTGTGTGTGTGTGAGTGTGTGTGTGTGTGTGTGTGGTGGTGGTGGTGGTGGGCAACAACTTAATGCAGTCCATATTCAAGAGTTAAGCCGAGGAGGAAAAATTGAATCAAAGAGGAGATCAAAAAATACCTGCCATCAGCAGAAGTCGCGTAATTGTTCACAGCCAAAGAACATGACATTGACTGCAAAGTCAAACATTAACAGATGTTGCACTGCAGAGACGCTTGCATTCTTTTGCAAGATTGAGAAATACTCATGAAAACAATATGAAATAAATACCTGGCTGTGATAATGAATAGCATTAGCGCAAATCACAACAACACCACCGATTGGAGAAGGGACTGCAAGTAGCTTGTAAGCATCATGGGGAAGGTTCTGGTACCAAATGTAGCAAGACAAGAGTATAGTAAGAAAAACATCATATCCAAAAATCTTCAAAATTTGAAAAACGGTGATTCGAGAAAATAGGCCAAAAAGGAACATGTGTAAAGAATAAAAGGGAGTAGATGAGAGTGTGAGGCTTTATTAGTGTCTTTTGACATACTCCTTTCTTTAAATTGTAAACTATGTCCCAGGCACAAGTTCTTAGGAGAGTAAATGGGATTAGCTCAGTTTGAAGGACAAATTACATGGGAGATGCCCTCACATGGGTACTTTTGAGTTCAAAATTGAAGGCTATATCAATCACTGGACACGGGTAGGTTTGTCTGTTCAAGTACAAATAAGGCTTGAAGAACAACACATACCCAGTAGATTTACGGCTCAATTAGACAAATGTAGCCACCAGTCAAATCCAAAACCACCACATAGACCCTATCCCTAAACCCTTTAGCCCACATGTAGCCACTTAAACCCTAAACTATCATGGACACAACAAGGCTACCAAAACTACCACCCTTAAGTCCTGAACCCATAACCTACCGCGTCAACCGAACTATCAGACTCACCAGAAGCTATTAACCTACCAGAAACACCATCACTACTGTATCATCCTCCCTCATGACATGTAGCTACAGAACCGTGAACCCAGTGACCACCACAGTGCTTACTCAACAACCTCCTCTTACCCAGGACACCTCAGTAATCATGGTCCTTCCCTCCTGCATCATCTACATTCCCACAAATGCCCCCACGTCGAGTTGGATAACAAATTAGTAACTAGGATAGGGGAGAAAAAATGTATATAAGAGATGAATACCCTTCCCAATAGAATGACCTGTTCTTCTCAATTTAAGAAACAGCATCCACAAGTAGATCCGGGGCTCACAGACTTGCCTAGAAAAATGAAATACAATGCAGTACTAAAGCATCCAATAAAGCAATCACTAAACAGCTATAAACCTAAAGCATTAAACATCCAATCTTCAACCTTACAGCCTATCCTATTTTTCATACCCATAAATGCCAACAATTTGAAACCACTGAAATCCATATCACAAAGCGCAAAACTTACCATAGCAGACCAGATAATGGGATGCTGCTTCATAGTTGTGTTGATGCTAAGGGCTGAGAGCATGCAGGTGTGGTGCTTCCAGGAGATCCTCCCTGCCCAAGTAAGCTCTCGTTCATGAAGAATCACCAACACTGGCTCAATATAACCTGAAAACCCAATACATTCATATGACGGGACCTTATTTATAAAAGAAAACTATGAATGCCTATGATATAAGCAACAAAGCATATTACCCTCAACACTATGAAAGCTCACAGACTTAAAGCTACAATGTAAGTTTAGCTGATGTCATTGCAAGAAGTAATTCTTTGTTATTACAGGCACTATAATAACATAAAATGGAATGTTCATGCAACTATAAAAGTGAGATTGCAAACTCTGTCCATGAAATATACTACTTGTTTCTGATCATCCAACTTACTATTCCCATTCCTAGTTTAATAGACAATCACATTCACCCTCTCTCTGGACCTTTCTTTGTGAGAGTAAATAGTTCATATTTACATTTGTAACATATGCAAAACTGTCATAGGGACTGGGGCCTTTCAATTGACTCCTTGTTAACTTAGATATATCTTTCTAACGGAGATATTATCTGATCATGTCTATATATCAAAACATTAACACAAGAAAAATGTCTCACCAATAAAAAAGATTAAACATACAGATTTCAACATTGACACAAATACCATCACCACAAAATGGTCCGAAAGCAAGGGTGTCACATAGCATTAGTAAGAAGCAGAATTCTTTTTCAAATACTCCCTCCTATTCTACATAACTGTCCCATTGTCCATTTTCGGTTATTCACATAAATGTCCCATTGTCTATTTTTGTTAAATGTTTACACTTATTTTAATCACTTTAATTCACAACAATACCCCACCTTACCCCACAACATTACTTATTTTAATCACCTCTACTCACAATAATAATCAATAATACATTCCCTCTCTCCAATCTTCCCACCCCACACATTACTTTACATTAAACAAATGAATTCCTTAATTCCCGTGCCCAACCCGAAATGGGACAGTTATCGGGAATAGGAGGGAGTATAATACAAGTATATAATTTTATTTATAAAACAAGAAAAAATTTACAACCAAACTAATCATGGGATTGTAGTATTGTACCACTAAATTACATCAAAGAATCTCCAGATCATACCATGAACATATACAAAATCTTTGACATGCTTTATGTCCAAATCCCTTAGATTTATCATGTACGATGAGTCAACACGAGCAGAAGCAGCAGCTCCGTAACTAAAACTTTCGTCCTCCCCAGCAAAACCACTGCCGGCCTGTACCAACATTGTAGAATGACAAACACGTGTGAATTAATACACAACCACAAGAAGGAACTAAAAGGAAAAAAAAAAAGTTATCCTTCCTCCATTTTCCTATTTTCTTCCCATTTGCTTTTGGAGTTCAAAGTTACCAAACTTTGACTGTAAATATATTAGAGAATAAAAATGTTATATATAAAACTAAAATATATACATTTATTATCGAACCATCTTTCACAAAATATTATTTTCGCAAAAGACGTGCATAACATTTACTTGTCGGAAATTATGGTCAAAGTACTGTCTTAGAGAATGTGAAAAGCAAATGGAAAGAAAAGAAAAATGGAGTACAAGAAAACATGGATGTTAAAGAGCAGTAAATATGGTTTGAAGTCAAGTCTAAGAAGCAGTAAATATGGTTGAAAACTTTAAATCCTAGAACAAAGTTACTGAGACACCGACACTATTAAGTCAAGTCTAAGAAGCAGTAAATATGGTTTAAATCCTAACGAGTATAGAAAATCGTGATAATTCGAAAAAGAAACCTGGACAGTCTTAAGTATTATCATTTGCAGATCATAAACAAGAACTCCGCCGCACCTGCCTTGAGGATCAACCTTTACCAAGGGACCCCTGGCAAACGACTCCCTTCCCCTTTTTAGATGAAGCCAATCTGAACCCTCAAAACAATGCAATGAACTGACAGAAAAGCACAACAAATCATTAGAGACAATAGTTGCTACACTTGAAAAAAGAACCAATACGCAAAAACACTACACTAGTTATCTCAAAGCCTACTGTCTAAGGTGAGATAAGGGGGGTCACATGTATGTAACATTGTAACCTGACCTCTAAATTGAAAACAAGAGGTTTAAAATGACCTGTAACTAAAATTGGATTGACTAATTGCTATTTCACAATATAAGTGCAAATAGTTTATTGAATAATATGGCCTTTTCCATCACACACGTTGCAATTTGTGAAAGAAATCCTCTTTATACTAAGAGAATAAGAATTCTTACACATTTTTCCTCCAAAATGAATTTCCATGAATAAGGAAATCAATGAGACTTTGAACCATTGATTACTATCTTTTTATTAAAATATAATCTTCTGATGAAACTATATTATTTTCATTGAAACTCTGAATTTTAATTTTTTAATTAAAATAAAATATAAATGAAATAAATTATAAACTATAAATCGTTAAATCTTTAATCAGTGCCATTATTACTTATCGCGGAATTACTTGAAACATACTTGCTCCGTATAAAACAAAAATATAAAGTGATATTATTATCTTCATCAAAAAAAACAATATCAGAAAATTTATAAAATAAAATCATGAATTTTGTGGTCCACATCTAATAATTTTACTCAATTCTTTTGATTAATATCTAGTTCAATTATTTTTTTTCCTCATTTCAAATACAATGGGGTGAAATATGAAAAATTAATTAGATATTAATTTAAAACTTCTAAGGAAAACAGCACAAAAAACAATAAATATCACGCATGCATTGCGCAGGATCTATACTAGTTAATAATCACAACATTAAAAGATGAGATACAAATTAATCCCACTCTCAAAATCTGGACAGCATGAATTAAGTAGGCATTCAGCAATCAAAAGGCAGCATGCCGTAATAATCAGCCAACATACCACAGACCACAGTAAACCAAATACATTGGCTTGCAGTAAGAGTGCGAGACCATTAAACAAATCAGTGATCATATATGCTAAATGAAAGAAACTCTCAATGCGGCAAAACAAATATAGTTTGGAAGTAGTTGAGTTAGGTGAAACTGCCCTTGCAGAAGACTCAATGTTATGGAAAAGACAAAATGTGCAAGAAGGTTCATACATCTCACCTTGCACGCAGACCATGAATTGAATCGTCATACTCTAAAACAGTAATTTTTGCGTCTCGAAAAGCCAGGATGATAGCGTCTCTCCTTCTAGAACTGTCACCACCGCCAACTGACAGTACAGCAATAGATTCTATATTACCATGCAACCTGACAAAATTTCCAATCACAAATTACCCTAGAAATAGCAAATCAGACTGCTTATATATAGAAGCTACATATCAGGGTGGAAAGCAACAATTTAATTGTTTAATCACTGAAAGTGAAAAGCTTCAATGACTTACACGTAAAGTATAAGTATTGTACTGTTGTTCCACATCGACATTGAATGAATATACATACAAGCAAGATTAGGAACTCGGTGTCTGAGCTTCTTTCTACGTTTACTGGTTTACATAAAATTTTGCAACCATTGCTCCCATATCCTCAACAAAAACAAGTCATGAAACGAGGTCAGGACACAAAACCTACTGGCTACAGTTGACTGATCGAGAAAGACCCACTAGAAGTCTAAAACAACATTCAGATGAATTTCAGTTTTAAGAGGTCTAAATGATGATTCTATTTCAAACCAGTAACACAGAAAAAGTTAAGTGTAATAACCATACAATATGGTTTTGCTATGTAAGGCGATTGGCAAACAAATTTTCGGAAAGCTTGAAACTTACTGAAGAGAAGCCAGACCTCTTACTTGCTGTTTGCTGAAAGAGCTTTTTGACTAAAGAAGTCTAGGTGAAAAAACTTTTGGATGAGCTCATTCATCAGTTGCAGGCTTGCAGCCAATTGTTTCTTCACTCAAAGCTACTACTCCCCTCATTTTGAAAACGTAAGCTAGATATTAGAAATTTGAAACAGAATGAGAGTTAATAAGCACTCCCTCCTACTTTTTGGTAATTGCCCTAAATTAAACTCGGACAATATTGGATTACCGACATGTGAATATTTTGGAGATTACAGCGGTCACCGAGGCAAATTTGGCCTCATAGAACAAAAATAGACCACGACTGAGACTTCATCTTACACCTCGACCTAAATCTAGCTACTATAACAGTTCCAAACAAGAACATTCCACAAATTGAGCTTCACCTCAATAGGTTCAAACTTGAGCTTCAGCCGAGATTTCATACACCCTCGAACGTCCTAATGCCCCAATTAACAGTACATTTAACTCCAATTTAACCGAAGGTAAACAATTGACTTAGACAAACAGTTGAAGCAACCCTAACAACGACTACGTTCCACAATTGAGCTTCAACAGAATCTCATCTCCAGATCAACATACATTTTCAACAATTCAAACCAATATAATATATAAAATCCATTCTACACCTACAATCCACAAAACCTAATCCAAAGACCATATCAAAATGAAATACTCCGTTGGTTCCAATGTCCCAACAAACAATAAACTTCGTGTCGTTTAACCAAAGGTAAATAACTGAGAACAGGCAGACTTGAGAACGGAGTAACGCTAAAACGGCTAAATTCGGCAAACTGAGTTCAGCGCCTCCAAGTCGACATATACTTGATTATATCCCTTAATACTCATTAGTAAACTCCGTCTCAATTGATCAAGTGTAATCAATTGATTGGGACAGAGAAAAGAAGTAACGCAAACAACTACATACCACAAATGGTGCTCACGATCTCCAAATCAACATACATTTCCAATAATTTAAAAATCCACTAATATTCCACGGTAAGCTCCGTCTCAATTAATCAAGGTAAGCAATTGATTAGTTGGACAAACAAAGTAAAACTAAAAGAACTACATTCCGCAAATTGAGCACAGCATCTCCATCTCCAAACCAAAATACATTTGATTCTATCCATTAATACACCAAACTCCATCTAAATTAGTCAAAGGTAGACAAATGATTGGAAATGGCGTAACACTAAAACGACTACAGTCCATGAGCTCAGCATCTCCAAACCAAAATACATTTGATATTATTAATAATACTCCATAGTATACTTCTTAGGGACTAGGAACTTAGGAAGTAGGTACTAAAGACGGTTTTTAATCAAAGCTAAAGAAATGATTAAGACGGAAGGACTAGGGACTTAGGAAGTAGGTACTAAAGACGGTTATTAATCAAAGCTAAACAAATGATTAATACATAGGGACTAGGAACTTAGGAAGAAGGTACTAAAGACGGTTTTTTATCCAAGCTAAACAAATGATCGAGACGGAAATACCTATAACGACAAGGCAACTCCAATTAAACCCCACTCATAACATAATTACTAAATACGGTAAAACAAATGATTAAGACGGGGGAGTAGTTACTATCAAAGGTAAACAAATGATCGAGACAAAAATACCTATAGTGACAAGCCAACTCCAGTTAAACCCACTCATGAAATAATTACTAAATACCGTAAAACAAATGATTAAGACGGAGGGAGTAGTTACTATCAAAGGTAAACAAATGATCGAGACCCAAATACCTATAGTGACAACCAACTCCATTTATATCCCGCTCATAACATAATTACTAAAGACGGTAAAACAAATGATTAAGACGAAGGGAGCAGTTACTACCAAAGTTAAACAAATGATGGAGACAAAAACCTATAATGACAAGCCACCTCCAATTAAACCCCACTCGTAACATAATTACTAAAACAAATGATTCAGACCGAGGGAGTAGTTACTATCAAAGCTAAACAAATGATCGAGACGGAAATACCAACAAATGATTGAGACAGGGCATAGTTACTATCAAAGGTAAACAAATGATCGAAACGGAAATACCTATAATGACAAGCCAGCTCCAACCAAACCCCACCTCATAATATAATTACTAAATAGAGTAAAACAATGACTAAGACAGAGGGAGTACCAAAGGTAAACAAATGATCGAGACGGAAATATCTATAATGACAAGCCAGCTCCAATTTAACATAATTAGTAAAGACGGTACAGAGGGAGTAGTTACTATCAAAGGTAAACAAATGATCGAGACGGAAATACCTATAATGACACGCAAGCTCCAACGACACGCCCGAAACACCACTCATAACACCACCACGCTTAACATCCTTCGACTCCGCCGCAGTCGAAACACGAATAGTATAAACCTCAAGCACATTAGCAGCAGAAACAACAAGGTTCGGCACCGGACCAATGCCGGGAGTGGGACCGGCAGTAGGACCGGGCCAATCATCAGGGTCCACGTCATCAGTAGGGAGTACCGGTAACGGAGGGGTAAAATCGGAAATAGAGTGAGTAATGTAACCGGAAGCACAATTTTCGATGCCGGTTGGGTAGTGCATCATCTTGTACGCTGCGTAACTCATTGTTGCGGAGTTCAGGGGTATTTTGGTAATTTGGTTAGAGAGAGAAAGGGGAATTAGGGTTTAGTGAAACGGGATGAAGGGAGTGAACTGTGAAGTGAAGTGATTGATTTTGGCGGTAGAGATTGGGAATGTTTTTCGATTAGGTTTTTGGGCTTTTGGGCTTGGGTGTTCAGGGCTGGGCTTTGGTCGGGTCATTTCGAGTCTCGTGTCAGACTTTGTTTTTTTCGACTGGAACGAACTAAATTGAATTAATTGTAGTAAAACTTAATTGAACTAAAAATTAATTGAACTAAATAAAATGGAACTGAGATGAAGTGAATTTAGTTGGGTTAAGAGTTAATTTTGTAAAGAGATTAACTGAACATAATTGATTGAACATAAATAAAGCTTAACGGAATACAATCAAACAAATTTGAAAATGAGTTGAAATTAAGCTAGAAAAACAAAGCCTTAGCCTTAGATGTATTGTTGTCGGGTCACTACGAATTGAATTAGTTTTGGGTAAGTTAATTAGAGTCAGGTGCTTTTCGAGTTGATAGTTCACTCATTTTAATTACTAATAATAATAAATTTAATAATTTGTTTAATACGAATGCGTATTTTTAAAATTATTTTGTTAAGGAGTGTTATAGCCAATATTATTATGATGTACTATATTATTACTTGATCATATTATATTCGGAGAATAGTAGTGGTGGATTAGTCTAAAATTAAGATTGTTGTTGTTAATAGGACTATGACTAATGTGGGTAAGATGCGTTGTTTCTCGGATTTCGTTGGTCGTTTCGTGGAGGATATTTCCAAAATGGTTATGTCGATGAGTCAAGTTTTGTAAAATGAGATCAGGTTGTATGGTCGAATGTTTGAGATTGGATGCGTACTTATGCAAAATCGCAAATGTGGAAGCTTATTGTTGTTTTGTTATTAAGGAGTAATAATTGTTTTTTCTTTCTTGACTCGATAAAGCTTCGGTGAAGTCAAAGTTCAGGAGCAGTAATTACTACGGAGTATATACCCCATACTTTATTACTTATATGTAATCATTTTATACGGTCCTTTCAAACCACTTTGAATCATCTCATATATGGGCCATTCGGCTAATTTCAGGTAGGTAGAAAACTAGAAATATACTGAAAAACGGTCCTCCTGGTGCTACATCATAGGCATATCAAAAACCTAAATAATTGTAATCATACTCGGAGTCATCCTTTGATTGTTTTGAGGAAACTCGGGTCTCCACCAAACCAACAACAATTTATCTCTTAATTTAACGTAAATCATTAAAAATGCCAAAAGTTATTTTAATAAGATTACTTGCTCACCGTCCCTAAAAATTCTGTTACTTTCTGTTATATATTGAGCGGGAGAAAAACAGAAATAACTACCATCAACAAAACAAAGCTCCCAACATCTGTGCGCAAATCATCGATCACGTTCTTCCCTAAATTCCCCTTTTTTTGATTGATTTTCTCTCTCCTAGGGTTTCTGATCTCCAGAAGCCCGCCATTACTAACCAGAGAGAGAGAGAGAAGAGCACTAAATTCCGCTGCATTTCTTCATTGATTTTGTATTGAAGGAACAAAAAATAATGGAGGTGATTTGTGATAAAGTTTGCGTGTTCGAGGAATCATTGGAAATTGATTTTGATTTCGAGTTTGATGTCGAAAAATTCTTCGATTTTACAAGTATTGAGACGAATGAGGAGATTGTGGAATCTGAACATTGGTTTAATTTAGCTCTTGGCTATCCTCCTTCACGTATGATTTTCAATTTTGAAATTAAACGAGTAAACTATCGCGTAATTTTCCATTGTTTTCTCTGAATTCTTCGCGTTTTGCAGCAATTTGTTTGAAGAATTATGTTGCAGATTTTTGTTATGTTTTAAATTATCGCGTAATTTTCCGTTGACTAATAATTAATTGGCTAATCCGTACTCCCTCCGCCTGATTTAATAGTTTACATTTGATTTATTTTGTTAGCGGAAACAAAACAAATGTAAACTATTAAATGACACGTAAGGAATTTCATACGCTTAGAATTACACGAGTAGATCATGTCCTAGGGCAGTTGTTTACGTTTTATTTTTATTTTTTGGAAGTATATTTTAATCAAAAGTAAACAAATGATTGCAACGGTGAGTTTTGGCTTACAGAATTGAAAACTCGTGCCAAAGCTCATACGTTGTCGCCTTGTCCTATCGGCTAAATCATTGCCATTTATATTGGCTTCTTGTCTCGAAACAACTAGGCCATGTTTGGTAAATAGCAGATTAATATGGCAGAAGCAAATTTCAAAAGCAGATTTGACTAGTAGAATGATTTAACGGATTTGACTCGCAGAATTATTTTAGAGGTGTTTTGTAATTGACAGTTTAAATTAGCAGATTGTCTAAAATCTTTATAAAATGACATATAACGACATGAACAATTATTTATTAAAAAAAAAATGTTAGTATTTTATTAAGAGGGTAAATAAGATAATTTTTTTTTTCTAATATGCTAAACCAATATGCTGGTAGGGCAGCCTGATGTAAAATAGCATATTGTATCCCAATATACTATTTCAATATGTCATTAATCAAACACTCTAACTAGGATATTGGTAGGTCAAACATGCTAAATCTCTCAAATATGCTGAAATTTGGCCAATATGTTGTTTACCAAACAGAGCCTTAGTCTTGTGTAGGACTGTCATTAGCGCGCAATTATGAAATAGACCCGTCACCCTGTATGCATACGGTTATCTCATTTGAGTTTGTCTTCCCGAAAATAAAAAGCTGAAAAAATCAATTTACAATGAATGATTCCACAGTTTGTCTTCGTCGCTTATTAATAGAACAATGTAGGTTGTTTCGGCCTGTGTAGACGACCCACCCGTTCAAAATTTATAAATCGGCTAACATTTGTACAGCTTTACTGCTCAAGTTGGGATTGGCAACAGAAGAGGATGAACATCAGTATGAATCGGCCGCCAGTGACGATGGAGATCAATCTAAAAGGCAAGGTATGGAAGGAAACGGTTTGATTTTACCTTTACTTGTCGAGAATGGCGTATGAAACTATGAATGAATGACAGGTTCTGAACTGCTGAAGCCAAAACCTGCAAACCAGATACGTTTGTCCACGAACTCCAGACTGTTACAACCTACAGCAAGTCAATTAGCAAAGCAGAATCAACACATTGGTTTTCGTGAAACTAGGCCTCCTCCTCCTGCAAGGTATATATATCAATATCTAATGATTCCAATTGCTCGCCATGATTAAGAAACCTGCATATTATCCTGACCAGTCGCTCAATTCCGACTAACAGTGTTCAGAAACAAGGAAGTTCTGTTAAATCTCCTGGCGTTATTGCTGCGACCAAACGGCATAAACTACAGTCTGGTTACTTGCACAAGGTAATTGAATTGAATCTGTTAGAATATAAAACGAATCAAGGAACTCCAACAATCGGCTTAAGCTTTTGGTTGAGTTGGTTTCTTGACATGGTATCAGAGCCATGTGACCAAAGGTCACTCCATTCTAAAGTGGATAATCAGAACAGGCAAGAGAATCTCGCCTGCACCCACACTTCAAGCCCAAAAATGAAAAAAAGGGCCTTCGTGTGAGGGACAGTGTTAAAATATAAAACGAATCAAGGAACTCTAACCATCGGCTTAAGCTTTTTGGTTGAGTTGGTTTCTTGACAGAGTCCTATAACATACCGTATGATTTCAGCAAAACTGGTTATTTGTGATTGTTTTGTATGTGAACTGTGAAGTATTTGGTGCCGATTATTTCAAATGTATTTCTTTCTGCAAAGGGATCCGTTACCCAGAACCAGACTCGTAAATACTCGTGTATGACTGTTGTTTGTGACAATGTCAGGTTGCTGAGCTCAAACACCAGACCAATTTCGCTCACAAGCTAGCTAGACAGGTTCGAAAATTTTCTGAAGAATCAAACCGCGTCAATGTCTGTACCTGATTGTTAACTTCGTCTTCTAATTTGAACTGACGATATACTACTATACAGACTGCATCCTATGGCGAGACCTCCTGTCATGCAAGACAGAAAACCTCTGCTCTGAAGGAAATTAGCCCAGGAACGGCTAATAGAGCACAACAACGCAGGTAGACGATCTGATAATTCTAAAACGAGTATTATTCAGGGTTAGTACCGTTGATTACATCTGCAATTTATTCCGTATTTCAGGTCTCAGGATGCTTCAGACCTAGTCCGGGATGCAAAATATGATAGTTGTAGTTCTAGATCGCGCCTTTTGAATGGAAAAGTAGGTAACTGTTTTAGGGACAAATAAATAGTCATATGTTCTCATGTACCATTGTACATCATTCTTGTTTATTGCTCAGCGCTTCTTTTGACAGGCTTTGAAACCTAAAGAAAGCACACTGTCCCTGGCTTCGGTCATAAAGGTATGTCATATGTCACATAAAATCGAAAATTTCTGTAGTTCACCCCTAGATCCACCGGTGCGCACAATTCTCATAGGGTTTGTCCTGATAGATGAACCGTCTCAACCAAAACCTTAAGGCGATGGTTGAGGCCCAACTATTATTAATATTCCTAATACGCTCCCTCACTCAAATGGCTCCCCATACCGTGTGCTGGGTTTCCACTTCGTGGTTTTTGAGGTTGCCATGATTTGAACCCGTGACCTTCGGTCACACTGGCTCTGATACCATGATAGATGAAACGTCTCAACCAAAACCTTAAGGTTTTGGTTGAGACGGTCCATCTATCATGTCCTGCATCATCAGAGCTTAATTGATTGACCTAGCCAATTTGTTGTCTCATACCGCCATGATTGAAAATTTATAGTGTTTTTTGTGTTTTATGAAGGACTTAAGGAAGAGTGTATCATCCTCCAGGAAGGAGAATAAGGTATGCTATCATAGTTAAATACTTAAATTATTGAGAGTATGATGAACTTGCTGATCTCGTGTAATTAATGATCTTGAATTTCGTGTTCAACTCCTTTCAGAATCCAAACTCAGTTGTTGTAAAACCGGCGACATGTTGCCTGAAGCAAAATCAAACTAGCGAAGGGAGGGTGACGGAACTGACAGTCATCGCGTGCTAGGTAAGAAATTGTAAAACCTAAGAGTTGTTTACAGTTTCCCCTCCCTGTAGTTTAGAACGGCCACACCCAAAAATTGATCTTTCGACACAAAAAAAAAAAGAAAAATTAGCTTTCGGCTCAAACAACAGAAAAATTCAAACAACAGAAAAATAATGTTTTGACCAGACAACTTAGTTTCAACATTATAACATTATTATGCGCGAATCCTAGCCTAATGAGTTTCAGATTGTACTTAGTGTTGTCTCCCTACTTACCTCTGAAATCTTGTACTGTGAAAGTTCAATATCATGTTTCGTGTTAGCTGAACTCAAATCATTTGATACATAGCTAATAGAAAAATGATGTTTTGACCAGGCACCTTAGTTTCAAGATTATAACATTATTATGCGCGAATCTTGCAGGACCTAACAATTTTCGGATTGTATCTACTGTCGTCTCCCTATTTATATTCGAAATCTTGTTCTGTGAAAAGTTCAATATCATGCTTCATGTTAGCTGAACTTTAATCATTCGATACATTTGTTGATGGCGATCCAAAGTGAGAAATGATGCGGACCCGTAATTGATTTTATGAAATGGGATAATTGTTGTAAATCATATGGCAATGTGACACAGTGACCAATTTTGTAGCATTGAGGCCTTGTACTCTTGTATATATATTCCCATATTGTACATAACATTTATTGGAGAAGAGATTCGTGTGTAATTTAATTACTTATCCCACGTCTTTGCCTCGATCTTAAACTCTTACTATGACATTGAAATATTTACTTCGTTTAATTTATATTATTCTAATTTGACTCTCTGAATTGAAAGTTATATGATGATGTATATATTGTATGATATTAATATGTATAAGCAAGTGAAGTAACAAAGGACACCAGATAGATGACTGCATCGAATTTAGTTGCAACGATAATTATCTCGACACTTGCTCACGCCTGATTTTACCTAATTATTCTCTATGTCTGAATCTTTTATTTACTTTGATTGAAATACTTGTTATCAAAAAAAATTTATGAGAGGTAGAGAGTGAATATTTTTCCTTAACTAACGTAAAAGAAAGTATGAGAGATAGAGAGTAAATGTTTTATTTTCATATAAATAAAAAATTGTAAATTATTGAGCAATTATTGTATAGTAACTCGTTTTGATAATTTTTTTTGAAAAAGCGAAATAGTTTTCCACTTCAAGAATTTTGTTGGTCGCCAATACATCAGGAACCATTAAGTATATCAACGACTACTATACTACATTTTTTTAAAGAATCTGCACTAATACAATACGTTTTCAATCAATATAAAAAATATCAGGTTAAATATCGCAACTAAGAAACTCTATATATTAGTACAACACTTTAACTCTTCCCATCATTACATTACAATTTACAAGCTTGAATGGCCTTAAGTTTGGCTTAAATCAATAAATCAAAGAATAAAGCTTTATTAAACATTTAAATATGTTTAACAACTCTAATTAGCGTGGAAGTCGATATGTCCGAGTGGTTAAGGAGACAGACTTGAAATCTGTTGGGCTTCGCCCGCGCAGGTTCGAACCCTGCTGTCGACGTTTTCCATTGTTTTTTTATTTTACATTAATATTTTATCATTATTATATCACTAGGTTCTAACCCGTGAACTTCACGGGTCTGCTTTTATTAATTTAAATTAATATTGTGAATAATTAAAAGATAAAGAAATCAATTATTTTAAAACTTTAATAATATGAAATTAATATTGTTAATAATTAAAAGATAAAGAAATTAATTATTTTAGAATTTCAGAATATGAAAATAATATAAAGATAAAGAAATTGATTATTTTAGTATTTTAATAATATGAAATTAATATTGTAATAATATTAATCTAAAATATAAATACTATTAGTTTAAAAATTACGTAGCGTTATTTTAAAAATCGTGTAAGATTATAACTAAAATACGGTCGCATAAATTAAGACGCATACATTGATAAAAGTTATTAAATAATATAAAGATAAAGAAATTGATTATTTTAGTATTTTAATAATATGAAATTAATATTGTTAATAATATTAATCTAAAATAGAAATACTATTAGTTTAAAAATTACGTAGCGTTATTTTAAAAATCGTGTTAGATTATAACTAAAATACGGTCGCATAAATTAAGACGCATACATTGATAAAAGTTATTAAATAATATAAAGATAAAGAAATTGATTATTTTAGTATTTTAATAATATGAAATTAATATTGTTAATAATATTAATCTAAAATAGAAATACTATTAGTTTAAAAATTACGTAGCGTTATTTTAAAAATCGTGTAAGATTATAACTAAAATACGGTCGCATAAATTAAGACGCAAACATTGATAAAAGTTATTAAATAATATAAAGATAAAGAAATTGATTATTTTAGTATTTTAATAATATGAAATTAATATTGTTAATAATATTAATCTAAAATAGAAATACTATTAGTTTAAAAATTACGTAGCGTTATTTTATAAATCGTGTAGGATTATAACTAAAATACGGTCGCATAAATTAAGACGCATACATGGATAAAAGTTAAAAAACAAAAAACAAAAATGAAAAAATAATATTAAACAACTTTATTATTCACGGTCGCATAAATTAAGACGCTCACATTAATAAATATACTGAAAAAGAGTGATTTATTCCGACTCATATTTAATAAATATTAAATAAACAAACAAAATTTAAAAAAAAAAGAAACTTATATCTAGAAGGCTCCACACGATTCCTATTCCTGGAAATGAAGAACAATTACCAAAGATATGATCCTTATTCTTTAGGAAACCAACTTACAATCAAAAAATTGTTGTCTAATTCTAAACACCATAATGAAAATTTATAAACACCCAATTTGCCCCAAATTTGATTCAACCTTCGACATATCCCAATTTGCCCCAATTTCGATCCATATTGCAACAAATGTTATCTGAGCTTGGATATTTCGATATTGAAAGCTTCTTTTGGGATCTTGAGGTTTAATCAGTGGGTATTCTCAATCTCATATCCTAATTAATTTTGATTCAAACTTTCTCTTTGAATCCTAATAAGTTTTTGCTGTATACAGGTGTTGAACAATTGAGGAAGGCTGTAATAATTGGTCGACATCTCTTGCATGTTCATGAAATTAATTGGACTCAGTGAGTTTTCATTCCTTGATTATCACCTTAAACTCGATTATTTTGGTAATCAAATGTTATTGATGGATGTATTCGTAATTAATTTTGTTTACCCACGTTTATTTGATTGTATGAAGTAATTTATTTTCTGTGATTTTATTAATTTTATAAACCATAGCCATACAATGTTCGACGATGGCACTGTGATATGCTTGTAGACGAAGATGGTTTGGTCTCTTTCCTCAATACACAATTAGCTATATTTTTTACTCATCCGTTCTTTTGCTCATTGCCTTTAGTCAAGACGGAATTTTAATATGGTTTTCAGGTTTTGGGAATCATTGCTATCTATGGAGATAATTGGTGTTACATGTGAATTTTATACTGATTTTTGTAGTATGCTCTTGAAAGATATACCTAACTTAGTGATAATCTCTAATGTTTTTCATATTTGTTGAGCACGTAGCACTCTAATATTTGTTAGGTAAAGAAAAATAAAAGAAAATAAAACTATCCTAACAAAAGTGTGCTCCCATTATAGAGATGTACTGATTGAATTTGTAATTAAGCAGAACCAAATATCTTATGCGATAGTTTATTGAACTAAAAGACTCACTAATTTATTGAACTGATATCGTTATCAAATAACGTCCAATGCTGACATCACACTTTTACAAATTATCAAATATTTCCTTGTAGACTACATTTGTTGTCACATTACATGTCACACCGTCTTGGTCGCAAATGAGCACTTTCAATCCCTTTTTACTTGTGACCCTGGAGATTGCAACGTATAACTGTCCATGACTAAACACTGGCCTAGGGAGGTAGAGTCCCACATGGGAGAGAGACTGTCCCTGACTCTTATTAATAGTCATAGCAAAACATACTGTTACTGGAAATTGTCTTCTTACGAACTTTACGGGAAACTTAGTCTCATCCGAAGGAGACAAAGATAATCTAGGTATATATACTTTGTCCCCCACCTTGCTACCAGTTATAATAGTGGCTCCAATAACGCGTTCTCCAAGGTTAGTAACCACCAGCCTTGTGCCATTGCATAAACCACGGGTTTGATCAATGTTTCGGAGTAGCATTACCGTAGCACCAACTTTCAACTTAAGGTTATGATTTGGGATACCAGAACACTTAATAGTGTTGAGAAATTCGGTAGAGTACAAATCTTGCATGTATGTATTGCTCTCTTCTTTGCTTATTTCATCTGAGCTCAAGTATTCTTTTTCATCCCCTGGAATCTTCGTTAATAAATAATCATTGACCGTCTCAACGATTTCATGCGTGGGAGCAAGAACTGCCCGTTCTTGGAAGTAGTCATGGTTTCCTAAATTATCTTCCAGTGATGGATATGTGCTATTGACAATCGCTGCAATAGGGTTCGTTGATTGGGGTATGAGAATATCCTTGGGCATCTCAATATCAACCTCCCCATCATTAGGACCACCAACTAACCCATCTCCCACCTTTAATATCCATTCTGAAAAGTGTCTGATATCATCGACACTGGAATTAGGACCTCCAACTTGAAGACGCATGTTTTTTGTTAGCTTTAACACCTTCATAGTAAAGAAAATATAGCTTAACAATAATGAAGTATAAAACAATATTAAATTTTTAGAAAATAGAAAATTCGTATGAAATAAATATTTACCTTGCAATGAGACCATAAATATGAAGAACTGATCGAAGCGCCCACGATATCCTGTCTACTCCCTTTCGGCACCACAGGTAGAATCTGTCGAAAGTCGCCGCCAAATACGACAACTTTCCCCCCAAAGGGCTTATTCGCTTCACCTTGAGGAGAGAACCTCATAACATCTTTCAAACTCTTATCAAGAGCCTCAAAACAATTTTTATTTACCATGGGTGCTTCGTCCCAGATTATAAGCTTAGTCCTGGTCAACAATTCAGTTAAGTCAGTACCCGGTTTTATGCGCGGACATGTGGAATGCTCAGATGCATTAATTGGTATACCAAATCTTGAATGAGCTGTTCTTCCATTCGGAAGTAGGATTGCCGCAATCCCACTTGAAGCGACAGGAAGTACTATCTCTCCTTGACTTCTTAAGGCGGCGCATAAAGTTTTCCATATGAAAGTTTTGCCTGTACCGCCATATCCATAAAGAAAGAAGACCCCTCCTCGTCCGGTCAGGACTCCATCCATTATTTCATCATACACAACCCTCTGCTCTTCAGTCATAGATGTAATAAGTCTAACATGTTCCTCTTTTTGTGCATCTTTGTCATAAGACAACTCATCTAATATCAACTGGTTTGTATCTCCTAAGTTTAATGAATCATCAAGGGATGGCATATTTTCAAACCTACGGAGGGAGCTACCATTGCTTTTCAGCAGTACTTCAATCTCTGCCAGAGCATACTGTTGCAGCTGTCTTTCGCTAAGTTGTAGATCTGCAAGAGTTAAAAGAGCGTTAAAAGAGTGAATTGTCACTACAGGAAACCTTAAAATTGTAACCCATATATGTCAAAAGAAAATCGTAAGGATGGATTAGTTTAACATAATTTGTGGTTTCAAAATACCTTCGTTCCTTAGCGCTGCACGTCTTCTATATAGAATATCGTCGGACAAAAGAGTCCAGGTCTTCTCCCACACTAACTCCGGCTTAGCCAAGTTGCCAGCCATTAGTAAGGTGGCAAATAGGTGTCTTAGGTATACACCTGATCCCCATTCGCTTGCTTCCTTAATAGCGTCAATATATTCTTTGTCATCACCAAGCAATCCCCGAGCGTAGCATGCTTCTTTAAAGGATGGAAGAACTTCATTTTTAAACGTCCGTATGTCCTCATATGACGTAGGACCCTTGACGAAATTCAATAATGTTCTCATATAATACAATTCACCGCCACCAGGTGACATATGGTGCATCCTTCCAAGAGAGAACCCTCGTTTTCTTTTGTCCCATCTCTTTTGATCACGTTTCCACACATACTTCGTTGGAAACTCAGCATATGTCAGTTCTCTTGCTTCAGGATGGTGTTTGTTATAATCCATCCACGCCAAAAACATTGTCTTGGTAATGTTGCCTCTGTCAAGGACCGTGTTGATGTGGTCATAATCATTAAAAACAACCCTCTGCTCATTTGGTAGGTGAAAATCTAACCTCTCAACTGGTGGCGTCCTATAATGAATGTCGAACGAAAAAATTCTCCAAACAGCCTCACATGGTGAAATATATCTACAATCATAATACCTTTGGATCTCATCTATCTGATCTGGATTCTGATTATTCCGACTGGCGTAGGTGGATTGTACTGTTACTCTATCATAGCCCTTATTAATGTACTTGAATAAGTATTTGATAGATCTTGCCTGATTGCACCACTCTACGTTAATGTGTGCACGGTATTTCAGCAACAATGTGGGATTATATGGGACGACAAAGCTATTGTCAATGAGTTTGCCGCTCTTTTCAACTGTAGCTCCATTATTCCTCCTTCTATACCGAGGGTATCCCTCTGAGTCGACAATTGTTCGGTCGTTGAATTTTTTTGGAAAATGTCTTATGCAATTGGAATCAACCATACACGGAGATTGTGGGTAATCATTACCACACGGACCGTGTATCATGTATTCCTTAACCGCGTCATACAAAACTGGATATATAGACGGATCTGGTATCTCTGCACATATCAGTTTGTCGACATCAGCAACTTCGGGGAACTTATCATCTCGGTGTAAGAAGAGCAATATATGAGCATGAGGTAGGCCACGTTTCTGGAACTCAATCGTGTATACCACTGTGAGAACAAAATATGAAAAATTATGTATTAGTCGAGTTGGTGATGTTAATTTCATTTGAAAATAATAAATAATAATAAATTAAATATGTTTCAGAAATAACCTCCTCTCGTGCGACCAAAAATATGACGTTCTTTCAAGTCTGTCATGAGCTCCTGTAGCTTTATCTTAAAAACTCGATCGAGTATATCAGGTCTGTCCTCGGACCTTAGTCCCTTCTTCTTAAGGAACCTGGTTATTTCTGGCCACTTTGGATTGCATGTGAATGTTATGAACAAATCGGGATAGCCGCACCATTTGCAAATAACCATGGTATCCTGATAGTTAGCTTTCAAGTAACTTCGGCCTCCCAAAAATGATGGTGGTACAATGATACGGTGTAATTAAACTATTTTCGGCCTCCCAAATCTAACAGGAAATGTATTATACCGGTGGCAGGAGAACTGTGCGGTGTGGTATGAGTATATATGCCAGTCCGCATTTCTTGATTGTTGCTCATCCTCTTTGCAGTTAAGATCAATTTTCTATTTTGTCTTGCATTGGTTGAATTTGTTTGATGTGGTGCTAAAATTTTTTCACGGGTTATAGCAAATTATGAAACACACATGATGTATTTGAAAAGTAACAAAATAAATCATGAGTGGCTGTACACAATTTCATGAAATTACCTCTAGGCATATTGAACGGTGATGTGCCTGATTGAAACATATTATTGTGAAATGGACATGTAGCATTGAAAGTAAAACATTCAAATGTCGGTTTATGGGTTGTTTTCCTTTGGGATGAAATCAATTTCCGCTTTTGCCTTGCTATTTTTGAGCATATTTGACAATTATGAAAATATCCATAGTCAATCGTTCCTGCATCAATTAGGTAAGTACATGGTTGATTAGAGTGATATGTTATACTATTTTTTAATGTTAAAACTTTTACATAATGAATGGATTGGAATAACGTACCACCACGTATAACATTAGGCACGGAAGATGTCGGGGTGATATTGTTGTTAGCAGGAGACACGCTCTGACTTGGTATGTGTGGTACATTTTCTACGAATAATAACATTTTCAGTTAAACTCTTAAATAAATTGTTATACAATTGTCACTGATAAACAGTTGTCTATAAATTACCCGTGCGTCTTTGATTCATAATAGTTTTTCCCTTTCCACGAACGTTAGTTAGAGTGACTTGAGTATTGACTTTTCTCTTTCCTGGAACATCAATATATATACTTTTAGTTGTAGAGGTCAGCATGCATACTTGAAGTATTGACAATATTGTGATGCAAAATTAGATATTGAAATCTATAGTCCTCACATACATACCTTTGTTGTTGTCATCTTTGTGCTGACCTTTGTTGTTGTCATCTTTGTGCTGTGAATTTATGTTACTTGTGCTATTGTTATTTTGATCGGCTACAACATAAATGCATAATTATTTAGTTTTAGGTATTTTTTAAATACTAATACGTGCCAATTAAAGGGATTTAATAACAAATACCTTCAATGAAATGAACTGATGGTCTCTTCTTCACCAGATTCGTTATATCACTTAGAGGAGTGACCCCGTTGGCGGATGAAGTATGAGGTAAGTCTGTCTGTCCCGATGTTATGAAGTTCTGTTCATTCTCTGAAATGATTGTTCAATATTTGTTATTTTTTAGTATAGCATAAGGAATAATGAAGTTGATTATGGTGGACTGAATTGTATTACCTCTGTTGCGATCTTGTATTGTTGTCTTCCTTTTTTTATTATTAGTGCTTGAATTATTTGGAATCATGCTGTGATTTGAATCCTTTAGAGCTTATCATGTGAAGATTTATTTTTATTTTGAGAGCAAAGTGTTGGTTTAACCAACTTTGAGAAGTACTTCCACCTTTTATGGCATTAGATCTTGTAAAGTATCCAGGTTAAATTGATGGAATATTAGGGTTCAGTAAGATAAATGAATACATTTAAATTTTCAATTTTCCGCCAAGTATATTTGGAATGACATAAAAATCATTTAAATGAAAATTTTTAGGCGCCAAAAATACTTTTAAAGTACCCACCTTAATATTTTTATACTTTTAAAGTACCCACCTTAATATTTTTATAATTTTAAAGTACCCACCTTAAAAATAATATATGGACTGTTGCATTAGTCCACGGGCATTTGAAGTAAGTATGCGACACTGTTTTTCAAGATCTTTTTATTATTCTTTGCTTTTGTTCTTTTCGCCCAATATAATATCAGAAACCTAAGCCTTAGCTTAACAGCTTCAGTTTATTTCAAAAGAATGTAAAATTCGTCTATGAGTTTTGTATACCACCTGCACATTCATTTGTGTTGTATACTGCCAAAAATAGTTCTGTTTTCTTCCCCCTTTTTACTGTAACTGTTAAGTGGTGAGGGCTCTATAAGATAAATTAGTTTCTGTTTTCTTCATTCCATTACACATTTCAGAATAATATTATATGAAATATGTGCATTCGTATCTGGTTTATGTATATGTAATTCTACATGACTACATTAGTCCAACAACTTGTCCTATGGTTCATCTAGTGAGGTGATTGATGTATAATTTGGTACACGTACATTATTTATTGATTTGTTCGTTCTACTTCCTCCTGGCGAGTTCCCAAGGCCGCTCGACCGAGAGTCAAAGAAAAAGCCTGCTTGTTCAAGCAAGAGAAAGGTAGCAGCACAGAAATAGGGGCCTGTTGAACTATTTAAGAATAATCATGGAGAGGGGGGGGGGGGGGGGGATATAGTCCCTGCGTCCCTGACCATAATGTTGAGCCCCCAATTTGTTTGAGTGGAGGTATTGAGACGGATGAGTGGCTTGACAACAATGGAGGCTGTTGGCAAGACGAACTTGCCAATGTTACTGCTTGCAAGGCATGCCATCCATGTTTTTTTGTTTTACCTTATATTGTTTTATACGATTCTTTAATTGAAAGTAAGGTAATATGAAGTACCCGGTCTTAGACTGATCTTTATTTAATATGTTTAGGATACATTTCGGGGAAGAGTTTGTGAATGTCCTCTAGTGAATGGTGTTCAGTATAAAGGAGATGGTTATGCATCCTGTGAAGGTACCTTTTTTCCATTTGTTACCTCCTAACCAATTGTCACGCGCTAATCTTGGTGATTACGCCTTAACTGCAGTAGATAGTGCCTTGAAACATAGCTGCCATAACCGTTGAAGACTGACACATCAGTTTTTTGCAAGTGGTGTCATTGCGCCGTTTAATTCTTAGATTCTCGTAAAATATTGAAAAATCCATAAAATTGACTTAGTTTTCAGCTGGCTTAAGTAATTAAGTAAGTGTATTAGTTAATCAGTTCATTATAACAAATTAAGAGAAACTAACAGTTGACCAACTTCGAGTTTTAGTAATTTTAAATTAATGTCCATTGTTTTGTTGCAGCAAATGGACGTAGAAGATGCTCCATGAACAATGGTGGTTGTTGGTCAGAAACTAAGATTGGAAAGACGTTCTCCGCTTGCTCAGTTATGTGATGCTTTCTTTGCCTTAATATATTAAAGTTTAACTACTTTCTAAGTACCTCAAAAAACAGTAGACTAAAAACATATTCTAATTGGGGATTAATACCCTTAGACTAATTTATTCTCAGTTCTAAAAACCGTAGCCTTATATGATAAATTATCTGGTCACATGTCACCACGATCATTCCTTTTCAATCTTAACTTGGAGTAATTTTTTGGTGGCTGAAAATTGATCCCCTATGATGCACACCTCACAATCATCATCACTGCTTGCATCTAACATTTTTGATAACGATCGTTTTAAGGGTGGAGTGATCACACTGGCTGAACTTTCGGATGGATACGTCTGCATGTGAAATAACATATGAAGTTTATCTGTCATTGTATTTAATGAGTATGAAAATTATTCCACATGAATATGAATACGTTAATGCAAAGTATACCTTATCTTCAGCCAATGCAACATACTCTTTGGTCTTCAAATCATGGCACATACTGCCAGCTTCTGATTCCTATATTAATGTCAAATTAAGTAAAATAAGATTCCTTGTCAATTGGCAATGATGTATTATAAAAATATGGAGTTATATTTTAGCATACCTTAATAGCTTTCAACTTAGCTACCCATCGGTCTACCATATCTTGATCATCACTCAAACTAAGTACTGTATATGATTTTGATTTCTGTTCTAAGTTGTACTTTGGATGGACTTCCACCTTGAATACAAATTGCTTGTCCATAAAAATGTCGAAATCTGGCATATCATCCTTTCGTCCATTCTGCATGAATTATGTTATGCTGATAAATTAGTCATAGCTATTTAACATATAGTCATATAATTGATTAATGTCAATATAACTTGTATAAACTTCAGTCACAGATAGATCACCTTTTCAAGGGCAGAGAGCATATCTGCTGCAGAGATGTTGATTATGCTTGTGATTTGAGTCTCGAAGATTACAAACTCAGATAGTTCATTATCTGTACCAATGACACGAAACTTCACCTGATACCTGAATGCAAGTTCATCAGAGATACGTCAGCGTCAGCTTGTACTGAGGTATATGGTTAAACTTTTTTAATATTCATTTAGGAGTCTCTAGTATACCTTGGTATGCTAGTTTCAGTCCCTTCCGTACTGCCAATGCATTTTTCCCTTTTGCAAACCCACCTACCTGCATCATTCTTCATCACTTTACTTGTACAATGCTTGCAGCTATCATAATACCACTTGGCATTTAAATCGACATCATATATAGCTGCAACTGTCACATATCTTCCAGCCTATATTTGCATGACATAATAAATTTTAATAATATTCGCAATATATTCAAACCCCAAATCATTTTGGGACTAAGGCTCTGATGTTGTTGTTGTTGTTATTCGCAATATATTCAAAACATTGTAAATATGATAGTCGATAGTAGTTCAACATGAAAAAATTACAATATTACCTTATGACATTTCTTAATTTCTGTGATTGTACTCAAATTATCTCCTGATAGCATATCTTCCGACTCACTCGAGATATAGGATATAACATTTGAGTTAGTTGGTTCTTCACCAGAATGCAGTCTTTATTGCAGTAGAAAAGTTAAATTAGTTTGTTGACTTCAAAACTCAAAGTACTTAATAATTTTTACAATAATAGTGGTGTAAGCTTACTCTCCAAGGAACGCTTCAACCTCTGGAATTGCATGGTTAAAGTAGAAGCGGGTTGCGTGTCTTGTAGTTGTTACTCTAGGTTGACCTAGATAAATCGTAGAATAATAAATGTGATTTGTAAATGATTACTACAATTAAATTTCATATAAAAAATAGTTGTGTACCTTCCCATTTACATCGTTGAACACAACGGACGACAATGATGGCAGGTTCAGTGGAATTTTTACATGCATCAACAAAAGCCTGAACTAAACCAACGTAGTCGTTCCAAACTGAGCATGCTAATTTCTCCTTCCTGTGTATAAGTTGATAAATTAGTTGTTAAAATGCTCATAGTAAGTGTGTTTAGGTTATAATGTTAAATATCAAAAATAGTAGAATTGTTACTTAATATTCTCGATGTATATTGTCATCCAACTATTTTTGTTCTTGGTTGACTTGACTTCTCCGACTCCAGAAAACTTGCCAATGACATCTGAGTAAGTATGCCAATAAGATGTTAAAATTATATGAAAAGTAAATATTTTTATTAGTGGTGTGACTTGTATGGGTTTCATGGAATTACCTATGAAATGCTCATCAGATATTTTTTCGGATAAAATGTCGCCAAATTCCACAAACTGGAATCCATATTCTGGGATGGGTAGATTGTGCACCTCTCTGACAATTGTAGGATATGAAAAGTAGATGCGTAATTCACCAGAAGTTGCAATTTCAGCCCCTTTATTTGCATCCACATTGAATCTTGAGACTTTATATAAATGTCCCACGTTGATCTTATTCTTGAATTTGTTAATGATACTTTTGCGGATTGTGGCTTGAATTAAATTGTTCTGAAAAGTAAAGTAATTATGTTATTTAACTATACATGCTTGTGAAAAATAGTGTGAATTGAAGTTAAAATATGTAGTACCTCTGAATCCAATAAAAGCATCTCTATTGCCAAAGTATCTTCTTTGTTGTAGTAGCTTTTTCTTTCCCACAGGTGTACCAAGCGCACGACAATCTCAGCAGTGATCATATCGGAGGTCAAATGACGTATCGCAACAGGGGTGCAGTTTAAAGCCATAGTTGAATCTTTGTTGTTTACGTTTTTTGTGAATATTGAAGTACAGAGACTTTTTTGTTAAAGGTGGACTATATATAATTAAGAAGTGTGGTTTAGGTACAAGTTGAAATAAAATTAGATAGGTCAAAGATAGATTGAGATGCATAATAAGTTGTTATAGGTTTTAATGTTCACGTTGTTACAGATTCTTTCCTAGATAATTGGAACTTGTTTCCAAGATAATTCAGGTCGTAGGAGTTTGAGTTTGAGTAGATTGGAGTTTGAGAGTTTGAGTTTGAATGGATTGGAATTTGAGTAGATTGGTGTATATTAATATTTAATATGAGATATGATTTTTTTAACAGATATCTTGGAATATTCAGTCTTTTACCATGTGCTATTTTCAGTTGATTTAATTTAGCAGCTGACGTCAGCTGATATAATTTTGAGAATTTTTATTTTGAGTCTCTTTAATTTAGAGACTGACACATCAGCTTGTAATTGAAATTTGAGAAGCCAAGTCAGCGAGATTGGCTTCTGCATTAGAGAGATATATGATTATATCATACATATCAAATATCTTGTTATTGAAAATATCGGAAGAAAAAAAGTAAAAACAATAAACAATTTTATATAGGTTCGAGTTTGGCTCAAACTCGTGTTAAAGCTCGCAAGCTTTATAACGAGCAAATTTTTTTCAAGTTTGGATAAGCTCGAGATCGGCCCGAGCTCGAGTTTTGATAATCCAGCACAAGCCGAGCAAAGTCAAGCTCGGGCTCGGCTCGTTAACACCCCTATTAACACAACTACACAAGTGATATGTATAATGTACTTGACCCGTTTTAAAGGAGACTTGGGAAATTAAACGAGTATAGTGTACCCCTACTAGATTTGGGAGTATTACGGTTAATCTTTCTCGAAACGGTTACATTTGTTTATAATTTAAAATTGGTCAAGTAATAATTTAATGTACTGAATAAAACGGTTGCAACAAATCAACGATAATGAAGTAACAAAGGAAACTAGAGAGATGACTGCATCAAATTTTGTTGCAACAAATCAACGATAATGACCTCGACACTTGTTGACGCCTGCCTAGTTATTCTCTCCGTCCTAATTATTTATTTACTTTGATTAAAATACTTTTCACGAAAAAAAGAAAATATTATGAGAGACAGAGATTAAATATTTTCTTTTGGGATATTTTACGGTGTACCCTCGAGTTTTTCAATTTTCCACGTTGTACCCCTACATTTTTTAATTTCTATGGTATGCCATTAAACTCTATACATTAGTCTATACAATTACCTTATTTATTGGTTTTGCTAGCTTAATTTCTTAATTTATCTATTAAATCGTCTATTTTGATATTTCAATTACTCGACAACCTTCTCATTTACTTATTAGTTCGTCGAATTACCATTAACCAACCAAATAGTATACAAATTTAACTCAATTTCTTCAAATTGCTATTATTATTTCATACTTCATAACATATGTTTTTTAATAGAAGTTTATGCTTATTTAAAAAAAATTTGTGATACTTTCTATATAAAATAGTGATACCACATTAATAAGTTAAAATAAATGTCAAATTATGACTTTTTATAGTAATAGTGTTAATGGATATTTGAAGGAGGTCATTATGGAGAATAAGTAAGAAGTTTAAGGGTATACCATAGAAATTATAAAATGTAGGGGTACAACATAGAAAATCAAAAAATACGAGGGTACATCGTAGAATATCCCTTTTCTTTTTTTAACTAGCGTAGAAGAACTCAATTTAACTAGTCTTGTGCAAATTTATCAGTCATTTAGCTAATAACAGGGCGTATACAATTGAATACACTTAGAGGGCGTTTGGTTGGGAGTCTATAAAAAAGGGAAAGGGAAACAAAGTTATTAATTCCCTTTGTTGGTGTTTGTTTGACACAATCAAAGGGAATTGAACTCTCTCTCTTACCCCTCAATCCTTCTAATTCCTTACCCCCACCCCTAAGGGTATGAGATTTCATTACCCTTGTTATCCTTCAACCATTTTCTTCACCTACCATCACACTTACAACTACCACCATAATAGCCACCATCAAACCACCACTATGACGTCGCCGCCACCCCCACCTCCACCACGACCACCGCCACACCGCCATAACACCCCCACTGCCACCACCGTCGTGACACCCCCACCATCATCACTACCATGGCACTCCACCACCATCACTGTTATGACACCGCCATCGCCGTCACCGCCATGACATCTCTACCACCACCATTGCCATCACCGCCATGAAACCCCCACCACCATCATCGTCGCCACCACCACCGCCACCGCCATGACACCCCACCATCGCCATGCCACCTCCACCACCACCATGCCACCTCCACCAACATCAATGTCGCTAGTAGATAAGTGGTTGTTTGTGGTGGTGTGTGTTAGTGGTAGGAGTTAGTGTGAGTGGATCATTAGTTATCTTTCTAAGAGAAACCAAACAACCTATTAAGTTTTAGGCAATCCATTTCCTTTCTCCCTCTTACCATTTCTTATTTCTTTTCCCTTTCCCTTTCTCTAATCAAACGCCTCCTTATTATTTAAACTCAAGACGACCCTCTTTAAAAAGGTTCGAAATCTATGTTGCTTCTATTCCACCATAACCCCCGATTTCTATGCCCTCACCCTTTAACGATATACCAAATAAAGAAATTGTAAATTATTGAACAATATGTATACCTGACTCATTTTGATTAACTTTTCTTCTGAAATAGGGGAAAAAATTTCCACTTCAAGAACTCTATTGGTCGCCGAAATGATTTTACAACCTCAGGAGCAATTTAAGTATATCAACAGCTACTATACGATACTTTTTTAAAGAATATGCACCAATTCTATACGTTTTCAATCTATCCAGAAAATTCTACTCCCTCCAATTTTCTATATTGTTCCCTTTCCCTTTTTGATCAATATTAATGTTGTTCCCTATTTCCTTTTTTTGTACAACTTGGTATGATTTAAAATCAATTTGGAGTGGGGTCATGTGTATTTTGTGGTCCAAATTGATTCTTTTATTTTTTTTTTGTCAACAAGGAAAGAGAATATCATAGAAAATTGAAGGGAATATATATTAGTGCCAACACTTAATAACTCTTTTTATCATTACATTACAATTTACAAGCCTGAAATAATGAAATGGCCTTAAGTTTGGCTTTAGTTAATAAGTAATCAAAGAATAATGGTCTATTAAATTAAAATACAAGTAACAACGTTAATTAACACACAAGTCGATATGTCCGAGTGGTTAAGGAGACAGACTTGAAATCTGTTGGGCTTCGCCCGCGCAGGTTCGAACCCTGCTGTCGACGTTTCTTTTTTAAAGTTTATTTGCGCTGCCTTCCCTTAGCACGTGTACTTGGTCAATTAATAGTACTATAATTCAAATATTCAATGTAGCTAAATAGAGTTAACTTAACCCACTTTCGATTTAAATCGGTTATAAGATTCGTGTCTGTTAATCTGTTATGCTTGCTTTATTTGTTTATCTATTTAATTTTTTCGACAGTAGTAGGTATAATATGTTACCATGTTCGACATCGAAGCAGTAAACAAGACCAATTTGAAATGCTGGGTTGATCTGGTATCATATACGTTTCAACTAATCTCTAGGTCCACAAAACTAAGGAAACCCCTAAAATATTATTTTTCACCAAACCAATGTGATCAAACCCAAAACAAGTCCGAAATTAATAAATTTATGTCACCGTTAGGGCAAATGCAATGGTTTAGCTAAGGGACTTGCTTGCAAATATGAAAAGTTGTAAGCTAGTAGCCCCATTAAGCTACTAGCTCAAATGGACAATCCCAAAATTTCAACCTATCAAATTAAGGTTCCTTATAAAAAATAATTATTTAAAAAAAAAGTTGGAATTTTTGTTTTATGTGGGTCCATTTAAGCTAGCTTGAAACCATTGTATGCAATTGTAGCTTAGAGCAATAGCAATAGTAAAACTTCATATAAAGTTCTTCCTATTTCCAAGTTATTTTCACAAATTACTAAGTTTAAGAACTTCTCATCACAATAGAAGAACTTTATTTAGTTCTTAATTAGGACCTACTATTAATTATTTTACTTCATAAACTTTTTTCTCTTCTTGAAACCAACAAAGAACTTGGTTCTTAATAAGAACCAAGTTCTTATTTTAACAAACCCATTGTGATCCACAATAGAAGAACTTTAACTTTGAAGTTCTTATTTACAAACCCAAGAATAAAAACCTCTATTGCTATTGCTCTTAAAATGATATAGCTTAAAAAATATGATGTGGCAACTCAAGCTAATAGTGCATTAGCTCACCATTGCACTTGCTCTTAATCCCCTTCTAACCATCCCGGTCTCCGTTTCATTAAACAGGATTCTCCCTCGTATTCTCATCCGATAACTCTAGAGTCTAGACCAGTAAACACATCATAAAACAAAAAAACAACATAAGATTTTTTTCAAACAAAATTCGCATCTAACCGCATTACAATGGAGAAGCGGCGTTACTCAAACCTGAATCCTAACCTATTTGCTATCGTCCATAATACTCCGTTTTAGTCACTAGACCAAAACCAAAATAAAAAATTATAAAAAACGCGTAACTCAATAGACCTAAACAAATTTCCCGAACCCAAACCCAAACCCGTACCTAAAGTAACCCGACCTTAAAATATTTCCCTCCACATCGCAGCGAACTAGCAATCCCAACGAACCAACGAACACTCCAATCATCAAATCCATCACCGGAAAACACGCCGGGAGATCGCCGAAAATGTCGATTCCAAGCATAATTGCCATTAGAGACGCCGAAATTAGCGGCAATACCGGCGCATTCTACTCTCCGGCGAAGGAAAAAGCTGCAAATCGAGACAAATCTCCGTTTGTCTTCGTTAATCGATTTGCAGTTTCTCGCCGTCTTCGTAATTCGTTTAAATTTAAGCTTCTGATTTTTGTTTTGTTTGCTTTATGCGGTGTCGTTTTGTTTGCTTCCAAATTTGGGCCGTACATGGGCTGGATTGTGGACTCTCCTTCTTCTGTGTTCTCGTCTTCTAGGTAATTTTGATTTTGTGTATTTAGGGTTTGGATTTGTTGATTTTTGTGTCTGTTTTGCTTTTAGCTGTGTGAGATTGCTACATATTGATGAATTTTTGTTGTTATCGTATTGTTTAGTGGCGGAATCAGGATTTGAATGTGTAGTGAATAAGGATGGATTTTGGCCAGTATTAGGTTATGAAACCATTGGTTATTGTCGGCTTAAGCTTTTGGTTGAGATGTTTTCTCAGAGACGGAAATTTCAGTGACGATTTTTGTGCTTTTAGTTGTGTGAGATTGCTACATATTGATGAATTGTTGTTGTTATCGTATTGTTTAGTGGCGGAATCAGGATTTGAATGTGTAGTGAGTAGGGATAGATTTTGGCCGGTATTAGGATATGAAACCATTGGTTATTGTCGGCTTAAGCTTTTGGTTGAAATGTTTTCTCAGAGACGGAAATTTGAAGTGACGAATTAGTGATGCAATAGAGTAACTAAGGTGGTCTTCTTAGAGACAAATTTTAGGAGACGTAGTAATGCAGTAGCGTAACTAAGAGTCTAAGATGGTCTTCTCAGAGACGGAAATTTCAGGGGCCAAATTATTAATGCAATAGAGTGACTAACATGGTCTTCTGAGAGACGGAAATTTTAGGGGATGAGTTCTTAATGCAATAAAGTAACAACATGGTCTTCTCAGAGACGGAAATTTTTGGGGATCAGTTAGTTAGGCAATGGAGTAACGAATAAATAAGGAAGAACGAGAAAGTTGTGTTTTTCGTTACCAGGACCATTGCTCCATTACTGGTTGTGTATTTTACAGTATGAATGTGATAGGAGGTTGAAGAATTTCCGGAAACAAGCGTAACCTATGTCATTGCTTGGGGGAAAGGCTGCATATACTCGGCCCTCTGTTGACAATATTTATGCTGAATTCTTACTAGGTTAGAGCAATTAAGATGATTTTGGATGCTTACTTTGATGGGCATATGTTCTAAGAACACATTGAACACGCTAATAGACGCATGCCAATGATACAGCTTATGAGATATTGGCTAGTTATAATATAGTGAATACAGCTAGCTTAGTATGAGGCATTTTCTATTGATTGCGGGTAATAAAAGGTAACCTACACCCGCTCACTTGAAAAGGTGATTTTGTATGCATAAGTCACTTGGATTTGAAGGGAGGGATTAACATACTGACTCTAAGTTAAATAACTAGGTGAAATTTTTAGCTAGCTCAAATTGATGTTTTGACTGTAGTGAAGTTGAGAACGCTTTTCCTAATAGGCAACTCTTGCAGAAGAGGTAAATGTACCAAAAAGAGACGAGGCCATTCTTATGTTAAGAGAGCTTAGAAGGCTTCTAGTCCCTGTTTTTTTGGTCTGGTTCCTCCTCTTTTTTCAAATTTTTATTTGTGGTTCTGGATTAAATAATATATATGGGGTTTGCCGTTTGCTTGTTGCTGTAGTACCTTTATCTTCTGGACTGCCATCCAAGTCATGGTACTACTTGCTTTCTCGTGATTTAATGTTTCATCTTATATGGCATGGGAACCTTGTAGACCTAGTTATTTGAATCAATAGAGCGTCTGAGTGATTTCCTTTATAACGATAGTTATGTTTACATCAGTTTCTTTCTCTATGGCTAGAGCTGGTCTTTAGTTCAAGATTCTTTCATTTTTTTAGACTCTGTACCTTTTTTTCTCCGCCTTTTGATTTTCTGTGTGTCATCCTTTCCCCCCTTTTCATAGACTTATTGATATTCGCATCCCTACAATTCCATACAACACTTCATGTTAGCTTACCTCAATATTGTCTGGAACTTCCATTATTATTGGGTGATATCTTTGTTTGAACCAACCCTTGTGGCAGGCTCTTGAGATATTTACCCAGAATTGGTACTTTGGTATGAAGCAGATAAATGCTTCGTGTATTTACTTCGGAGTTGACTAATATCGAGTACCTATTTTTCCTTTTCTTCTACGCAGAGGTGGATACACTGTGCTTATCAACACATGGAGGCGAAATTCTCTTCTAAAGCAATCTGTAGCTCATTATGCTTCTTGTCATGGCACAGATTCTATTCATGTGGTCTGGAGTGATAGTGATCCTCCACCAGATAGTGTGAAAGCTTATATGGACAATGCTATCAAGTCCCGGACTACTAAACCTGACCTAAAATTTGATGTTAACACAGAAAATAATCTAAATAACAGATTCAAACCAATTGGAGACTTGAGGACTGATGCCATCTTTTCTGTGGATGATGATGTGATTGTACCTTGTGACACACTAGACTTTGCTTTTACCGTGTGGCAAACTGCTCCATCGACAATGGTAGGATTTGTCCCACGTATGCACTGGTTGAGTGAGAAGGTATGCGTCTCATCATTTGCTTGATCCCCAATTCTGGTGTTGTTCATCTTTTCATATGTATTTTTCATGTTGGTATTTGTCTGTGTTGCACTGTTGCTAATATGTGGCTGTGTAAGTTGGTGAATTCTTAGTTGATTTTACATAAATATATCATTGGCTTTCTTGTATTAGGAAAACAGCACTGTAAACCCAAAATACTTAACTATTACATTGCTTGCAAGAGCATACACGGTATACATATACTTGCTCTAAGCTGGCTTGATTGTCTCCTCAAAAATGGCGCATAAAAATTGGTCGACTGTACTCTTGTTATTCTAAGGTGGAATTAAGTTCACTCAAAAAGATATCAGGACTCTGATAAACTGTATAAACTCATATTAAGTGCTAGTAAGTCATCCAAAGGTGCAATCTGAAGATTTATTTCTGTATCTACGATTACATAGTGAAGATCATACGTGAGTATGTGACTATAATTCCTCGATACAGTGTGTCGATTTTTACCGCCATACTGGGTGGATGACTTCTTTGACTAAAATGACTATTCTTATGTAGCTTATACTTGTAACCTATGTCATTCCAACTCTTCATATTACTTCCTGTACCCGTGTCCGGCACTCTTAAATGCTTGAACACTTCATTTTAAGCCAATAACCAAATGTATCATGAAAGGCAATGTCCCACCATTAGACACATACTTGTGTGTGACACTTCTGACAGTTTGTGGTTTGTTTTAAAATTGAATCGTCCATTAAGACGAAGTGTGGAGATTTTTCTAACTGTCTGTTGTGCTAGATAAATGTCATGTCTCTAAATCTTAATATTTTTCATCTGTCTCGATGACAGCAAGATGGGATTTCATATTACAAATATGGAGGATGGTGGTCTGTTTGGTGGGTTGGTACTTATAGTATGGTTCTGACAAAAGCAGCATTCTTCCACCAGAAGTACCTTGATATGTACACAAACCAGATGCCGGCATCCATCCGTGACTTCATAGCAAGAGAAAGGTCTGGTTAGACCCCCCCTCCCCCCAATTTATTGTCTTTTGTTAGAAAGATTTTATGCTTCTCAAAGGGTTTATTTACTTTATTCATTGCAATTTTACCCCTCAAATGTCCAATTCTCACAAGGACATCTTATATAATAAGACCATTAACCATATCCCCTCCGTTTCTTTGATATCTCCCACTTTTCCTTACTTGTTCTAGTTCAATGATATCTTCAACTCATCTCTGATGCCAGTGGCCCACTTACTCTTTTTCCTCACTACTTATGCAATGTTTATAGTATTCCGTTAATGTTGTCATAGTAGGATGGAAAATATCAATGACATGGAGGATGTACTATTAGACAGGTTAATGCAGACAAAACTAAATAAAATAACCGGAATCCTTCAGTCTCTTGTCACTCTCCCCACCTTGATGTATCTCGGTGTATCATCAGCCCACTGCAGTACCACTGCTTACACCATTCACCACGACTGTAAGCACACCACCATACTTCTTGATCACCAATCTTCACCTCTTCCCACGGTGCAAGTCTTACGTCTCTGCCGCCACCATCCTATTAAAAGTCTAAATAAGGTTTACTTAGCACTCCTAGAGTGTCATTTGCTTTGGATTTGGCTGCAAATCCAACGGAGTAGGCCGGAAAGGGTTTAGGGTATGCAACATTGGGAAATCATATCCTAAACCCTTTTCAGCAATAGTTTGTGATTAGAGCTTGGTAGTAAGGGAGTTAGTCAAAGGATTTGAGATGGATTTGGCGGTGGAGGGCGGTGCTGGTGCTGTGGTCGAGGTAGTGTTGGTGCCTGGTGGTGCTCGAAAAAGATGGGTGGGTTAGGTCGGTGGGGTCTGGTGCTGCCGGTGATGGGATTGGGTGGTATAGGAATTGTTGAAGTCTCACTCTAGAATTACTCTTTACGAATGTCCAATTTTGTACCTCGAAGCCTGATGCTAATGTTCTTGCTGTTCCTTAAAACATCGCAGAAACTGTGAAGATATAGCTATGTCCATGCTTATTGCAAATTTAACATCTGCGCCTCCAATTTGGGTTAAGGGTAAGTGATGCTTGATTTGCCGCTATACTAAAATGAAGTTACAAACCTTGTATCTACCGACATAAATTAGGCTAGATTTTGCTCTATTACTCGTGCCTGGTTAAGGTTTCATTTATATACTTTTCAGTACACGTGATCTAATGATGTTCTGTCACAAATTAGCCCTAATTGATTTCCTAATCTGGCAGGGAAAATATATGAAATTGGATCATATGGCATAAGTAGTTTGGGTGACCATAATAACAAGAGAGACAAATGCCTAAACGATTTTGTTTCCTTATATGGTGAAGTCCCTCTTGTATCAACGAATGTCAAAGCTGTCGATTCCAGGAATGAATGTTTCTGGTAGCACTCTCACTCTGCTACCTCTCAATCATCTATGTCACGGTACCCGTGAGGTATTGGCCTCAACTTCATTTCCACCCTTAGTTTCTTGAGTTATATTGAAAGCATACATTACTGTATTGCTGTGTGATATTATTATGTTATTTTCCATTCCATTTCTTATATCATACTTTTTAAACGCCAGTTCACGCAGGGTTGCGGCATTACACCTTTGACAAACCCCAACGGGAGTGAAGGATAAAAGAAGCCATCGAGAATTATCCACAGCTGTTTTTCTACTATAGTAAGTCTCAACTTACTTATAATTGTGTATGCTAACTAGTTTAAATCGTGAAGTTACTAATATGCAATACTCATGATATGATTTTGACACGCGCGAGTATTAAATGGCCCTTATGGCTTCCTTTACAACAGAAGGAAAAAGAAAACTAATATCGAACTCCCTCATCATCTGAGGCAGTGATTGTTCCTCTTTGTTTTCCTTTTCATTTTTTCCCCCAGGTTTCTCTCCGCCTTAGTTGTTGATTCCATAATATCGGTAGGTCTATGACTCACTATCTCGCGACTGTCTCATATGAAGGTTTGTGTAAATAGAAGCCGTGTAAAAATTACTCTTGAATTTGCCTTTAGAGGAATATTGTTGAAATTTTTATGGTGCAACAAAAATGCAACTCAAGTTTTCGAGTTGCTAGCTTGTGTACTCTCTGTACATTGTTTTGAATTTGGGATAAACTTTGTTTACACCCTAAGAATTCTGGATCACTTAGAGTATCGAAAGCGGTCAGTTGAGCGGCGGCCTGCGAACAACTTCCGACTCAAATTGATGAGAAAGCGTTCAAGGCTGAGACGGTTGCGAGCCTAGATTAATCTGCTAATGCCTCAATGGTACCCTATTGAAAATGTTTATTTTTTGGTGTCATATAAGTTACAAGACCCCTACAATGTAGGGGGAAGGGGATTCGATCCTGTGACGATACCCTAGTGTTAACTACTAGGTAAAGACCTTTTCGTTATCTGATTGAAAATTTCGAACCTATCATTATATGGAGTAATTCTAAGGGTTCTATACTTTATTTCTATGTCCGTTGACAAACCCATGTTAATTTACGCAAAGTACTCGTGTTCTCTGGAAGGACGTCCTCCTTATACTCAAAGGAGAATCACTCTCCTCATTTTCGTTTTGGTCTCCTCCTTTGAGCGTAAGGAGAACATCCTCAGGAAGGACAAAAGTATTTCTTGTTAATTTACTTGTGGTGTCCTAATAATTTTTTTTATTCTATTAAGACTATCCTCAAAGCAGAAGGTCGTACTAATCGGATCACCAGCATTTTTTACTCTTAATTTCACGTTAATTATTGTGACCTAATTTCAACCTGCTTTCACCCTCCCAAGCACAAAGTCACGACCTAGGGACAACAACCCAATCATTTTTCACTCATTTCCCATTTTCCAACATTTCCCATCATTTAGTATAGTATCTAACCCCACTAAATAATGTAATAAACCAATAACACTCTGATACGTCAAAGGTCACCAATTGATTTCAGGATCACAAATTGACCTCGAAAATATCAAGGTCACCAAAATTAGTGTCTAATTATGTAATTATCGGGACAAAACAAGGTCACGACCTCCGACCTTGCTTGGGGATGGTCTTAATCTACAAAACCTATGGAAGATGAGCAAGTCTCGCTTGTGACGGTCATATTCGTCACAAGCTTGCAACGGCTCAAGTATTGCCCATGTTGGTAGACAAGCACAAAACAATTTGCTACTACTTAGCCACTCTACTTTGTTTTATCTTCTTTATATGGACATAACTTGACCCGTCGCAAGCTTACGACGAATATATCCGTCATAAGTGGAAATTTGCGATGAAAGATATGCAAAATAATTTACTCTGTAACTTTTAGCGTTCGAGGATCCGAGTCTATCAAGGTAGTAGATCTGCCAGGGTTGCCTTGCGATTTTTGTCCTTCCAGCAAAGAACATAATCTTGAGATAACCTTTGTTAAACATGACCGCAAATATTTATGTAAGACGGTTTACAAGTACTCTTGCGAGTATTTGCAAGTATATTTTTTGATTGCCCTAAGTAAGCACAAATAGGACTATTATACATCCGGATGTATATGAGTATTGTACATCTAATACAATGTAATTAAGCTTATATGCAATTATTTTTGAGCTTTTAACAATTTTTTCTTGGACTATTATATTTTAGTGTTAAAATTAAAAATTTTGGGTTTTATATGTACTATTTTCAAGTTTAAATATAATATTTTGATTTACTAGTTTTTTTAATAAAGACGCTCAGATTTTTTTCAATAAAGCTCGTAAAATCGAACTATAAGCTCAAATTCTTTATTGTAAAGCTCGAAATCTATACTATCGAATATATACATCTGGTTATATACCTCTAATTGCTAAGTAGGCATCACAGAAACTATATATTTAGTTTTTTTTTTTTTTTTTTTTTTTTTTTTTTTTTTTTTGCCAGTAGTAAAGAAAAGTCTTACAATCCAAATGCACATGAAGCCAGTTCATGCGCAACCCTATTAAACCTACGTGGAACAAAAGATAAACTTAAACAGTGAAAATAAGTGATTAAGGCGGTCCAGTCATCGAGAAAATCCTGTATTTGGTGGTCCGGATCTTCCAACCCTGCAAGCTGAAGAATAGCGCCAAGACAGTCTGAAGTAAGCTGCACGTGAGAGCAGCCCCTATCCCGAGCCCATCGCGCTGCCTCGAGCAATCCTTTTATTTCCGCCTGAAGTGCTGACTCCGCCCTGCATGCCTTACATTGACGACCCACCTCACCACCGTGCTGGTTGTAGGCCACGAAACCAATGCCCGCTTCAAGAGTAGCCCTCCATCCCGCATCCACCATGATTTTCGTCGTAATACACAAGCCTTTTCGACCGATAAGGAAGAACTCCTTACCATCCGCCAATTCCTTGGCTTCAGACTCCGGAGAGGTCTTCCCCAACAACCCAGAACTTAGCTCATCCAAAGCCTTATCGCAAGAAAAGTTAGTCGACTCAACATCATTTATCAGCAAATGATAGAGATGTGCCACAGGGAAGCCACTCCCCCGGAAGACAACCTCATTTCGTTGTTTCCAGAGGTTCCACAGAGTGGCGACAAAAGTGCCGATCCTCCATTTCCCATCATCCATTTTACCCAGCAGGCTGATCCAATTTGCAATCCATATTTGGATATCCAAATAATGTGCATTTTCCGTTCGTATCCCCAAAAGGGAACCAGCCCAAAAACGCTTAGCAAAATCACAATCCCGGAAGATATGCTCCAACGTTTCCACTCCCCCCTCCTTCTGACTACATAAACCACATCGCACAGGGTCTGTAAACTTCCTATTCTGCATTTCTGCCCCACAGGGGAGAGTGTTAGTGCAAATCTTCCAAAGGAAGACTTTCCACTTGGGTGGGATTTGAAGCCTCCACAATCGCCGACCCCCATAACTCTCCACAGCCTTTTTCATTCGTGACTTATCCTTAGAACTACCTTTTTGGTCGAAAAAGTCCTTCCAAATGATACCATATCCACTCTTAACCGAGTAGACACCATTTCTATTCAACGGCCAATAAGCCTTGTCATAGGAACGATAAGAAGGAATAGGCATCGCAAGAATTCTGCTTCGCCAGGGCTCATCAAACAGGGCATTCACCATCAGAACATTCCACTCACCCCCACCAGTGATCAGATCAGAGACAGTGAGATTGTATAGGTGCGTCCAATTAGGGGCCAACCAACAATCCTTAGGGCATGGGGACTCTCCACTCACCCATTTGGAAATCCAGATGTTTAACTTAGATCCTTTGCCAGGCTTCCATCCTATATACTCCTTAATCCACTGGACACCAAGAAAGATGCTTTTTAGGCCCCAGGAAGAGTTATTTTTGATATTGTAACTCCTGTCTCCCGTGTTGCCCTGTAGACCCCCAATTAGACCCCTAAAAATCCTGCAGAAAAGAGAGTCCTCACCAGAAAGAATTCTCCACCCATGTTTGGCCAGGAGAGCTTTGTTCATACATCCTATATCTCTGATTCCTAATCCCCCATCCCTTTTGGGAAGGCTTAGGAATTTATTACTGCACCACGCAATCGTTTTACCCGATCTATTTCCGGCCCACCAAAAATGTGACAGAAGGGAATTTAACTTCCGTGTCACACTTACCGGTATTTTAAACACCGATAGAAAATAAATGGAGAGATTTGAGAGGACGGAAGAGATAAGGGTTAACCGACCTGCCGCCGACAAAAAGAGAGCGTTCCAGGATGAGATTCTCTTGGTGACGTACTCCACCATCCCCCAGAAAACATCCCTTTTAGAACAATGGAACTCCGTAGGAATTCCCAGATACTTCCCTAAACCAATGTTATGCCTAATATGAAAAGCTTGCAGAGTTTCTTGTATGGTCTTCAGGGTAGAATTCGGGCTGAACAGCACACCTGACTTTGAGTGATTAAGCTTTTGGCCAGAGAGATCACAAAACCATTCGAGAATACTCATAAGGGTCGTAGCAGCCCCCGCCTTATTCTCCAAGAAGAAAACCGAGTCATCGGCAAAGAAAAGGTTTGAAATTCGCTGTGCTCCGCGGAACACCCGAATTCCTTTAAGGAGACCATCAAACTGAGCTAGATTGATTTGTGAGGCCAAAGCTTCCATACACAGGATAAACAAGAACGGAGACAGTGGATCACCCTGTCTTAGCCCACAACTTGGGCGAAAGCCTTTGAGGGGTTGTCCATTTAGGAGGATTTCATAACTAACAGAAGACACACAATTCATAATAAGAGTAATAAGGTGAGTAGGGAAACCAAACCTTTTTAGAACTGCAGACAGAAAATCCCATCGGATCCTGTCATACGCCTTACTCATATCAGCTTTGAAGACACACTTACTCCCCTTACCATACCGGGTATTGTTCACATTAGCGATTAGCTCATGAGCAAGAAGAATATTATCACTGATCTGTCTGCCCGCAATAAAAGCTCCCTGGGAGTCACCCACCAGTTTCCCCATCACCTTAACCAGCCTATTAACGATGCATTTAGACACCACCCTCATAAGAACGTTACATAGACTAATAGGTCGGAAATCTGAGACCTGTTCCGGATGGTCGACCTTAGGGATAACAGCGATGAAAGTTCTATTCATTTCCTTCAGGACACGTCCAGAGTTAAGAATCGACAGGATTCCTTTGCAGACATCTTCATTCACAATACCCCAACATTTTTGGAAAAAAATCCCAGGAACTCCATCAGGACCCGGGGACTTCAAGGGTCCCATCTGAAAGACAGCTTTCCGAACTTCCTTCCTTGTGAAAGGTCGAGCCAGCGAATCCGCCTCATCCTCAGAGATTCGAGAGGTAATAGCCTTCAAAAAAACCTCAAAGCAACTCTCCTCCCTTGGTTCAGGTAACGGACTTCCAGCCTGAAAAATATCTTTGAAGAAGGTCAGGAATTCCAGGCCCACCTCTTGCTCCCCCTAATCCAAGTACCATCTTCTCTTCTTATGCTATGTATAAAATTCTTTCCGGTTCTTCCTTTGACCCAGTTGAAAAAGAATTTTGTACACGCATCTCCTTCCTTGGCCCATTTAGTCTTTGCCCTTTGCCTCCAGTAGGAGGACGAGGCCTCAACAAAGAGTTTCAACTCCTTATGGGCCGCAACATACTTGTCTTCCCCTTTGCCAGCAAAGTCATCTTCAAGCCCGTCTAAGAGCTTCTTATCAAATGCCTCCCATTTTTGCTTCCACTCCCGAGTCTTTGAGAGAGACCAAAGTTTAATTTTATTCCTAGTGGTAGCCAACTTGCGGACCAAACAGTAACTCGGGGATCCAACGAAACCAGTTGCCCAGGCCTTTTGAACATCGTTTATACAATCCTCATGATCAAGAGCCCAAGCATCCACCTTATAGGGTTTGCCTTTGCCACTTGCTTTGGAAAGATTCAGATTAAACTCAATCGGGGCGTGATCTGAGAGTTGAATCGGAAAGTGCTCAACCCCCGAGTTTGGGAAGTGCAGAAACCAATCTTTAGATCCCATGGCTTTATCCAATCTTTCATAGACCCTCCGATTTCCACTCCGGTTATTACACCAGGTGAATCTGGGCCCCTTAAACGGAATGTCAACCAGCTTGTGGCTTATCTTCCATTTTGCAAAATGACTAGCCCCTGCAATTCGGCCAACGCTTTGACTTTTTTTGTCCGTACTTGACTCAACTTGATTAAAGTCCCCAAGAATGAGAAAGGGATGGTTCCAAAATTCCATCCACTCTCCCAATGACTTAAGCACATCCAACCGGTTCTCCACCATCGGTGCTCCATAGAAAAGAACAAGGTACCACAAAGCCGCACTATTAGATTCCACTAGCAAAACGACAAAATGCTTACAATCCAATACGACTCTCATACGAGCCTCCTTTTTCCAGCCTACCCATAGCCCCCCCGACCTTCCAAGTGCATCAACACTATGGAAATTACAAAAGCCATAAGGCCTAAAAACATGAAAAAGAGAAAGACTACCTTGCCTATTACATTTTGTTTCACTTAAAAAGATAAAGTCATACTGTTTACTACTAATAATCGCTCTTATTTTCTGAATTGTAGGGGAGAGCGAACTATTGAGGCCCCTACAATTCCAAGCAAGGCCAATCATGGTTCTCGCGGGGGTTGTGAAGGTCCAACCCCCGGAAAACCATTTGGATCAAAAGGAGCCAACTTGAGAACAGTCCTGTCATTGATGGAAGAAAGAGAGGAAGAGTCACTGCTGTCATCCATGTCGTATTCTTGCACTGCCATTCTGAACCCATAGGTCCCATGTCCCTCTTCCCTGAACACAGCTTCAGTTCTTTGCTTCTTGGCCAAAGATGCAAGAAAGCCTTGAGCCTCCTTTCTGGTAAGGAGAGCAGCACCAGGAACCAAAGCCATATCCTCCTGGGTAACACACTTTCTCTTCCTTGCACCCATCGTAGCCTCCTCCAGCAAGACATCAGTATCTCCATCACCAAGATACTTAGAAATCCCCATCCAACCATCAGAATAACCCTTTAAGTCCAGCTTAGCATACATAGAATGCTTTGCACCCAATTCCACGAAAAACAGATCAGCATCATCCCCTCTTGGTGTTTTCTGCCTTTTTCCACGCTTATTGCAGCTCTCAGCCTCATCAAATAGAGCAAAGCCATTGCCATCCTCATATTCATCCATCTTTTTCTTACCCTTCCTTCTTGCTTTCTTTTCTAAGTCATCCTTAGAGCTTTCTGATTCCATCTGAATGTTCCTGCAGTTAAAAATGTTTCCCAGCTTCTTGTCATCAGTTTCAGCATCCAGCATTAATTTTCGCCTCACTGGAATCACCACCCTCTTTGCTGCCTCCTTCTTTTTGCCATCCTCAGAACCTGGAGGTGATGCAGTAAAGCCACTGTCATCACTGCTCACCAGGTTGATGGCATTTTTGAACCTCGGATCTAATGAGGTCACAGAGACCTCCCCAGCCAGAATGTCCAGCCACCTCTGCATTGGGATGCTCTCTTCAGAAGACCCCTTATCAGTTGAAGGGGATAGAGTTGAAGAGACATCAATAATTCCCCTTATATATTTAGTATGTCTACAATAATTTAGGTATGGAAGTATGTTTTTAGCTAGTGATTTTTCATGTAAACAATTTTATGCTTAGTGGCAAACATATTACGTGTAGCGATGTGGCGAACAGCTATTATACAATTATTTAAGCTATATATAATATAAAGGTTATGTTTTTTTCAGCGAAAAAAAGCTAAACTAAATTTAACTAAAGTAAAAATTAATTTGTGAAGAGATGAACTGAATCAAATAAAGCTAAATTGAAGTAAAATGTGTTGAAATTAAGTAAAAAAACAGAGGACATCTCGACTTTATGACTCCCAACATTTTAAGCATTCGTGTACATGCATCACGAGGTGGTTTACAAGTTACCTTAGTCATCTGAAAGGAATGAAATATATGCAGGTTGTTCGCCTTTTGGTTTTAAAAGATTGGTAATTATATTAGATCAAGTTCCGCCAAAGACAAGAGGCCTTACGGGAAATCGTGAGTCCATACATACATCGATCCTTCCGGAGGCGACAATCTAGCAGCTAGACGCTGAGTTCCCCCTCTACCTCCGCGGTTGTCAGCCTAGTCCTTTATAATGATTGAACAATCTTATATTGTAAGACGATCTTATTTTATACTAACTCTGTTCTTTTTTAATTGTCATTGTCACTTTTTGAGACACTCAATTCTCTCATCAATATCTCTCAAAATATATAACTAAATATATTGAAATATAGACTCATATTAAAACTCTATTCGTAAAGAATTTTATGGTACAGTTTACAATTTTTCAACCAATATGTGTTTGTAGAAATTGAATTCAAAGACTCACCTCGTAAAATAAAAGCGTCAATTATTTAGAACAGAGAGTATTTACGAAATCTTCTTTAGTTATATATAGACATAACACACTGATACTCCATACAATCAAGCTAGGCTGGAGCAAAATGAGCATGAAATCCTGACAACCATAATCGTTTAAGCTAGTGAATAGAGATTGTGTGATTTGGGAATGATTAATGCAATTATTTAAGAGATCCGATCAAATGCTTTATTCATTTATTGACTTGCAATAACTCTTGCGAGTCTTACATTATAAGACGGTCCTATTATATAAAAAAAAACTTCATTTATTAATACTAAATGAGCAAATTTTTATAAAAACTAGTTTTCACGGATATATTTTTGAGAAAATTGTCGTAAATAAATAATATTTATAAGTAGTAACTAATATAATACGTGAATATTTCGTACTCCGTTTCTTTTATATTAATAATATATATACTAGTTTTTAACCCGTGCAAATTGCATGGGTATAATTTTAAAAACATCGATATAGTGATTAATATTTAAAAATGTTAAACCAAAATACATGTATATTTTTATACTCTATTTTTTTTATAATGATAATAGTTTAAAACACGTACAAAAATTGCAATTGTTTAAAGCTCACACATATGTTAAATCTGTGAAAAAAAAATGCAAGAATTTAGTGTCAAAACATGATAACAAAATTTTTAGATTTACTCATTTTAGTGGAGGAGCTCAGTATCTATAATGAAATCCTTTAGAGTATTATTTTAATGGAATGCTCTAAAATCTACTTAACAGAGTTTTATAGTTCATTTATTTTATAGTAAGTCTTGCTTGCGACGGGTCATAATTTGTAACGGATATTTTGTGAGATAAAATGGATAAAAAAGGAGTTAGTGGAGAAAGGGGACCACATGAATAGTGTTGGAGAGAGAGAAAAAGTGGGTATTTTGTGAGAGGAAACGGTATCCGTCACAAGCTTGCGACGGATAGTGTCGTTGCAAATAAAAATTTGTGTTTATTTTATTAACTTTTTTAGATCTCATTTTTAAAATCGAAAATTGAAACAATACTATATATTAACATTCTTTTGTTGAAAACTATTTCGTATTCAAAAAAATTACTCAAATTTAGTAATATCTCGAAAATTTGCTAGTATGATGGTCAAAAGGTTAGAGTTAAAAGCTTGTAAAATAATAAAACAACATTATTTGCTTTACCATTTTTTTTATCATTTATATTTTCATTGTCTAATGTTAGAGTCAAAGGTTCATCTTTTTATTTTATTTGTTCATTATTGATAGTGTGTGGACTATTAGAAAAATTATGCATTTTAATATTGTATTATTTCTGCAACATAAATGGAATTGAGGATGATGGTTCATTGAAGTTTTGTATTGATTATTCGTTAAAATTCAACTAACAAATAAAAGTTGGTTTTTCATAAATTAATTCCATATTTTTTGTGGCGGATCCTACATTGATGAATGTGATGATGTGGACGTACGAAATTGCACGAAATGTTCTTGTATTAATATAGATAAGATGGACCATCTCACAATATAAAACCGTCTTATTATATCATTCGTGATTTATGATTTATGATTTATGACACAACATATCGTCATCTTTATTTCTCTGTGCTTCATTAGTTAATGCCTTACGCACATTACATTATTATTGTCATACACTCCTAACAGTCATAAGTCACGCCCACTTCATTCTGTCTCTCATTTCCTCCAATTGGTTTCTAATCAATTTATTTATCTGCTCTAATTATTTGTTTATCTTTCGCTTTTTTTAAAAAAGAAAGTAAGATTAAATTGTTCATCAAAGACATTCTCAAATAAAAAGATAACAATTAACTCAAACGGCTCAAAATGAAATAAGTAAACAATTGACTGGGACGTATAAAACAATTACTTCGTATAAAAGATCTCATTGGAAAGCAAGCCAATTGCAAAATATCGCTTAAGATATCTTTAATCTGGTGATGTCGTTGTTATATTCCTGCAATAAATAAGATAACCCACAGCCTCGTTCGTGAGACGATGAGAATGTAATAATACCTTTATTTACAGCTGTAAAAAAGAAAAAAGATATAATAATTTTCTCATTTAAATAAAAAGAGAAACAGAGTTACACCGACCTCAACTTAAAAGCATGAGGATGGGGATGAGCATGAGGTAATACTTTCAACAAATAATGCACATGCGCCTCATTTAATTTTAAACATAACGATTGCTCCATGTTGAACTTTTTGATGGAGCTCGGATTTGAACTTATCAAGCGCGAAAATTCTTAACAGAGATAAACAAATAATTAATTATAGTATAAAACAGATTTGAAAAAAGTATAAGAAAAATGTAATTAAAAACTTTGAAATTTTTTCCTTTTACTAAAAACAAGCATGCCTATAGCCCTCTCTAGCTCCGTCAAATGGCAGAGTCAGCGAAAGTAAAGTGGTAATATTATAAAGTTATTTTGAAAAAAATCAAAAATTTAAAGTAAAAATATTGAAAATTTTCAACATTAACGAGGATAAGCGACCCTATCAGCCCCCTCGCTTCACCACTAGCTACGTCACTGTCACTGTCACTGTCACTGTTGCAATGAACTGTTGAAACTGGTATACGTATTTTTCAACAAATCTTGCACTAACGGCTATTCAACATGAGAGCAACAGACATGAAAAGTTGTTGTAATAGTTGAATAATTGTGTTATGTCTACCAATCTTTAACTTACACGTGTCTCTCCAACGTTTTTCTTAGTAAAGATTTTGTGTAAGTGGGTCATTAAATTAAATATAAGTAATACAATTAATTTTTTTTTATTGTGGAGAAAATTAAATATAAGTAATTGTTGTATCGTTAAGTATTTTTCCAAGGTGTTTGTTGAGATGATTAATTCATAATTCAATCTATGAAAATAACGATTGCGTTTATAGTTTAAAATAATATGTAACCGTGTTTAATTTGATTTTAGGTTAATTAGTAGACTTCATCCTAACAATTAATTTATGTAATTGATATAGACTCTCCCTTGTATATATGGCCTTTTGGTTTTTGATATAATACTTACCTTTCAAAAAAAAAAAAAAAAAAAAAAAAAACTGAACTGTATAAAGCCGAATTGAACTAAATGAATTACAAGAGTTAATTTGCGAAGAGATAATCTGGCCGGATTGGAACTGAATGAAAATAAACTGAATTAAATTTAAGTCGGAAAAACAAGGTCTAATGACTACATACATGTGTTTGTTAGATGACATATTCCCGGCGCTTTTTTTTCTGAAGTAGGCATCCTAAGTTCCTAACCCTAATCCGACCTAGCAAGTTGGTTTACCTAATAGCATTTTGGTCTAATCTAATTTTCAAATATAATGCTAAAAACAGGATATTGTATTAACATATTTAATTTATGCATAAAAATAATATAATTGTCACACACTCTATTAATTACCACACATTTTCTTAATTTTGTTTATTTAATTTGATAGTCAAATCTACTAATAAAATTTATTTTTCTTATTCTACTATCATTATTCGTTATCATAATTAAAACTACGGGTTTAAGCAAAGATTTGTTTTACTTCCCTTTAATTCTCAACCATTCATATAATTAATTCCCTAACCCTAGCTCATTAATTGAACGCGTCACCATACTTGTAGTACATGTCTAACTTTTCTTAGACGATTACTTTTTGATAATCATCTTATTTATTTATATATATTCAACATAAAAATCCGTCATAAACTAGTGATGTGAGATAAAGGGATAGATGAAATAAGTAACGGGAAAGGCAAGTGAGAATGATCAAGCTTGTGACGGTCACAACAAAACGGCTTGATTTATTATCGGTTTTTCTAACGTGTGCCCATTAGGCACACATTAATAGTTTAAATACAGAAAGATTCACACCATATTTTCATTAATAATGATAAAATGAGTTCATACCTAAAAATCAGATGAGAATATGTTGTAATTATTAATGTTCTCCCTTAGGCCACACGTTAAAAAAACCGTTTATTTATTGACACTAGTTAGAGTATCTAATTACGTTGGTAATGTTATGAAATTTTTCCTATTGGTTAATCATAGCTCTATAATCCCTTTTATTAGTCAAAACAATTCATTTGATACTGTACCGATTGCTGCTGCTTTTGTATGAATATAATATTTACCACGTGATACTTGAAAAGTGAAAACACTAAAAACCCAAAATTTTCGCATGAATTCTTATTTGTGACGCGTCATAAAGTAAAGTCGCAAAAACGGCTTAAATAATAGGCAAATTTAACAAATATAATCCCAACTATCACACTTCTTCTCAAAATAATCCCAACTTTCAATATTCTCCCAATAATCCCAACTTTCATACCACCTTTCTCAAAATAGTTTACTTTGACTGATAAGTCTTAAAAAGGTTATGATTTTTGCGGAAATATTAATAGTTGAGATTATTTTGAGAAGAAGAATGATAGTTGGGATTATTTTGAGAATAGTTGTATGAAAGTTGAGATTATTGCGGGAATATTGATAGTTGAGATTATTTTGAGAAGAAGAGTGATAGTTGAGATTATATTTGTTAAATTTCCCTAAATAATAATGGTGTTAAAAGAAAATGGTTGTGATGAGATTTTTCCAAGTATCATTTTGTCACAAAAAAAAGAATAACTATTTTTTGATCCATTGATACCTTGGTTGGTAACTAATAACGGGATTTATAGATGATAAGAACGTCTTTAAAATAACTGTATTATCCTTTTAGAAAGTAACTCAAGCTTGTAAGTTTATAACGACTAATAATATTGCTCCGTATGTTTAACTTTCATTTCAAATATATATAATATAACTACTATAACGTCCTGATATTATGATCTGAAAAGACAGTGTCACTGTAAGATTGTCCTTATAGTCGATCAAGGAACGATATCGTTAAAGTACGATTAGCTTAAAGATATTTTCGAATTACGATCAAATCAAATCATCTAATAGTTATAATTCATAACAATGATTAACATAATCACTCAATAATCACAACACTCTATATTACTCTAATTAATGTCTCTTAGTTAAGCTAGCTATAACCATTGGGATATTATTCTTATTTGAGACAACAAATGGTCCACCAAATTAATTAAATAAGGACCAAAACATTTATTAAAAAAAACACCAAAGCATTGTACATCTTTACTAGCTTCATCCTCACCTCATCAATTTAAATTCACTTGAATTATCATTGTGTAGTACAACAATAATCAAATTACATGTATAAAGCTTGTACTTCTCACATGCTACCCTCTATAAATCCACTTGCTTAATTTCTTAATCACTTAATTAATTTAATTAAAATCCCACTTTAGCTTAAAAAGTGAGATTTTCTTGGTATGTATATCACACTTCATTAAGATCTATAAATCCTTAACCCTAACCATCTTATTGTGTTCTTAATCATTCTGAGTAAATCAGGGTGTCCATCGTCGGCAACAGTGATCTTGGTATGTATATCACAGTTCATTACGATCTCTAAAATCCCTAACCCTAACCACCTTATTATCTTCTTAATCATTCTGTGTAAGTCAGGGTGTCCACCGTCGACAAATCATTGTCATCTTAATCATTCTGTGTAAATCAGGGTGTCCACCATCGACAACAGTATTCTTCACTAGTTACATACTTCCTTGATGTTTCCTTATCAAAAAGGTGACTTGTGTTTCCATGTCCCCAATACCACTAATGATGAGCAAGATATGATGATTAATGGTGTTGTTAATGTACCTAATTTACTTAATTTTGATAATCATCATGCTAATTACCTTGCTAATAACAACTCATTTCCTTCTATAAGTAATAATAATACTCCAAATAATAGAAAACATTGGTCTACAAACTCATTAGTAAATGGTGAAGGTAATACTACTAGCAATGTTAATCAAGGTAATAAGATCATTAGTGGTAATGATAATACAAACAAGAAGGTTATTCACCGCGAAATCGAGCGTCAAAGAAGGCAAGAAATGGCTAATCACTTCTCCTCTCTTCGTTCAATCCTCCCTTTGGATTATATCAAGGTTTGTTCTATGTTTTTTTGTTATTTTGATTTGATTAGTTTTTTTTTAATTATTTATGTAGTCTATTTGTTAAAAAGCATGAATCTTTTTGCACAAATAGAAGTGTCGTACATTCAATACAAATCTAACTCATATTATATGCAATTTTAACTAGCTTTTAAAATTTTTAACTTACATTTAATTTTTTAGGTGTTAAACCAAAATCTTATTGAGTTTCTATTTATATTATTGAGTTTCAATATAATACGGAGTATTAGGTTAATTTTTTTTATAAAGGTGCTCAAATTTTTTTTCAATTAAACTCATAAAATTTATATATAAGTTTAATTTAAGTCTTTTGCTATAAAGTTTCAAATCTATATTACCAACTGTATACAACTGGTTGTATAATTCACTAATTGATCTTTTTGTTAATATATATGGTTGCCTAGGCCTTAATTAATCCCAATTTATACAATTTATGTTATGGATTGTATAAATTTTCACTTCTTGCAATACCCAAAATTTTTAATCAATAGTACATTACAATTTGTAGTTCTTTTTTATTTATCAGTTCATTATTATTTACGATGTTTTCAGGGAAAACGATCGATGAGTGATCATATTTTTGAGGCAACAAAGTACATTAAAGACCTAGAGAACAATGTTAAAGAGCTAGGGTTTAAGAGAGACCACCTCAAAAAAGCATGTTCATCTTCAATATCAACCAAATTACAAGGAAATGTTGGATGCACATCAACTAATACTTCATCATCTTCAAAAGATGAATGCAATGTGAGCATCCATACCTTCTCGAAAGCGATCGAGATTGAAATTTGTGCCGGGTTAGAGAAGGATCCTTTCCCTCTTTCAAAGGTGCTTAAGGTCTTGAATGAAGAAGGGCTTGATGTTGTTAGTTGTGTTTCTTCTAAATTAAATAACAAATGGATTCATGTTATTCATTGTCAGGTAGTTTTTTTCTACTTTTACTAAATTTTTAGCCTCTTTTTTGCAATTAATTAAGTGTCTAATCATTTACTCGATCCATTTGTTCAATATATGAGACGGGTATTTTAATTAACTGTATGTAAATGAAATGAACAGATAGACTATAAATTGCGTAAGTTATATGTTTTGACTAGTTTTTTAATTAAGTGTATGTAAATGAAATGAACAGACGGATTAAGAGTTGTGTAAATTATATGTCTTGTGATGAATTTACTAAATTTTAGGGCTTTTTTTTGCAATTAATTAAGTTTCAAATGATTTACTCGCTTTATTTGTTCAATATATGAGACGAGTATTTTAATTAACAGTATGTAAATTAAATGAAATGAACAGCCGGATTATAAATTGCGTAAATTATATGTTTTGACGAGTATATTAATTAACTGTATGTAAATTAAATGAACAGACGAACTATAAATTGCGTAAATTATATGTTTTGACGAGTATATTAATTAACTGTATGTAAATGAAATGAACAGACGAATTATAAGTTGCGTAAATTATATGTTTTATGATGAATTTCAGGTTGATGAAGTAGCATCAATTGATTCATGTAAACTACAATGGAGATTAACAAGTGAGATTAGTTGATATGAAACAATTAGAGCATGATTACTCCAAGAGTCCAAGGTTTGTTCTTTTGACCATGTTTTTCATTTTTCATAGTCAAAAAGTCAATAGTACATTAATTTTGGAGGCATTGACCTAAGAATTCAATTCTTAACTTATAGTGAATGGATTTATACTTCTCGTATATACTATATATAACCGATAAATCCTTAGATCAACTAGTAACAGATTGTTCTAACATAATCAGAGGTTTCGTATTTGAGTCCTGAAAATGCAGCAGTGTTAAAACTCACGCGAGAGTTCTAACGCTCTAATGATGGTACCCGGTCGAACTTTATTTAATTTTACAATAAACTTGGATGCATGGAATGAAATAATAGAATTTGTGGGTGGAGATTTTATTCATCTCTTACTTCACTAAATTAAAGTCTTTAATGTTACTAAGATCATTGCAATAACTCAAATTTTGTCATCAATATATGCAGAATAAATTCGGAAAACTGATCTTCTTGTCATCAATTGATTTTAAGATGAAATCTCATTTATAAATTAAATGATGGATTTGATGCTTTTGTATCTATAAGCTTGATGCGACAGAACAAGTGGTATCAGAGTCGGTAGTTCTGAAAATCACCTCAGACTACAGATACGCGATGTGGTGATGTATGTGCTCGAAATAAGACGATATCTCTTATGAGTATGTCAATGTGTAATAGAATAACATTCTCTACATTAGCCTGAGAATAAGAGTGAGAGACTAGTTAATAAGTTGGTGAACTTCTCCTCATGCCTGACCTCATGATCGTATAAAAATCGGTATATCGTTCTCAGATCTCTGGTGTCTGCTACGGAAAACTCAACAAATGTCTAATTGATGTACTATATACTGTAATAAAATGTTTTATATTACATAAGGTCAATTCAATTTGGCCAATTTGATGTATTTTAAGATGTAATTTGTACCTTATTTGGCTTATTAATGAGGTCATGGGTGATTATTGGTTACACAAATTAAGGATCACCATCTTATAAAGTCTTAAACTTTACATGTTTTGTCTTACTACTTTTGCATAGTATTGTGAACGTCAATCTAATTACTACATGCATCCAAGTAGGATCGATCTGGCAAAGTTGACCCGAGTTGAATGCCTTGAGCGGATAAAACTGATGCGAGATTCAGAAATGACCTTAAATTGTCAGACCCAGTTATATATTTATATCCGAAACCCTAAGTAACTCGATCAATTTTGATTCAAACTTTAACTGACCCATTGTTGAGGGATCCATCCAGAACTACCCAACCTGTAGTTAAGCTGATCTGAAAGATCCAAAATGACTTACATTAACCCAAAATTACAAGTATTAAGTCATATTAATATTTTACTCCTATACATTAAAATAAATGATTAATTGACTGTATAGTCCAAAATAAATCATTAATTTATAAAAATATTCATTGTAAGTCACATCATTAGTATTACATTAATTAAAATGATTTAACCATTGATCCGAAAATAACCTAACCGTAATTAGCTTTACAAAAAATGACTCGATCCAAAATAAATCGATAATTTATTGGTATCAAATTTGACCCAAAACTCGAGATAATCTAATCTGACCCGACCAAACCAAACCCATTAATCCATTAGCTATGCACCTCTACATCCAAGGCGTCGAGCACATATATATAATCCAATATTATACGTAGTATATCATTTAAATCAATAAGTCTCAAATGACATAATATAACGTCACTTTTACATAAGGATACTTCGGATTATATGGATTTATTGTCCGAAACTGATTTAGATCCTCGTCATTACCTTTTAACCTTTAAATATTATCTCGAAACGATCTAACGGTCACAATATTAAGTAATGGATAATGGCGATGTCATAATGTGTAAGAGAAATCATTTAATAAAATAAACTTATTAAAGATAATAGATTATCTATTATTATTTTAAGGTAATGAAGAGAATTCCAACTCTTTTAAAATCGAAAAAGTAATACACCACCGTCTTATCTTATACAGTAAAGAAAAGCAAATCAAGAACTTAGAAAGGGTTGGTTTGAAAAAGGATTTATGTTTAAAAGAAGGGATAACGGGGATTGAGGGATATTTATTTTACTGTGTACTAATTTCAGATTTTGAACAAATCGTAAGTCTTGTAAATGGTACGCATAACTTTCTCATTCTCTTATTTTGTTTCTTTTTAATATTAACGGGTTTTAGGGTCGGATCAGGATCTTGCCGACCAGATCCAGACCCGTTTTTAAACATGTGGATCCATATCCGATAGGGTCCAAAATATAAGGATCCATATCTTATCTATTAGGGTAGGGTCTGATCTGGACCAGATCCAAGAGTGGTTGTCATCCCTAATCAAGACTTGTCATATTATTGCATGTCGTATCTGAACTTTTTTTTTTCTCGTAGGCAAGAATCAAATCCTAAACTATATAACTTGGATAAAAAAGTTCTTATCACTTGAACAATGATCGAGCCAACTTGGCCAATATAACGCTAATTCGTTATGAAACCCGGTAACTCATAATGTCTTAGCGTCCATTCGTCCAACATATGTCAGTCGAGTTACCGGCCGCCGGGTCCATTGGTTATCTTATCATTACTAAGATATGACAATGACAATGTAGTAGACGTTAAAATTAAGAGGTCCATGCATGGCAAGCAATTCATGCAGGATGTTGTAATTCCACCAACAATATCACTGCCATTACTATTCTTAATCAAAGAAACTTCTGGTTCGAGGGTTCTTGCTCTTAATTAGAGGGCCGTCTTTGGAATTAATGGTGTGGGACAATCACCTCGAAATAGTAAATTATTAAAGATTGCATTTACATTAAGGGAAATAGTCTTTTGTTGGTGATGATCCATGTAGGAAATATGGACTTATATTTGATCAATAATAACCTTAATCGAGACAGCGTGTAGGTATACTGTTCTAAATCAGTTGGAGCTCCACACAGGTGCTACTTGTACTTCGTGGTCACCGGCTGATTACAGGGTCAACGTCTCCTTTTGCACTTTGTTGAAGAGCAAAGACGGAAGTGAGAACTCTTCTCGATAGTATAGGAGAAATGGAAAAATAAAATTTATGTAGGTTGATGGGATGATTTTATAGGCAAGGAAAATCTCTAACAGCAGAGCCGGCTGGATCCGCCGGCTCGGCTCGCGCCTCTATAGTATAGTCTAGTTAACATTGATAGTTTACGTCTATATACAAGGATAAGATCACTCTCCGACTATTAATTCTTTTAATGCGGGACAAATTAACAATAAGCTCACAAGCAAATGAAATTTCATCCAAAAACCGGCCAATTGATAATAAAAGTAGTAGTTCACTAGCTAGTTTATAAACATGTTTTTTTTTTTTTTTCTCAAAGGAGCGCGCACTTAGTCGCATTATAATAAGGGGAGGGGGGTTCGATCCTGGGACCTATTGTCCACAATACCTCCGTCTTAACCACTAGACTAAGACATATTTTCTCACTATTAGTACGTTGAAATGGCAGACTGTTTTATTTATCCACATATTTAAAATGAGTCTTTAGATCTTTTAGCTAAATTTTAGAACTCGATTCAAACTCTCGTATTTTTCTATTTTAACTCAAGACCGAAGTTCAGAAAATCAGACTCGTGAAAAATATCTATAACAATATGTAAGCTCACTAGTCCCTACCCAACTCAATTTTACCTATATTTTTTTTAATGAGAGGTTGAATTTTCTCGGCCTATTCATTCCCGCACTATCACATGTATCATTCATGTCACCTTTTTGAGAGGCCACAGTGGTCAAGTGGTCGTCGACTCAACTGATAGTCGAACCTAAATCTTCTCAACTCCTACATTTCTACAAGTTTCAAGGTTTAACCTAGCTATTACTCGATTAACCCCACTTGTTTCGTTTTAACTATTCATAGGTCTTAAGCTAGCTAATTAAAAGTGCGTGGGAATTTTTTTTTTTTTTTGAAAGAAAAAGTGCGTGGGAATTAGTACATCAAAATTAAGCTAACTAATTAATCAAATCAATTTAAATTAGCGATAATGATTTTTTTGTACAATATCTCTATTGAAAAACTGTCTTTTTAAAAAATTTCGTCAACGCATAGTGGGATTAGGGATGTTAGTGGGGTGGGTCTTGGCGGGTCTCGCTCCGCACCCGCCCCACGTGGAGCGGGTGTGGGTAATGATTTGGTGGGTCGTGGGGCGGGGATGGTTTTCAAACGCATCATTCGTCGCGGGTCGCGGGGCGGGTGCGGGTATCACATGAGACCCGCCCCATACCCACCCCGCCCCACACCCACCCCGCTCGTCCCGCCCCACATGTCCCCGCCCCGCTTATACCCACCTAATAAATAATAATATCTAATAGTAATATATAGATAAAAAATACTCCGTATAACTTAAAAGATTAAAAAAAAAAATTTAATAAATAAGTAACCTCTACCAAGTAGTCCTATCAGGCCCTAACAAGTAAGTAACTTCTACCCAGTAGTCCAATAAGGCAATAATCACTAGTTCACTACTTAGTATTTCGTATTTGGGTTGTTGTTTGTGAATGTGTTTCGTGGTATATTCGTATGTAAAACCGTTTCAGGGCTCAACGGACTCTTGTTAATTGAATGTTAAGGCATTTTGCGAAAACTTATTTGCATAAGTAGTACGACTAATATATTTTAGATTTACGATTTACATTTTTTGAGAAGTTAAGCGGGTCAACGGGTCCCCGCGGGGCGGAGACGGTTTTGAAAGGTTCAACCCACCGCGGGTCGTGGGGCGGGTGCGGGTGCACATTAAAAGTTCGCGGGACGGGCGCGGGTTGACCCCTCCGCACCCGCCCCGCCCCGCCCCATTGACATCCCTAAGTGGGATCAATGACAACAGAAAGACAGCTAAAAATAGTTAGACAAAAGAGGCCCATGCAATCAAAATGAAGTGGAAGCCAGCTTCTTTATCTTCCAAAAACAGTCACAACCTAATTTGCATTGCATGATTGCATTGTGAACGTTTGTACGAAGTATAATTATTAATTAGGTTCCTATATTTAATCGAATAAAAATACGATAAATAGGGGGCTAATTTCAAAACTTTTAGTTAAATTTTTGACCTCAATTGGATAACGTTTTAACTCCGATCTTTTACGAATAGATAAAAATGTACTTCCCCTATTTTTATATAATGTACCCATTTTATTAAAATACATCACCCATATATTCAATAAATGGTACATCAAATAAATACGGAGGAAGTACAACATATGAACATGCTTGTAGTAGATTCAAAATGTGAAAATAATAGTTTTTTTAAAGGAAAAATAAAGATTACGTTAAGAGTAAATTGACGAATATTATCAGATTCAAAATGTGAAAATAATAGTTTCTTTAGAGGAAAGATAAATATTATATTAAGAGTAAATTGACCAATATCATCAGCTTTAAAATAAGGAAATAATAGTTTTTTTAGAGGAAAGATAAAGATTAGATTAAGAGTATATTGATGAGTATTATTAGGTTCAAATTGTGAAAATAATAGTTTTTTTTTTTGAGAAAAGATAAATATTATATTAAGAGTAAATTGACGAATATTATCAGATTCAAAATGTGAAAATTATAGTTTTTTAGAGGAAAGATAAAGATTATATTAAGAGTAAATTGACGAAGATTATCAGATTCAGAATGTGAAAATAATAGTTTTTTTTAGAGAAAAGATAAAGATTATAGCTAGTAAGAGTAAATTGACGAATATTATCATATTCAAAATGTGAAAATAAGAGTTTTTTTAGAGGATAGATAAAGATTATATTAAGAGTAAATCGACGATTATTATCAGATTCAAAATGTGAAAATAATAATTTTTTGAAAGATAAAGATTATATTAAGAGTAAATTGACGAATATTATCCTTCTTGTACCAAAACTTTAAAATTACAATTAGATGTGTCTTTTTTAAACTTATTAGCACGTAACGATTATTTGCTTTACATTTATTTAACAGGTCTATTAAATAAATAACAAGATTTCATATGTCTTTTTTAAACTTATTAGCACGTAACGATTATTTGCTTTACATTTATTTAACATGTTTATTAAAATAAATAACAAGATTTCATGTATAATACGATTTTATTTGCATTGTTAGAAACGTTTTACACACTACCATATTTCGATTTTTTTTGTATCGAAAGTCACAATGGAATACATATGCTAATAAAATTTGAACCTAAGTTACAAATATATTTATGCCTTATAAGCTCGTAACTTTACTAGATAAGTTAATAGACATTTATTAGCGCGCGGATAATGTGCATACCTTTTTATTCTACTCCCTTTTAAAAAAAAAACGAAAAAAAAAAATAAAATAAAATAGAAGTAGAGCAAATTAAAATTAGGAAAATTAGATAAATATTTAGAACATGAGATATTTGTGCCAAAAGGGCAGCAATTAGATCAAGTAAATGTCAATTTAAGATTTTCACGTCGGCATGTCCACAATAATGAGCTAAGATATTTACAATGATCTCTTATCCTTTCGGTAACGTTCGTTGTTTACCTTTAGTTTTAGTATAAAGTCGAAAAAAATGAAGTAAATTGATTATACGTTAGATGATAAGTGGACTAAATTAAATGTATACGATCAAATTGCTTGTTAAATGCATTGTGAAAATAGAACGGTAGTAAACATTTAATTGAAATACATCAAAATAAAATAGTAAATGGATGGTACATCCGATGTATTACCTTCAATTTATAGTTTTTGAGCATCACAGTAATAAAAATTTTGAGTTTTGTTTTAGAAATTATGAGTTTTTTTATAAAATTTTTGTGTTTATTTATTTAAACATTAAACTCTAAAAAATCACAATAAAACTCAAAAATATTACATATGGGTTTAGTAGAATTTAGTTACGGCGAAAAAAACTAAAATTTAACGTATAAACTTTAATATACTCGAAAAAATACACATTGAAAAGTAAAGTTTGTGGTAATGAGCTCAAAAAAAAATACATATATGCTTAAAAAATTAAAAATTAAAGGTATTACCTCCGATCTACATTCCTTTTTAACAAATCAACAGAGGGAAGGGCGTAATAATGATCTATCACAAATTCTCATTTGTGACCGCATTTTAGTCACAAACTTGCGACGGGTCAAATATTACCCATTTGGGTAGGAAAAGATAAAGTATTTGCGATTTTCAATGCTTTGTCTTATATAAACAAGTGGGAGAACTTGACCCGTTACAAGCTTATCCGTCATAAGGAGACCTACCGATGATCTATTGCTAATTAGTCTTAATCAAGTGTATGACAATCTAATAATAGACCCTTCTCAATTAGTCTAATAATCACTATTACGAGTCTAACTACAAAAAGTACAAATTCTTACGTAAAACGATTTTATACGGTAAAATCGAATGCCATTTTCTTTATGCAATCTTACTAACATACGAGTAACTTTCCCATTAACATAATTTTGTAAGAAGCTAAGGCTTGCTAGTAAACTTAAAATATCGGGAATGGAATCAGAAATTAAAACTATATTGCATAAGCGGAATACTAAAATATAAATCGATCGATGGTATAAAATTTCAGTACTATCCAAATTATAAGAAATATTTTAATAATCGTGTATTAGTAAAATGAACTAATGTAAATATTTATGGTGATGAATTAGACATTTGCGATACAAAACACGTATCAGCGGATGATGCTATCTTTTCGATTCTTCCTTGATTCTTTAAGATCTTATACTCTTCCCAATGCATTTTTACTGCCCTTCATTCAATTTTATTTACTTGCCATGCTCTCAATTATCAGAAATTCTTGCTTCAAATCGAAATAAGATGGCTCAAATGTCATCATCTTTTTAATAAAATGAAACCATTTAATAACAAAATGTTTTATCGCAAATTCGTTACTCTTTCCCCTGAAAATGATGGTAATATTTTATCAAAAAATTGTTAACATTTTAATGCAAAAATGGTATAATTAGCCCGTCTTATTTCAGACGGGAAAACAGCCCGTCTGAAATAAGAATTTGCCCTCAATTATTACTGTCTACCTTCTCCTCTCTACATTTTTTAGGAGATAAAAAATCAAAAAGAGCTGAAATTAAGCCGGAAAACACAAGTAGTAGATTTTTTAGGAGATAAAACACATTATAAATGTAAATAAAACTCTCGTAACAAATAACTCTCATAAGTCATATCGATCTCCATGGCATAGATATACTCAGACTTTTCAAATACATGACACAAAAGTAAAATATAAACTCAACACGAAGTCAATAAGTTAGGGTTTGGGTTGAAGGGTTCGTGGCCCGTTTAAATGTGACACGAACGCAAACTCGACACAACCTGATGTGTTTGCCAGGTATAATAACGTGGTATTTTATCCTAATAAAAAAAAATCAAAACCGAGATAAGTTTATAAATTTTTTTGTTTAAGATAGACATATTTCTCTTAAATAAAAAACAAGTCAAATAGACAAATGAGATATATTAAGAAATAGAATATGTAGCTAGAAGTATATGATAAACTTATCCCATTTATTTATAAAAATTATCAGTTAGTTTAATGTTATAAGGATTAGGATTATTCTAGTTTGGATCGGTTGGGAAGGCAGGATCAAATCCACAGAGCAGATTATAACACTATAAGGAGTCGTTTGGTTACATACGGGAACTTTCAATTCCTAGGAAGTTTCATATCACATGATTTTACAATTCATGTGAATTAGAAAAATGTTGTTTGGTTACATGTAGGCATTGTAATTCATGTAGGCATTCCCACTTACCTGGGGGGCCTAGGTAAGCAACTTCCTCCATTATGGAGAAATTTGGAATTCATGGGAAGTTCAAATTCACGTGAATTTGAGTAACCAAACAATCTAGCCATTTTGCAATTCACATGAATTAAAGTTCCTGTGTAATTTAGTGGGTAACCAAACGACCCTAAGATTGTAGAATTATATTATGATCCTATCTTTATAAATTTTCAAATAGATATAATCGTAAGATTCTACAATTATAATAAAATCATAAAATCCATAATTGATGAAACATTTTTTTATTCATACAAACACATAATTATAAAATACGAATCGAATTGAATCGAATCGTGATTCTAATAACGTAAGATGGATATAATTTGACGGGCATGCATTAAAATAGATTGAATGCAACAAGTTGTATGTAAAATATTTGTGTTGCAGGAACTCATACCGTAAGGGCATGCGTCACCCAAAGGAGTAAAATATAGAATCCATAATCATATTATTATATACAAATTTTCATTTTTACGGTTGATATTCGTCACGTACTTATCACGGGTGAAGTAAAACACATGTAAATAAATAAGGCAAATTATTTTTAATTTTTTATACATTTGATTTTTTGTTTTATCAATTTATATAAGTGATATTCCACCAGTTACAAATTTATAACGAATATACCCATAACGAAAGACTCGTTAATTATTTTATTAAGTACACTCGACATAGTACAATGATGTTAGCCATCTTAGTTGTAAAGTGAAATTTCTGATTGCCAAATATCGGGGATTTGCTAATGCAATACGGAATTTAATAACACGAAATAAATCACTTTTATGTCAACTTTAATTTTATATAGATATTAGTTCACTTAAATGATAAAATTATGATAGATAATACTAATATTTTGGATTCGATTTGATTAATTCTTATCCGCAATAGAACATAGTTTTTCATTTACATGGTACTAGCGTAACACCCGTGAAAATTCACGGGTTGTTCAATTTTAATTTTGACGGGAAATGATCAATTAAAGTTGTTAGATATACTAATAATATATGTGGTGTATATGTAAATATTTTAAAGAAAAATAGAAAAGAATATCTATAACATATGATAAGAACATATTGACATTAAAAGTTTGACGTATAACTTGAAAAGCGTAAAATATAATTAAAAAAATGTAAACTTATAACTTTCCAATAAAAGGAGGTTTTAGTAATAGAATAGAAAAAAAATATAAGGGGTGAAAAAGATTAATTGAGATAAAATAAGATTTAGGAAAGAGAGAGAATAAAAGATAAATAAAGTAAAAAAGAGAAATCTAAGTAATTACTATATGGTTGAAATATTAATTAATAAAAATAATAATATTATAATATTTATAATATTTAGGGAATCTCGGTATAATATTTAGGGAATCGTGGAATGATTATAATAATAATAATAATAATATAATACATAAAAATATATGACTTGGCATAAATTGAGGGTTCTCATTGGTCTACGAAATTGATTTCCGTGAGAGTGAATCTGAGTGAGCGAAAGAATGAACGGTGGAATATTAGCGTGCCACGTATGCAGTTTTACATTCTTCTTTTATAGTAATAATGATATTTGGTAACTTATAATTGAAACTAAATTCCGTAATTTAGACATTTTAAGTTTTTGGAAACTCGTATAATTTGGAATTGGAATTAGGCGGAATTGCTCACCAGTTCTAACCTAGCTAAAATTTAATCGCCACAAATTTCTACCATATAGGAGTTATTTCAAATTAAATCAATTACTATTTACGTATTTTTATGCAAATTACATCGCAATATATTTATTTATGATATTTTTTTCAAATTACAAATATTTTATGTGTCAATATTAATTTTTTTTCAATTAAGCCAATTCTAATTCCAATTTCATGAATTTCTTAATTGAACTTTGAAATTGGTTTTAAAATTGAATTTAAAGTTTTTAATTTTACAATTGTAATCGTAGAAATAAAATCAATTTCGCGTTTTCAAACTGTAACTAGAAGAACTCTTCATTTGAAGTAAACAAGTGATTTCGAACTTTCCTCTTTTTCTTTTTCCACAATCTCTGATCTACATCTTTATTATTCAACTTTTATAAATTCAATTAATGAATACAATATTCTACATATATATTTAACTTTGATTATTAGACACATTAGTTGTTAGAACAAAATATGATAAACGATTATTTGCAATCGGCATCAAGACTATTTCCTAAGCTTCCACAACAAACAATATGAGGGTTGTTTGGTTGCCACTGAAATAATACAGGTATTGTAGAAATGTAAAATCCCGTGATTTATAAAAAAAAGATAGGTTGTTTGATTGACATAAATTTTGGAAAATACAGGAATTGGAACTTCCCATGAATTTCCAATGCCTACATAATGGAGGAACTTGCTTAAATACTCCCACTGGTCATTGGAAATTCATGTGGAATTTAATTCCTACATTGGCAACCAAACACTTTTCACAAATTCACCCGAACTGGATGTGGGAACTTATTTCCCATGAATTGTAAGTTCCAAGAAAAATTAACTTCCCTAATTAACCAAACGACGATGATTTTGTTGATACACAAAAAATTTCGGAGAGACGGTCTCTCAATAGCGTCATTGGAAGACCTCTCACATGTTAGGGGAGGTAGTTGTTACGGTCTCTCAGAAAACCTAATATTCTTGATGACCATATTGGTTGCAGAACATACTTATATACAAATAATGAACATGAACTACTGAAGGGGAAATACCATGTTCTTTTTGGCTCAATTTCAGTTACTTTCAATTTTGCTTGTTTGTATTCCATTAAATTTTATTTACATTTAATCAATTATGTTCAGTTAATCTTTTCACAAAATTAACTTTTAATTCAACAAAATCACTCCAGCTCAGTTTCACCAATTTAGTTCAATTAAATTTTACTCCTATTAATTCAATTCAACTCGATTCAGCTGAAAAGAATTGGGCCTAACTCGTGAATAATTCGTTTACTACTAATAATTAATCCCTTTTAAATCATTCACGTTTCATTAAAATATTTCACGCAAAATAATAAAAATGTAAACAACTTACGGTTGCATAAATGCATGAAAAGGAAAACGAGTTGGGCCTTACACCGTCTTAGCCCAAACTACTAAGAATTCTCCCAAGTGGCCCATCTTTGATTATTAAATGTTTTAGACCATACTAGTAGACATTCACTAATACGGAGTAGTTGTTTGGCCCATTTATTGGGTAAAACCTATTTTTGGATCGAAATTCTTATTTCGGGTGGGTTGATTTTTCATCTGCAATAAGACGGATTAAATGTAATATTTTACAATAAAATGCTATCACCCAGGGTAATAAGTGACGATTATTTATCATTTTCAAGTTATAACATTTTGTTATTAAATAGTTATATTATATTAAAAAGATGGTGACATTTGGTCCGTTTTATATTGATCCGTCTGAAACAAGAATGTCTGTTTTTAGATAATTCTAGTCCGATAGCATTAAGTTCAATAAAATTATTTAACAAAATCGCGAATTAAAGATTAAATCCCTTAATTTTAGTTAATTGAAAAATTAATCTCTTTGAGTTACGAATGTAGTAATTCGGCCCCACAAACTTGCCTAAGGCTCTGTTCTTTCTGGCTTATTTTCAGCTCGTTTCAGTTCAGCTCAGCTCTATCCAGTTCAGTTCAGTTCAGTTCAGCTCAGTTCAGTTCAGCTCAGCTCCATTCAGTTCAGTTCAGTTCAGTTCAATTCAGTTCAGCTCAGCTCCATTCAATTCAATTCAGTTCAGTTCAGCTCGACTTTATTAAGTTCAGCCCACATTATTATTATTATTATTATTATTATTATTATTATTATTGTTTTTGTTATTATTATTATTATTATTATTATTATTATTATTATTATTATTATTATTATTTTATTTATTATTATTCTATTTATTATTATTAATTAATAATTATTATTATGAATATTATTGTTGTTTTGTTGTTGTTTTTATTATTTCTTCATCTTATTATTATTATTTTATATATATTTTTATTGTTTATAATAATAATAATAATAATAATTATTATTATTATTATTATATTATTATTATTATTAGTAGTAGTAGTAAACATGAAAGAGTGGAAAAAAAAATGTAATTGAGAAGTAAAATTTGATAACATTCAAATAATAATATTTGTTAACACAATCAAAAATAATAATCTTGAAAATATAGGAAAATTCAAGGGTATGGCTGATAGTTTCTTCTGAATCAATTTTTTTGGGTTAACTAGTAATTTGCATTGGGTTTTCTATTGGTTTTTTTAAATTCAAGTGATTAAATTAAGTAGACACATTTTTTTAGCCTAGATATGATTAGTTTGGACAATACTTTAATATAATGGTCATTTTGGCCTAGATATGGTTACTTTAATAATATAATTATTTTTTTAAAAATCGCAAATTTATATTAATCAAACTTTTTTTATATTATTATTATTATTATTATTATTATTATTATTATTATTATTATTATTAGTTATTACACTTTAATTAAACATTTATATTCAATTTATTTCTATTAGTTTTTGTTTTCAGCTCAGTTCAGTTCAGCTCGATTAAATTCAGTTCAGTTCAGTTCAGTTCAGTTCCGCTCAGCTCGATTCAGTTCAGCTCAACTCAGTTCAGTTCAGTTCAGTTCAGCTCAGCCTCATTCAGTTCAGCTCTAAAAAGTCAGAAAGATCAGGGCCTAAAAGTGAAATTATACTCATTTTCTATTTTCAAATTAAATCATATTATGTAATCCGTCACTTATTGTAGCCAAAAGTTCCCTCTAGGGTTTTCTCTTGGGAGGGTTTGTGTTCCTAGGAGTGCCTAGGGTTTTCCCTTGATTTTTTCAAGGTTGATTTCGTTTGTTTCTACCAATCTTTAATCATTAATCTCTTCCCATCTTTTGTCTTTTCTTTGTGTCTCTATCTTTTTCTTTCTCTCCTTAGTTTTTCCTGGGCGGTTTTCCATGACGACTAATGAGCCAAACCCTAATATTTTACTGAACTTGAACGACGACGGTTTCGATAAGGATCCGCGTAATGGAGAACAGGAGGTGGTCGTAGAATGGGTTGCGGAAGGCGAAGAGGGGGAGTCCGGGGAGAGCGGTTGTGTGGTGGGGAGGTTATGGACGGATCGAAATGTTAATCTCAATGCCCTAATTGAGACGTCTATCACAGCGTGGAAACCGAAAGGTAAGGTGGCCGGGGAGATTGTCGACAAAAAACGTAAGATAATTACCTTTGCCTTCTCAAACGTGGAGGACAAGAGTAAAGTTTTATCGGAACAACCATGGCACTTTGAGCGGCACCTTCTCATCCTTACGGACTTACGCGGCGACGCGATACCATCAGAGGTACCACTTTTCTTTTATCCGTCTTGGGTTCGAATATACGATCTCCCCGTTCTGGGGAGGCAAAATATGGAGAACGCTGTCAATATCGGTAATGCTATCGGCACCTTTGTGAGTATTGATAATTCGGTGAACCCTTCGATTAATCGGTCTATGCGACTTCGGGTCATCCTTGATGTACGTAAGCCTTTATTAGACTCGTTGTCAATGAAGGGAAAGGGTGGTAAAACGTGGAAGGTTAGGGTTAGTTATGAACATTTATCGCTGTTTTGTTTTGTGTGTGGGAGAATGGGCCATGGCGAGAAGGATTGTGGGGAGCGTACGGGACCGATAGGGGAAGGGAGGCGGTATGGGGACTGGTTGAAAGCCTCACCATGGAAGGTATCTCGTCAGGAGGAGGGGCCTAATTCGTTTGAGGCAAGGGCTGGGCGGAAACTGAGTTTTGATGACTCGGTAAGGGAGAGGGAGGAAGATAGGGAGATAAGTCGCATGGTGGAGTTGTTGCGGGGGGCGTCTATCTCGAGAGGAGGGAAAGAGAGTGAAGGGGAGGAGTCCTCAAATGCTTCTTACACTTCTAAACTGAAGCCAAATTACGGGGATTCAAATCTGAAGAAGGATGGTAAGGGGGAAATGCAAAGCCAACATAAACATAGAGGGGTGAAAATATGGAAGGGTGTTAGATGTCCAGAGGGTGTGGCACAGAGTAGGGTGGATAGGGAAGCTGAAGTGAGTCGGAAACGGAAAGGGCAGGCTAGTGGGAGTGAGGAGGCCGAAGATGATACGGGGGATACTAGGGCTTCGAAAAAATGGAAGGTCGCAGGGGTCGATAATGTTGATACGAACATGTTAGTAGCGGTGTCTGGAATGAACCAGCACCGCGAACAGCCATGAAAATATTGAGTTGGAACTGTCAAGGGCTGGGCAATCCCTTGACAGTCGGATCCCTCCGAGATAGGTGTTGGAGGGAGGGCCCGAACTTTGTCTTTGTAATGGAGACAAAAATGAGAGCATCGGATTTGGGGAAAATTCGGGAAAAGTGTGGTTTTGCTCATGGTATTAATGTTAATAGTCGAGGGCGGTCGGGGGGTTTAGGGTTATGGTGGAAGGATGTTAATGCTCAATTAGTGTCCTATGACGATCATCATATTATGGCTGAGGTAATGGACGAGGGGGGGATTCCCATATGGAGGGCAGTCGGGATTTATGGGTGGCCGGAAATGAATAATAAACACAAAACCTGGGACTTAATGCGGAGCATTTGCTCGGGGAGTGGTGTCCCGACTATTCTCTTTGGGGATTTTAATGAGATTGTGTGTGCTAATGAGAAGGAAGGCGGAGCTAGGCGGCGGGAGTGTTTTATGGATGCCTTTCGCAGGGCTATTGATGAGTGTGGATTGTGTGACTTGGGCTATAGGGGAAACAAGTTTACATGGCAACGGGGATGTGAATCGGAGACGTTAATAAGGGAGAGGCTTGACAGGGCACTTGCAACAACGGATTGGCAACAGATGTACCCGAATACGGAGGTTTATCACTACCCTATTTATGCGTCTGACCATGCGGCGATTCTTATACAACACAACTTGTCCCAGCCTAGGAGACGATACCGGCGTAGCTTCAAGTTTGAACCGTTCTGGGCTGCGGACAATGAGTGTGAAGGGATAGTGAAGGAGGCTTGGGATGGTGAGGTGGGAGAAGCGACTGTTGGAAAAATAGCATCTTGTGCGACTCAATTGGAGCAGTGGGCTAAAAGGAAATTTGGTGATATTAGGAGGAGAATGCGCGAGAAAGAGGCTGATTTGGCCTTCTGGCAAAAACAACCCGCTTCGGGGGACATGCTAAGCCGGTGCAAAGAGCTAGTGCAGGAGGTTAGTACGCTTCAAAGGCAGGTCGAAACATATTGGTATACCCGTTCCCGTAAAACTGAATTGCGTGATGGTGACAAGAATACCAGCTACTTCCACCACAAAGCGAAACAACGAAAGAAACGTAACTTTATCGAGGGCATTGAGGATGAGCAGGGTGTATGGCACACGCGCGAGGAAGAGGTGGCCACGGTTTTTGAGCAGTATTTCGGTCACCTTTTTACGAGCAGTGGACCTACTGATTTTAATGATGTAATTCAGTGCATTCCAGGTGTAGTGACGGGGGATATCAATGGGTGTCTTGACGGAGAGGTCTCAGATGACGAAATTCGGAGTGCGCTCTTTTGTATGCACCCTAATAAGGCTCCAGGACCCGACGGTATGCACGCACTATTTTTTCAGAAATTTTGGCATATTGTAGGGAATGATGTTTGTGCCTACGTCCGTCATTGGTGGGAGGGCAATGGGTCTTTAAGCGAAATAAATATGACAAATCTAGTCTTAATCCCAAAGTGTCAGTCACCGCGAAAACTCTCGGAATTCCGTCCCATTAGCTTGTGTAATGTTCTTTATAAAATTATTTCCAAGGTCCTCGCAAATCGGATTAAACCGTTTCTTAATATTATCTCGGAAAACCAAAGTGCCTTTACTCCGGGTCGGTTGATTACCGACAATGCTCTTGTTGCTTTTGAGCTCTTCCACTCTATGAAACGGGGTGGGGAGGGGAGGCATGGGAACATGGCTATCAAACTTGACATGAGCAAGGCTTATGATAGGGTGGAATGGGTGTTCCTTGATGAAGTTATGCGGAAGATGGGGTTCTCGGACTTGTGGAGAAATAGAGTTATGTCATGTATATCTTCTGTGACTCATGCGGTTTTGATCAATGGACAAGCTTCGGGTGCGGTTCGACCTAGCCGTGGCCTCCGTCAGGGTGACCCCATATCTCCTTATCTTTTCCTGTTTTGTGCGGATGCTTTTTCTTATTTATTACAGGATGCGGTGCGTGTAGGAAAGCTTCATGGGGCGAAGGTGTGCCGAGGGGCACCTCGTATTTCCCACCTCTTCTTTGCTGATGACAGTATTTTATTTGCTAGAGCTAATGTGCGTGAATGCTCAACTATTGCTGAAATTATCAGTACTTACGAGAGGGCATCCGGTCAGAAAATTAATTCTTCCAAATCGGAAGTGGTTTTTAGCAAAAAGGTGACGGCTATTGTTCGAAATGACCTCATTGGGGTCTTAGGTGTTCGCGAAGTTGAACGTCATGAGAAATATTTGGGGCTCCCTACTATTATCGGAAAATCCAAGAAGACTATTTTTGCAACGCTTAAGGAGAGGATATGGAAGAAAGTCCAAGGGTGGAAGGAAAAACTGTTGTCTATGCCGGGTAAGGAGGTCCTTATTAAATCGGTAGTTCAAGCAATACCGACATATATGATGAGTATCTTTGCTATTCCGGAAGGTCTTATTGATGAAATTCACGCCATTATTGCTCGATTCTGGTGGGGTTCTACGGCGACAAAGAGACGTATACATTGGTGGAGGTGGGAACGTTTATGCGCGGCAAAACGTGATGGTGGTATGGGGTTCCGGGACCTGAAGGTTTTTAACCAGGCTTTGCTTGCAAAGCAAATATGGCGCCTGGAAACTTGTCCAAATACCCTTGTGAGTCGAGTCTTAAAAGCCCGCTACTTTAAAAATTCTTCGGTGTTGGAGGCTAACCGGGGACACGACCCGAGCTTTGCGTGGAGAAGCCTTTGGGGTGCGAAAGCGGTTTTGCTAGACGGCTTATGTTGGCGTATCGGAGACAGGAGGTCGGTAAAGGTGTGGGATCACCAATGGGTTCCGTACGAAAAAGGCTGTAAATTCCTAGCTCCAAACTTAGAGGCCGATCCTAATATGCGAGTCGACGAGCTCATTGATGCGAGTAAAGGTGAATGGCTGGAGGAGAGGCTTCATTCGCTCTTCTTACCCGATGAGGTTAACCATATTTTGCGCATCCCTCTCTGTACACACCCGTCTACTGACCAGCTCTACTGGTGGCCTACGAGAAATGGCGAATATTCGGTCAAGACCGGATACTGGCTGGGCTTGGGGGTGCGAAATGTGGGTCTGGCTGGGGAGAATCAGGGAGTGGGGTCAGAAATTTGGAATATCTTGTGGGGCCTCAAGGCTCTTCCAAAGCTCATACACTTTGTATGGCGCGCGTGCACCGGTATGTTGGCGGTAAAGGAGGCTCTTTTTCGTCGGCATTGCTGCTCTGATGCGGTTTGTCCATTGTGTGAAGAGGCAGATGAATCAGTTTATCATGCTCTGTTTGGATGCTCTTGTGTTCGGTCGTATTGGAGGACAAGTGGTATGGATACGGTACTAGGGGATGTGGAGGCTACGTCCTTTGCGAGATGGCTTCTCACTGCCCTTCGACTCATTGACAAAAGGGAGCAGTACCGGTTTCTGACTCTTCTTTGGGCAATGTGGACAGTGCGGAACAACAAGCTTTTCGAAGAGGAACCTCGGAACCCGGATATTGTAGTGTTGGGGTTGATTAGAATGGTGGAGGACTATATTCTTTGCGTTGAAGCAGGCGGATATACGGCTATGGACGAGATGGGCGGGATTCGTGGAGGGAGCGGATGGAAAGTACCGGAGGTGGGTGTTATTAAAATAAATACGGATGCAGCAATGCTTGATGAAAACGATGTGGGATTGGGGATGGTCGCCAGGAACGAGAGGGGTGAGGTGGTCTTGGTCGCGAGTCGGCGGTGTCGGGCTGGATGGTCGGTAGAAATGGCCGAGGCTAAAGCTGTTTCGTTTGGATTGGAGGTGGCAGCCAGATGCGGGTTGCAAACGGTGGTGGCCGAGTCGGATTCGCTTAATGTGGTGCGGGCGATTAGCAAACGAGAGGACAATCGTAGTATGCTGGGCACCTGTATTGTTGAAGCTTGTTCTTTCATTTCGAGCTTTGATTTCCGTGGCATTTTTCATGTAAAACGAGGGGGAAATACGGTTGCTCATTCGGTTGCTAGATTGTGTACAGCAACGGGCAAGGAGCGCGTGTTTGTATCTGAGTTTCCGAACCCCGTCATTACTTTGGCGGAGATCGATTTAATTTAATATATCTCGGTTTTCTTTCAAAAAAAAAATTAAATCATATTATGATGTCATTGTATATTTATGCATATCATACACTAAATAATTATTACAATTTTTTATTAAATGTAAAATCAACCTTATAAAGATGTTTTAAATTTATTAGAAGCATTATTATGTGTTAATAAATTGTATAATTGAATATAAATGAAATTTTTATTGTTGTGAATATTCAATTTGGATTAAATTTCACTTTTACTCATAGTTATGGGGATTTCATCAATCATCATCGGCGGCGGGAGTAAAGGGAATTAACCACTACTCTGATGTTTAATAAATAAATAAAATAATATTTTTATTTTAATAACTTGATATGTAAAATTAATAACTTATATATTTAAATATGTAAATTTTTATTATAAAATTTGGAGTTATTAAAATAAAATCAAAAGCTTAATACACCACTAGTATAGAACCCGTATAAATTGTACAGTTTTCTTTAAATGAAGTGTTTAGAAAGCTTAACAATTATGGTGAATACAAAAGACCAGATTATAGACGTTAACAATCGACATTACTCGTGAAATAAAGATACTTAAACAAATTTCCGTCTTCAATGAGAATTTGTGTTTGAAAAATAATGAGACAGAGCAGATGTCTACCCAACGATCCTACACAAGACTATCTTACGCTTAACTTCATTAACCATAAATTAGGAAAATCAGAGTCAAGTTAAGGTAATTAATAGATGATTAATGAGTTACGGTACCCTCAAATTACAGAGACGGTGTACATTTACCATCAATTAGGAACATTAGAGTCGAGTTAAGGTACTTAATAAATGATTAATGAATTAATATACCCTCAAATTACACAAATAATGAACAAATTACTATTCATTGTAAAATCTGGGTATTTTTCAATAGGTCTCACTTCTGACAAATATATGATAAAAATAAGTAAATAAGACAAAAGGTAGCATGCATTGAGAATCACAAATAATTTGTTTTTATTCTATTACGTAAATAATATTTGACCTGTCGTAAGCTTGCGACAAATATCGACAATCACAAATGGGAATTTGTGATTATTTTTAGGGTTAAAAAGGTTGGAGATAATTGGCTTTAGTAGATGGGCTTTATGTGTCAATGAAAGGGAAATGGATCCTCTCCATTTCTTTTCTCTCCATTTCTTCTCACAAACATTACTATATTATATATTCCAATCTCTTTCATTTACCTTTTTATTTCTAAATAAATCTACAACCATCCGATCGTTCCCAAATTTAATCCGAACCGTTGAGAAGTAATGGACCTCCATTTCTTTTCGAGAAATGGAGAGGATCCTTACTCCAACGAAAGCATGCTTGTTTTAGTAGTACGACTTTTTTATGTAATGCAAATTGAGTCAGCATGCAGGTTTTTGCACTACGTTGTCATGGAAAACATTCAGACTGTATCAACACTGTGTGTCACATACATTGTTTGACAATTTACCTCTTGATTTGACTAACTACTTGAAAATATAATCTTGTTTTGTACTTTCTTGATCTCAAAATAAGGTTAAATTTTAAAAATACCACTTATTTTAAATGGTAAGAGCTTTTTGTTTCAATACTGAAGTCAAGGTTCAAATTAGCTGATGATTTGTTTAACTAGGTTTAAAAAATAATCTTGTTATGTACTCTTGATCGGTTATTCTCGAAAATACAAGTCAGTTTAAGTGGTAAGAGCTTTTTAACTTAATACCAATGTCCGAGTTTTAGGCTAGTTGATGATTTGACTAGCTAGTTGAAAAAATAATGATGTTATGTACTCTCTTGAACTCAAACTATACAAATTCTCATTGAAAACGAACATTATCTGCCACAAACTGAAGATGGATAGTGTCACTTTCACAAAATGCTAGTGACATGACCCATGAAATGCTCTATTTTCCCCACTTGTCTACCTAATTGCCTTGTTCTGAGAGAGATAATATATGTCTTCAGCAAGACTATTTGCTCAAAATAAGGCTATTCTCGAGAATAAGAGTTAGATTAAGCGATTTAAGAGTTTTTCTTTACTTTAACACTGAAGTCAAAGGTTAAATTAGCTGATGATTTGACTAACTAGTTGAAAATAATAATATTGTTATGTACTTTCTCGATCTCAAAATAAGGTTAATCTCGAGAATAAAAATTTGTTCATGTGGTAATTTAGGAGATTTTTTTACTCTAATTATAAAGTTGGGGTTCGATTTTCATTCGTAACACAAATACCACGTTTGAATTAAGAAAAAAAGGTTAAATTTGCTCATAAAGTAAAATGGATAAAAAAAACATTATAGAGCGAAAAATACATTAGAGAAATACACGGGTCAGATTATCACATCAACTAGACCTAACATAAATAATACGAGTAAAATATTGCGTATAATTTATTATAAGAGAATTATTATTGAAAAAATAATGTTCTTAAATACCTAAATAATAGAATAAAAAAAGAGTAAAATGTGGCATCAATTTTATTTATGATACTAGTAAAAATTGATAGATATCGAGAACTTTATTAGTACTCATTTTGTTTCTACTTTTATTTTAATCGATTGAATTGATGACACGGACAAGATGCCTAATTTACTTCACAAAAAATAAATTATTGTTCGTATCAACTTTTTTGTAATCTAAATATATACGGAAAATAAAGAGGACGGTACCTAAAATTCCGTATATTTTATAAATATGCAAATTGCCAAATAGATACTCCCAAATAAACAATGGACCCTTTACCTGAATTGATCATCATTCAATAAAGTTTTACATGATCCAATTTACGATATTCACAATCAAATTAACACAGCCTTATTCATCATCAAGACAATGAACATCTGCAAAAAAATTACTGTAAAAAATTGAGTACCCTAAAGCTAAAACACAAATAAGAACACACCTATAAATAATACTATTAAAATTAAATTAAATTAAATTAAATTAAATTCATGTGTAGTTGTACTAACAGATTAATAAGCAACAGTAAAAACAGCTATATTGTTCCCTATAAATTTACCCTAATTACCCAACAATCACTAAAATACGACCTATATCCGACACTAGCTACACCCTAGCTAGCTACTTAAGCTAAATAGTAAAAATCAGCAAATTTTATTTAATACAATTAGTCTACTATGAGAGAGATCATTATTAGTTAATAATTATTGTGTGAGACGGTTTAAGACTATGTTTATAGATAAGTTTAATAAGGTCTAGGTCTTAAATAAGGACAAAAATTAATTAAAATAAAAAAGTAAAGTAAAATAAATTATAGGAACTAGTTCCGTTTTAAATGGTATGAAATGGACCTGTTGAAAAAATGTTTAGAAATTTGGTATTTGCATGTGATCCTCATATATAATTCCAAATTAACTAAAAATAATGTCGAAATTCCTAGGTCTAAGGTTTGATAAAATAACAAAATCAGGAACTAGGTCTAATCAGGGTTTAATAAAATATTATTATTTTAATGCAGGAACTCGGACTAGGTAGAGCTGCATGAACGACTGATAAACATGGTTTAAGCAGATGCTTATTATTAGCATACTAGTAGTTGATAAAGTCATGACATTCATACAAGAAATAATTATTGGCCTTGTTTAACAGACAGTAAAAGCAAATTCATGATAGCGGATAACGTTAGCAGAATACGATTAACAGATTTTAGTAACAAGTTTGATTATTAAACAAAGTAAGCAGAATCAGAGAAGGGTGTCCGGTAAGGTGGTAATTAACAAATTCTAGTATAATATGAATAGTTTCATGAATAAACTGAATATGCTAATGCAATATGCTGCTATTAGCAGCATATTCAAAAACATTACATTTCGATTAATATGCTATCATAATACAACGTTTATCAAACACATTGAAATAGTAGATAGCTTAGTCAAACTATTAATTAATTATACCAAAATCTACTAATTTTACTCAATATGTTATTAACAAAACAAGGCCATTGTGTGAAACCGTTTATGCAGATTATTAAACCATTAAAATTATTTACGGGATCTCAACCATAATCTTAAGCCGATCAGATAATCGTTGAAATGATCTTTTCAATATTTTAATATCATAATAGTAGCAAAAGAATTGAAACGTTTTTTTATAACAACGGATTAAATACTAACCCACTTAAACACTTTAGAGAAAATCTTCGTTTTTTCATATGCATCTTGTTTCGATCTTATTCACACTATTTGATCCGTCCGTCATAAATTTAAGACAGATACAACATACAACTATGCAACAATATTTTTGCTAGGTCGGACACTATCTAGACCCTAGCTAGTTAAGCTAAATAGTAAAAATTCAGTACCTTTATTTAATATTAACATAAATATTTATATTTATTAGAATTTAGAACAAATTATTAAATAATTAAATTAATAAAAACATAATAAAACTCGTGAAATTACATAAATAAGAAGGTAGTGTTAATGTATCAGACGCATGCAAAATAATAGGTACAAATTAAAGAAAGAGTGGCATGCATATTATGTCAAGCCTGCTTATTTGTGTTTAAAGTTTATCTGCTACGCCGCCCTATATTTTTAAGCCTATGCCCCTATACCTAATACCCTATCTTCCTATTTATTACTCCTTAATTAATACGAATATATATATTTTAAAATCATCGAATTTTATTATACAACCGTCTCACGTACAGCTGAAAAAATAAGATAATTTTTTGATAAATAGCGATCAATTTTTGATAAATAACGGTCATTTTTTGTCAATTGTGGCAAATTATTATCACGCATTATGTTAATTTCGATGTCTACCTCAAAATTATTTAATAATCCCTATGTGTAAAACGGTTTAACAATATAAAAGGGTTCATTTATATAAAAAGTACTCTTTTATTTAATAGTAGTATAAGACTATTTTTTTTTTCTAAAATATATGATTAATAATGATTACATTTTCTTTTACATGTATTTAAGTATTTTAGCTAATTACAAAAGTTTGAGGATGGTACTCCTAACTTGGATGCAAACCTTGTCAATATCATAATCGCTTTTGCGAGTGTGCACATTATTTATATATAAAATTATTCATCAAAAATTAAACATATAAAATAAAATATAAGTTGATAACTTGATTTGATATTGACCCGACCCAACTTGTCACTTGTTAATGACCCAACCCGAATATAACCCTGAATGACCCGTAACCGACTCGAACCTATTCATGACCCGACACAATAATCTAAACCCGTTTTATCCCGATCCGAGTAACCCGATTGCCACCTCTAGTTCTGACTTCTTTAATATCAAAAAAGTAATAATTAATGTCTTAAATCGTTTATATAAAATAATATTCAACCCGTTATAATATTAAGAGTCTTAAAACGGTTATACCGTTTTTGGTCCTAAAACCTATATTAGGAATTGAAATTGTAAATGTAAAACTAATGTTTATGTGAAAATTAGGATAAGAACAGACAGTAAAACAATAATTGTTTATAAGAGTAGTAATAAATAAGACTAGAAATCATTATTATTAATAATAATAATTAGTAGATGTAAGAGAGTACATAGTTAGCTAAGCATATAAGACGAGAATATAAAGTAAACTTTATATTATGAGACAAAATGGGCAGAGTCAAAACAATACCCCAAAATTTATGTTGATCTTACACATTTTTGCAAATATCAATGTTTTTGAAAGTGATTGTTCAATTGTTTTTTTTTACGTACATTTTTTTGGTAACCCTAATTAATTTGCAAATATACCATGCGAATGCGTGCAACTTTCTTATTTTGGTACTCTATATGTAATTCTACCTATTGTTTAAAAATAGGTTATTGTCCAAAATGCTTTTATATTGTAAGACGGTTCGATCATATAGAAAGAACAACTCATTTATTAATATTAATTGTTTTTATGCAAAATGGATAGTGTCGGCCACTCTCTGGAATTTGTTTTATTTAAATAAATAATTTTATTTTGCTTTGAATAACAATATTATTTTGGTATTGTTTTTCTTAAAAAAAAATAAACTTATTGATAGAAGTGTTTAAACGAAAATTATTTTGGTAGTAGTTCTTAAAATAGTGTAATATAAAGGAAATAGTTATAAAAAAAGCCCTAATAATATGATCATTAATAGTTTTAATCTAAAATGGATAGTGTCGGGCACTCTCACGATGTAAAACAGTCATACTCTATAATTAGTATGACCGTCATATCCATAATAATGAAATATTTGTTTTATTTTAATAAATAATTTTATTTTGCTTTGAATAACAATATTATTTTGGTAGTGTTGTTTTTTTAAAAAAACTTATTGATAGTAGTGTTTAAACGAAAATTATTTGGTAGTAGTTCTTAAAATAGTGTAATATAAAGGAAATAGTTATAAAAAAAAACCTAATAATATTCTTTTACTTTGCAATATTTAACATTGTTATGTTGAGCTACTCAAATATTTAGTTTAACTTCACAACATGTCGGTTTCAGACGAGGGCAGTTATTCTGAATCAGACCTTGTTTTTTCGGTTGATAGGAGTTGAATTGAACTGAATTGAATGTAGTTGAATTAAGAGTTAATTTGCGAAGTTATAAATTTAACAAAACTGAACGAAATTGAACATAACTTAGCCAACTGAAATGAGCTAAAATTAACTTTGATAAAACAGAGCCTTATTCAACGAAATATTTAAATTTTTTACGTTTCATTTTCCTGCAATAAAATTTTAATCAAATGTAAATAAATAAATCGGAGGGAGTAGAAACTTTTGGGTTAGCAATGTGTTGATTGATAATGGACTTGGCCCAGCTTGCTAATTGCCTTTTTGATGGGCTTTGAGTAAATAAAACTCGTATTTAAGTCCATAATCTATGGTCTAATGAGAGTGTTAATTAAGTTAGTAATTCCCTAATTGTGGTAATTATAATGCAAAATGCTTGGAATGTTATGTCACGTGTTTGTTATGTACCGAGTATCTCTATTTGTGTCCGTTTCAATATTACCTAAATTGAGTATGGAACAAAACTCGCATGAACTTCGGAAATACACAATCGTTACATAAAACCCTCCAAAACCCGAATGACATTTACAAACAAATTTGAGTATCCATTACAAATTGTTCAACCAAATACAGCAATATTACTGCAGTGTTTCAATGAATCCCGTAAATTATCGGATAGTGCAGTGTTTCAATGAATCCCGTATATTATCGGATAGTGTAAATGACCAAGGCGAATTAAAACAGGTAAATAAAAAATACTCGTAAAACATTTAAACTTATTATAGTAATTTTTGAACTTGCACTAAACACTGTGGATATGACATTAGGTCGTAGGTAAGATCTAGGTGAAAGTTTTGTGTTAATATAGCAGTTGGATTATGTAGCCCACTATATATGATATGATCTCTGCATGCTTCTGTACACCAAAACTCAAAAAAAAAGTGATGCAAAACTGCAATAAAAAGTGGTGATATTATGCAAATCAAGGGACCATAATGTCATCACAAATACTTAGGTGTGACGGTTTACTTCGTTATAAGTTTGTGACGTGAGACAAACTTGTAAGTGAGAGGGTAGGTGAAGACGGCAAGTGGGAGGAGTTGTGATAGGTCGCAAACTTGTGATCGTTACAAGCAAGACGGACTGTAATGTCATATATATTTCGTATAAGACTGAAATATTCGTTGTAAATTTAAGATAGATTAAGCTATTGTTTTCAAACTGAAATTGTTTGAACTGAATAGACATTAATTTATTGGAGCTAAACTGAATTGCACATCTCTTCGTAAAATTAACTTTAAATTCTGATCCATTCACTCGAACTCAATTCAATTCACTTAAGTTCAATTTAGCCCTATTCCATTTAATTGAATTCATCTTGTTTCAGCAGAACACAATACAACATTTGTGGATAAAAGAGTTGAGTTGAACTGAACTGAAATAATAGTGAATTTGTGGAGAAAAGAGAGGAACTAAACTGAATTGAATAAAACTGAACAAAACTAAAATAAGCTGAAATTAAGTCTAAAAGAACCGGGTCTAAGTATGATAAATAAAACAAAAACTCGTCCCATTTATACAGGATTGTAATTCGGGGTGTTATTTAACCCGTTTTATTATTAAGACGAGTATATCCGTTTTAAGGAAACGTGACCGGGATATAAAAAGTAGGAGCCCTAAATATGTGACAAATATAATAAGTGTCAACTTCAAAGGTTAGAGAAGGTTTATAGCAGAGCATATATAGCAGCGTCATTGATTCGTCCTGTCTACATCCTTCATTATCTAAAGTTAATCTTATATGGACCCTTTTTATGGCTTTTGTAATTTTGAGTGTTACCCTCACGGCCCATCTCTTTGTTTAAATGTTTTTATTTGGGTGTAGTGGAAGTTATATTTGTCGGTTTTGGTGTTGACGGGATTTTGAATTAAGTTTGTTGTATTGAATGGAGTATTAAGTTTCGAGATTTTGTTAGGTGGTGGAAGATTTTAGTTATGACAGAAGGGGGATCAGCCCTCTTAATTGTTTATAGTTCTGTGTAAAATTATTATCCGACTTTTCTCGACTCGCTGACTAAGTATTGGATGTCTCCACACACAGAGTCAATAGTTTAAACATCAAGTTTTTTATCGTTTGCTCCAAGATCTGCCACTTAAAGACAAATCCACATTTAGATTCTGATTGAAAATTTCAAAGTTCTATAATTAAATTAAACTCGCGGAGTACATTAATAGAATGTTTTTAGAAAAAAAGTTCCACACATCAAGAGAGACAATGAAAGACCTTAGTTATGACAGGAGGAGAATCGACCCGATAATTTTCTATATTTATGTGTGAAATTATTATCCGACTCCTCTCGTTCCAGTGACTTAGTATTGAATATCTCCACGACTCCACGCACAAACTCAATAGTTTAAACCTTAAATCCCTTATCGTTTGCTCCACGATCTATCACTTAGAGACATTTCCACATTTAAATTCCCTGTAAAAATACGAAAATTCTCTAATCATATTAAACTCGCAATACACAATAATAAAAAAAAATTTACTAAGAAAAACACAAATTTTCACTTATAATAGACAAAATCTGTCACAAACTTATAACATGAGATAAAAGGACAAATGGGAGAGTTAGTATGTAGAAACTGGTGCTGAAAGGTTACAAATTTATGACCATCACAGACAAAACGAACAGTAAGAAAATTCCACAAAATCAGGATGAAAGTCAGTACGTTTTGCTTGTGACGATCACAAGTTTGTGACTTATTACAGTTACAATCCCGCAATTATAGCTCGTTACAAACTTATAACGATTTAGCCCGTAATAAACGAGAATATGTAGATGAAAATAGCATATAATGCCTTTATATGGACAATTGTCCTAACTTTAGAAAAATGAAGTGTGTGTCCATGAAATATGCAGACCAACATAAAAAGTGATAACATTATTATTATGAAGTTGTGACTCTAATGTTCTGAATACAGCCGCGTTTTTCAGAACCACAGTAGTACAATCATTACACCTCCTCTTTTTCCTTCTAAAATTGATAACACCTAAACTATTCAACCTCTAAATATCCTTCCTTTATCTCATTTTTCCGAACCGACATTTCCGTCTTAAACAATAAAACGAGTCAAATAAATAAATACTTCCATATATAATCTCCCACTCTTTCGAGAATTCGAGTCAAATTCTGTCATGTGGAGTATAGTATATGACTTGTGTTTGCACTGATATATCCATCGTAACAGAGACTCGAGTCTCATTATTAACACAAAATCTCATTGAAGGCAAACCTGTCACAAACTGAAAACGGATAATGTCTCTCTCACAATATTGCAAATGAGGGGATATATTCATCGTAAGAGAGACTCGAGTCTCATTATTAACACAAAATATCATTGAAGACGAACCTGTTCCAAACTGAAAACGGATAATGTCTCTCTCACAATATTGCAAATGAGGTGTTATATCCATCGTAAGAGAGACTCGAGCCTCATTATTAACACAAAATCTCATTGAAGACGAACCCGTCATAAACTGAAAACGGATAACGTCTCTCTCACAATATTGCAAATGACTGAAATGAGGTGATATATCATTCGTAAGAGAGACTCGAGTCTCATTATTAACACAAAATCTCACTGAAGACGAACCCATTACAAACTGCAACACGGATAATATCTCTCTCACAATATTGCAAATGGGTTGTTCAGTTTTCCTCAACTTGCCCCCTACTTGCCTTATACAGAAAAGGGTATTGCCTAGTTTCAGCTAATAACGGATAGTGTCCGACACAAACAAGACGGTTTTGCATTATTAATATAATGATCTACAAGTGCCAATATCTGAACAGTCTTATTCAATACAGTCCCATAATTTCTCACTCTTTCGACTTTTTTCCCTACTCACTCTTTCTTAAATCTTATGTTTTCTTGTGACTTTGCTTTTCACATATATAGCAACATTATTCATTACTCCATTATTCTTATTATTAACAATAAAAAAATTAAAAAAAAATAATAATAAAATCACATTTTTCTTCCCTTTAAAATCTCATACTACAAAACCCTAGTGGGGGGTTTTTGAGTTTTTCTACCACTCACTCCTATAAATCTCGGTTTATCAAGTCTGAAATATATCGTAGAGAATAATATTATCGATCGAGAAATGAGTGACCAAAAAGAAGAAAAAGATAATACTACCAAAAAACCAAGGTACACAACTTCATCACCTTCACCCATCCTACACCAATGGACTCAACAACCTCAACAGGGCCCGGGCCCAGGCCCGGGCCCAATGGGCTCGCTGCAAAGCCCAACATCCCAACCGCAACAACTAATCGCCACGTCACCAGACACGTCATCGTCCCCGTCAGCACAAGAATTCTCGAAGCAACAACTAAGAAAAGGGAAATTCGTGAGTCCGGTATGGAAACCACACGAAATGTTGTGGCTCGCCAAAGCGTGGCGAGCCCAATACCAAGACTCGACCGCCTCCGCTACTTCCGTCCCCTTATCAGGAGACGGAAGCGGGAGCGGAGGCGGTCGAGGGAAGACGAGAGCGGAAAAGGATAAAGAAGTAGCAGAGTTTTTACTACGAGAAGGGGTAAATCGGGATGCGAAAACGGCGGGGACGAAATGGGATAATATGTTGGGTGAATTTAGAAAAGTATATGAATGGGAAAGAGGCGGTGAAAAAGAAAGTATTAACAGTGGTGGTAATAATAATAATGGTGGTAATGGTAAAAGTTATTTTAGATTATCACCGTATGAAAGAAAGTTACATAGATTACCTGCGTCGTTTGATGAACAGGTTTTTGAAGAATTAACGCAATTTATGGGGCCGAGAATGAGACCTAGTTCTAGTACTGGTAATATTTTTTACCCACAACAATTTCATGGTGAGTTCGGGTTTAAATCGTTACCGCCTCCGCCTCTGCCTCTGCCTCCTCCTCCGGTGTCTTTGCCCGGGGTGTCGTATCGAGATGATGATTTTCCGATGTCGAATTTGCTTGCTGGTATGTTATCTTGTTCAACTGTTCGACGTTTTTATTTTTGTTATAATGTGACTGTGAGTCTGTGACATTGTCGAGATTAGAAACGGTTTTATATGAGAATTGTTGTCGAGATTAATTAATAAGTCGAAATACATTGTTGGGATTTTTTTCTGTTAATATGGTAGTGACATTGTCGATATTCTAAAAAAAAATTATGGTGAATTTTATCGAGCTTATGTGTATATTTGTTGAGCTTTTAAACTATTTTGAGTTATATTTTAGTTTTTTATATTAAAATTAAAATATAGTGAATGATAATGAATTGTGTTTTAGTTGTATAATAATTTTCGATTTTCAATATTTTCTCAAGGAATTAATAAATTTTCGATTGTCATATTCTTTATAATAAAACACGAATTTTCTATTAAAAAGCTCAAAATATGTACAGAAAATTTTATACATCTGGTGGTATAATCCGCTTATTGCGATATTCTTCATAAGCTTTATTTTGAAACGGTTTTATATGAGAATTGTTATCGAGATTAATTAATAAGAGTTAAAATATATTGTCGTTATTTTTTTTCCTTAATAATATGATTAGGTACGACTTTGTTGATATTTTGCACAAGTATTATTGAAAAACGGTTTTACATAAGAATTGTTGTCGAGATTAATTAATAACTTAAAATATGTTAGTATTAAGAAACGGTTTATATGAGAAATGTTGTCGAGATTAATTAATTAATAAGTCAAAATACATTGTTGTCATTTGTTATTACCGGAATTGTTGTCGAGATTAATTAATTAAGTAATAAGTCAAAATACATTGTTGCCATTTTTAATAAGTGTTATCGAGAAACGGTTTTTTAAGAGAATTGTTGTCGAAATTAATTAATTAAGAAGTCAAAATACATCGTTATCATTTTCCCCCTAGTAATATGACAGGTGCGACATTGTTGATATTTTTGATAAGCATTATTGAAAAACGGTTTTACATGAGAATTATTGTCGAGTTTAATTTATAAGTTAAAATATATTGTCGTCATTTTCATTCCTAATACTATAACTAGGTGCGACATTGTCGAGATTTTCAGAAGCATAATTGAAAGACGGTCTACAAAAATATGAAAAGCCTATGATCTCGACATTAAATAATAACTCTAAATACATTGTTGTCATTTATTTTCTTATAATAATATGACTAGGTGTGACATTGTCAAGAATTTTCATAAGTACTGATCTTATTGAGAGACGGTCTTACATGATAATTGTTGTGATTAATTAATACATTAATATACATTGTTTATTTGTGTTGTATACTTGTATGTGCTCTATAGTAATGGTGTTTTTTTGATAAATTATTTATCAATGCAATTTAATTATCCAAAGACGACTATTATGTTAGCGTTTTCTATAAACATTATAGAAAGACGGTTTTATTTGAAATTTTTTGTACTTTCACTATAACTTGTTATTGTCCTTTTGATTAATTTTTAGGATAATTTTTAAAATTTTGATCATAAATTTGTACTATAAAAATTACCTCAACTTTTTAAGCTAGTAAAAATATTTGACTTCTTTTTTTTATTAAAAAAAATATTAATTCATCTACTCACATGTTTTGTATAGGACTTGTCTATAGTATAAGTTGACTTTTTTTTTATTCCGACAATATTTATTACTCTTTCCATGTCAATTATTTATTTATCTTTGATGTAAATACCGCTCACAAAAAATAACGTAAAAAATGTCTAATAACAACTTACATTGTTATAATTTGGACTTCTTATCGTTCGATCTTACAAAATTGCGTTACGTTACGTAACGTTACGCTTGTTATTTTGTTAGCAAGAACAAGGCAAATGGAGCAATACACAACAATGCGTACCAACCCAAGACACCCAATGCTAGGAGGGTACGACCCACACCCGCACCCGCACCCGCACCACTACCCGTTACTCGATTTTGGAACGAGAGCGGAAATGAGACGAATTGGGAGGTTGCGAATGACGTGGGACGAGTCGGTGAGCTTGTGGGCGGAGGAGGGTGAGTATCATAGAGGAAGAATTAAGGTGCATGGTACAAGTTTGTTTAATGCAGATGAAATTGTTTATTTTGATGATTCAATGGTTGCTTCTACGTTAGAAGCATTTGAAGATGGTCCACTTAAGGGTTTTTCTGTTGATTCTTTTGTTCCGGGTTCACAACTTAAGGTTTTTGGTAGACGATCCAGGTCGAGTCAATCTTCGGGTACGTATCCTTTGTTTGTTATATTATTGGTTCCTATACTTTATCATAAATAAAAATTCAGAGGTGAACGTTAGAAAGAAATGCATGTAGGTATTGTTGAACTAACATATATGCATTTCTTTCGAGCATTTGTCTTTGATTGACAAAATCTTAGCTCGATACTCGTATTTCATTACATTATTGGTTTTTATACTTTATCGTAACTAATAATTTAAGGGCGAATGTTAGAAGAAATGCATGTAAGTTGCGATAAAGTATAGGAACTGTTGAACATATGTACATGCATTTCTTTCTAGCATTTGTCTTTTAGAAACTCGTATTTCGTTACATTATTGGTTCTTATATATACTTTATCGTAACTAATAATTTAAGGGCGAATGTTTGAAAGAAATGCATGTAAGTTGCGATAAAGTATAAGAACTGTTAAATACATGTACATGCATTTCTTTCTAGCATTTATCTTTCACAAACTCGTATTTTGTTATATTATTAGTTCCTATACTTTATCGTAACTAATAATTCAAAAGGAAATGTTAGAAAGATATGCACGTAAGTTGCAATAAAGTATAGGCACTATTGCACAAACGTACGTGCATTTTTTTCTAGCGTGTCTTTGACAGACTCTTAGTTTGATACTCGTATTTCGTTACATTATTAGTTCCTAATATATTTCATCGTAACTAATAATTTAGAGGGGAATGTTAGAAAGAAATGCATGTAAGTTGCGATAAAGTATAGGCACTATCGAACAAACGTACATGCATTTTTTTTCTAGCATTTGTCTTTGATAGACTCTTAGCTTGATACTCGTATTTCGTTACATTATTAGTTCCTAATATATTTCATCGTAACTAATAATTCAGGGGGAATGTTAGAAAGAAATGTATGTAGGTTGCGAAAAAGTACATGCACTATTGAACAAACGTACATGTATTTCATTCTAGCATTTGTCTTTGATTGACAAACTCACTCGTATTTCATTACATTATTGGTTCTTATACTTTATCGTAACTAATAATACAGTGACGACTATTAGAAAGAAATGCATGTAAGCTGCGAAAAAGTATAAGTACTATTGAACAAACGTGGACAAACGTAAAATTCTTAGCTTGACACTCGAATTTATTTATTTATTTATTTTGAATGAAGGTTAAGTTGTTCGGGATAAATAGTGATTAGATAAAAGTTAAATATAGGAAAAACAATAAATAATTTGTGATTATTAATTACTCCATCTTTATATCGTTTCTGACGTATTTTCTCCGTTTAATATTTCGCTAAATTATTGCTCCATATATATAATTGACTTATTGATTTATGTAATTATTTTTTTAATTAACATGATGAACTTCTATAGATTATAAAAATTGGTATTTTAAAGATAAAAATTAATCCATATAAATTTAATGTTGTAAATAGACTATATATACGTCACCTCGATTTACATCGACCAAAACCGATGTAAATTAACCTTAAAAACCCGATGTAAATAACGCTTTTTTACAACATGATTTGTAATTTCGTATGATGTTTTAATTTTATTTTCGTGAATATTCTTTTGTAAAAATAACTCTGATAAATTATTTTTTACTTTCAAGGTATAAATGAGAGATTTACCATTCCAATTGCAGACCCTAGTACAAGATGTAAGTTACATTATCAAATTACTGTAAAATTAATTTATTTTTTACCGTGACAGTAACTTTATATTATTTACTGTAAATTTAATAATTTCTTGCACAGGGGAGTTCCAAGATCCAACAGATTATCACCTAGGATGCTTAAGAATGTTACCAGGAACACTACCAAGTTTAATGGAGCTCTCATGGTACATCCAAGAGCCGCCACCGGAGGAATTCCGAATGCCCTTACGTAGGGACATTTACCGCGATTTACCTCAAGGAAAGGAGCTCTTTTTTACCACCTCCTCAAGTGATCCATTGGACTGTAAATCCTTCACAATCGACGTCTTAAGTTCAATTATCCGGTCCAATCCAAGTATCTCTGGTTCAACCTCGACTACCCGAGACTCCTACATTGGCCTATGGGATGATTGTATCAACCGGGTTATCTCGAAATTCTGCCCTATTGAGATAATATTCATAAGGAAGCAAGATAAGGTGAACCCTAAATCCGAGTTGTTACATGATTCGTGGCCTAATTTAACCGGGATGGTTAAGAAATTGTGCTTATGGCGCGGTGAGGAGGTTGATAGGGTTAGAGGGTTAGGGTTAGGGTCGTCATCCACAACTGTGGATGACGACCCGTCCTCTAGTATTACAACCAAATTGGCATGGACCTACAATGAGTTACCTTATGTCCTAGGGTATTATGCCATAGGACATAATGTCACATTTTGTGCATTAAGTCCGTCACAAAAACAATCCACCTCGTCATCAACTCACAGACCTGAAATAACCCGAACTGACATGTATTCCTTAGACCTTTCAGACCCGTCTGAGAGACTAAAATCGATAATTCCATGTTGGAGAATCGGGATTTTGCTCGCCTCATTAGCCGAAAAATGCTCAAAATACTGTCAAAGCGATTTTGATCGACACGATCAAGGAGATGGTAACATTATTGAGTTGACACCCAATACCATGACCAAATTTTACCCTAGCAAAAAAAATTGGCAAAAAATCAAGGAAATTTATGATATGTTAGATCAAAGAATCCCTCATGCAGAACATTTAATCTCACATAATGAGATTGAGTTATCATTAGGGTTTAAACCTAGAGGGATTAAAACCAAGCCAAAGAATTGTGAGCAATTAATTTTAGCCCTAAAACAAGTAACAAAAGCCCTAGTTGCATTACATGACTTGAGTTTCATGCATAGGGATCTTTCTTGGGATAAAGTCATGTTAAAGTCGGGTTCCGAGAAGGAGTGGTTTGTATCGGGTTTTGAGGAGGCCGTTGGGGCTCCTCAGATAAACCCTAGGGTTTCAGCTGAAGGCCACGCGCCAGAGATGGCGCGTGGCGTCCATGGGGTTAAAGTGGATGTGTGGGGAGTAGGGTATTTGGTGAAGACTAGTGGTGTGAAGGTAACAAAAGGTGAAGAAAGTGTTGTTGGGGTTAAGATTAGAGAATTGGAAGAAAAATGTATGGAGGTAAATCCTGAAAATAGGCCAACTGCTGCTGATTGTTATCATCATTTGTTGCAAATTCAGTCATCACTTTTTTCTTAGTCTTGTTATTAGTTAGTTAGTTTTACGTGGCGCGATATAATTACTCGGGGTAATGTATGAAGTGTCGAGCTGAGTGTAACCGTAGCCTTTTCGATTATTGTTGATTGTTGTTGTTAGATGTGGGTTTTGTGATGTTGTGATGACAAGTCTATATGTTGCTAGGAGTATTGTTCATGATGACACATTATATTATATTATATGATTTTCTTGATATTTTGGATGATTATATGAAGGTAAGAAGCCTAAGAACCATTGGACATTGAATATATTTATTGAATATATTTATATTTTGGATGATTATCTGAATTCTGTCTTGTCGTGACGGTTTTATTGTTTGTGACGGTTAAAAACTCTTGATGTATTACGAGTCACAACTCTCATTTGTTTTTGATATAATCTGAATTAAGTGTGAGGTATTATAAGCTTGTTGTGAACGTTACAAGTGAGAATTTGTGAGTATTACTATACTGACAATTCGGTAATGTTTTAGGTTCATTTTATATTGTTATAGGTTCAGAACAAAATATATATTTGAATATTACGGTGCTATATAGCCTATAACCATATTAATCACTACTACAAAAAATGTTAAGAAAAACGGTTTAAAATGTTATAATGATTTATTTTATTACCGATATCTAACTCACATGCGTCTAAACGACTAAACCTAAAATAACCGGTGTCTCAACCATACATGGACCATGGTCTCCTATATATAGTCCTATATGATCATATTGTTTCGGTATTGAATCTATATTCACATCATTGTAAAATATTCCGTGCAACTTTTCATATTTACGATTAACTTAACTGATTAAATATACAAATATATTAAACCTACAAACAATCTCAATATCACCTTTATTTAATTCTTATTTTTTTTTAATATACAAATTAAATATAATACTAAACCTACAAACATTTGATAGTGGATCTCAATATCACCTTTATTTAATACTTGATTGTTTTAAATACACAAATATAATACTAAACCTACAAACTATCTCATACTGAATCTCGATATCACCTTTATTTAGTACTCAATTTTTTTAAATGTACGTATAAATATAATACTAAACCTACAAATTATGTGATACTGAATCTCGACATCACTTTTATCCAATACTCATTTTTCTTAAAATATAAAAATATATATAATACTAAACCTACAAACTATCTGATATTGAATCTCGATATCACTGACCATTATTTATTTCCCGATAAGTCAAGGTGAAAGAACAATCAAACAATGAATATCATAGAATTATTGATGTGTAAATATAATATATTTGGAATTTTAATATGAACCAATTGGTGTATATATGCATGACATATGTCAGGAAAGTAGTAAGATAGGTAAAAAAGAAAAGACCCATCAGAAATAGGGCATCTTTATGTAGTATAGTTCTAGGGATCTTGTGATTATAAGTATGCTATTCTTTTTTGGAAGAGGTAATCTTTTAAGGTAGGAACTAGGTTTATTGCTCTTCGAAAGCTGATTTATGAAGTGAAATCAATGGGGTTTCAACTTTCATGTCTTATCTTCAAGATGTGACTAGTGAAAGCAGTCCATATATTTGGCTTATTTGTGAAACACAAATTCTAATCTGGGAGAGCGGATATCCGTCACAAGTTTAGAACGGGTCAATCAAATTCACGTGAAAAGATACATATAAATGATTCACAAATTCTTATTTACAACGGTACTATCCGTCGCAAGCTTGTGAGGAATACCGTTTTCTCTCACAAAATACCCACTTTTTCTCTCTCTCAAACACTATTCCTGTGGTCCCCTTTCTCCACTACTCATTTTATATCCATTTTATCTCACAAAATATCCGTCACAAATGGTGACCCGTCGCAAGCAAGACTTACTATAAATGATTTGTGACTCTTTAGGCACATCGACTTTTTATATCTACCCATTTGAATGATACTTAACCCGTCATAAGAGTGGATATCCGTTACAAGTTTAGAACGGGTCAATCAAATTCACGTGGAAAGATACAGATAATGATTTGTGAATCTTTAGGCACATCGATTTTTTATATCTACCCATTTGAGTAATACTTAACCCGTCATAATTTTGTGACAGATATATTCATCGTAAGAGAGATTACTGTTTGTGAAATCCGAAATTTTTGTTCAATCATTATAAAAACAATCATTTTTTTATAGATAATTTGAGAAAATTAGATTGATACTCTAGGATTTAGACTAATATGAGATTACTTTATTATTGTAGATGATAGAGGTGAGTTGAGATCACCAAGTTTAAACCAGCTTGACATATTTAAAAAGAAATGTCTAATTGAAACAATAAAGTCAACAACTTTATTAATCTCACGAAATCAATGTATAACACTTATTTCATCGAAAAAATAATGTTAGAGAAAGATCTAATTAATGTTGTTTATTTTCATGTCTAGCAATCCTATATAGTTGTGATTGTTTTATTTGTGTTGCGTCTAAATATATGAACGGTTTTTTTAACGTATGTCCTAAGAGCACATGTTAATAACCTACATGTAGAAATATTAGAAGAAATTTAAGTATAAACTCATTTTGAATCTTTTTAATTTCACCATATTTAGATTATTAAAGTGTGACTCGGCACACGTTAAAAATAACCATATACAAAAATAAAAATCTCTTATTTATTTATTTATTATCTATGTAAGAGTATCATTGGAAAGTCGGGTTTTCGCCTCGTTACACTGGGTAGTTACTTATCGTGAATATTTGTATTACATTAGGGAAACGTTTACTCAGGTAAATATTGTATTTCCTTGAGTATTTTTACTGATTAGGGTGTACTAAATATTGTAGATGGATTAAGGTCCGTTTTTCACTTTTTTGGATTGAAACTGTCTAAAATAAATTGAGTTGAACTGAATTGAATAAGTTCGAACTTAACTGAATAGAGCTCAACTGAGTTAAAATGAATTGAAATTTAGTCCAAGAAAATAAGACTTTATTGTATCTAACAATGTTTCTTACATGACCTCTCGGCTCCTACAAATCGCAATCCATCTCGCACTTGCCCTCTCACCCACTTTTTCACTTAAAGCTTATAAAAAATCACAAATTTATGACGAAAAATATCCATTAAAAATTAAAAATCAAAATTTGCATTCTTCTACATAGTATATTATACTCCACAATCATTGTTACAAGAATGAGTTGTAGACTTGTAGTAGAATGCACTTCAAATATCCAATAGAAATGAAGGTAGGTGGGAGACCTTCCTATCCTCATCTTTGATTCTTAAAACCTCAATTATTATAAAAGTCGGTCTGGCTTGTGACGGTAATAAACTTATGATCTTTTAAAGCGGCTCTGTTTTCACTTACATTTATAAGTTTATTTCACGTTGCAAATTTCTGACGAATTGTGTTACTAAAATCCTTAAATTTACTTGGTCAAACAAGTCTAACAATTTAATCATGCTAGCACATAATTACAACTTAGTTAATCTCAATTAACAATTTAATTAAGCATATAAATAACATCAAATTCATCAAATTCTACTAAAATCATAAAAAAAATGATACCCAAATCATCAAACTAAATATTCAACAAAAAAAAATGATTCAACTCAACACTGAATCAAAGCTAGCATTTGTTGCATTCATTCTCATATTTTTAGTCACAATCCAATATTATTTCCATCAAAATCAACAATTTTCAGATAAATCATTATCAATTGATACCAATGATTTTTATGTTGATAATATAATCCCATCAATTGATGAAATTGATCATAAAATCCCACTTAAATCTTCATCAATTGATGAAATTGATCTTCATAATGATCATAAACCCCCAATTAAATCTCCATCAATTGATACAAAACAAGTTAATTTTGATCAAATTAATCAAATTAATCCAATTGATCCTTTTCCATACAATTTTCTACATATAATTGGAAACCCAGATGGTACAATCACAAGATTACAAGAATTCTTTCCTACAATTCCGGCTTCGGGTTCGAACAACTTTGATTCTCTTTCCCATTCTAAAGATGTTCTTCTCGACCGCGAGAAGAACATCTGGGTTCGAATCTACCTTCCCCGTTACGCGGTTAATAAATCGAAATATTTTAAAAAATTACCTATAGTAATTTTTGTACATGGGGGTGGGTTTATTTTGTATAGTGCAGCATCCCCTTTTTTTCACTTTTTTTGCGCCGAGTTGGCTAGTCAACTCGACGTGTTAATTATCTCGGTTGAGTATCGACTCGCACCCGAAAACCGTCTCCCAGCAGCGTACGATGATGCTTTGGACGCGTTACGTTGGGTAAAAGAGGGTCAAGATGATTGGGTAAAAACGTACGGTAATTTTTCTAGGTGTGTTTTGGTGGGCCAGAGTGCTGGGGGTAATATTGTCTATAATGTTATGTTAAGGGCAGTTGACTTAGTCAATGATTTAAAACCGTTGACTATTTTGGGAATGGTCTTGATTCAGCCTGCATTTGGTGGGCCTAGTAGAACCGGGTCGGAGTTACGGGCGGTTTATGACCAGGTTACGCCTTTGGTTGTTGGTGATTTAATGTGGGAGCTTGCGTTACCCGTTGGTGCTGACCGGAGTCACGAGTTTTGTGATCCAACAATTGGTGGTGGGGCGGAGGAATTGGGTCGGGTGAAGGAGTTGGGGTGGTGGGTCGGGGTGGTTGGTTGTGACGGGGATCCGTTAATTGATCGTCAACTCCGATTCGTTGAGATGTTGAAGAAACGGGAAGTGAGTGTGACGTCGTTATTTACTAAAGGTGGTTTTCATAACGTGTTTCTAGCTGATCCGATTGAAAAAAGCAGGCTTATGGCATACATGGAGCGCATTTTTTCCGAGTTTAGATAGGTTTTTTTGTACCTCGTATAAGTTGTAAAATTGCGATTTTTGATTATTCGTTGTTTACTCCGTATTTGGTTATGACACTTAATGAAGAGCAGATGTTGAAGAGACGGGAAGTGATTGTGACGTCGTTATTTACTAGCGGCGGTTTTCATAACGTGTTTCCGGCGGATCTTATTGAAAAAAGTAGACATATGGCATACATGGAGCACATTTTTTCCGAATTAGATAGGTTTTTTTTGTACTCGTATAAATTGTAAAATCGCGATTTTTGATTATTCGTTGTTTACTCCGTATTTGGTTGGGACACTTAATGAAGAGCAATTACCGTTGTAAACCGATGTAAATATATGATCAAAATCCGGGAAATCCAGAAACCGACTACGAGTCGAGCTACGTAATATCGATTTAAAATCGTAGCTTAGCTCGGATGGCACGACCTGACACGACGCTCCTCGAAGCGTAGAAGAATCTCGATCCGATTAACCTGTTTTTCAATTGCTGTCACTAGCAATAAAGAAGTCGATTCTACATGTGCCAGATATGTGGTATACAAGTAATCAGTAAACAATGACTTTGAACCATTTAAATAGTTCGATCCGTTTCTATTATTTGTTTACCGTTGATTAAAATATTATCATATTTTATATATAAATTTGCTGCCATAGTTGAGTTTTTCTTTGTTCAATGTTCATTCAATCATATACTATGAATACAAAGCAATGTATTCTGCTTCTGTTCTTTCTCTCATGCAATTCATATCGAGTAGTCGAAAGTGTCGATCAAATCGAATCACCAGTCAATACGACAATCGACCCGTACGCTTTTCTTCATATAATCCCGAATCCAGACGGGTCAATAACTCGAATCAACGAGTTTTACCCTACGGTTCATCCAAATGTTTCTTCACTGGCAATATCTAAGGACGCGTCTCTTAACCCGGAAAAGAATACTTGGGTCCGAGTCTACTTGCCAAACGTGTCGAGCATCGAACAACTTGGAAAACTCGGAAAACTCCCGGTCGTAGTGTTTGCTCATGGTGGTGGTTTTTTACTCCTTAGTGCAGCGTCCCCGAACTACGACAACCTTTGCTCTTATACCGCAAACAGACTAAATGCATTAGTCGTTTCAGTTAATTACCGTCGTACCCCTGAGGACCGTCTCCCCGCTGCCTACGACGATGTTTTGGAGGCGTTGTATTGGGTTAAAGACGGAAAAGACGAATGGGTAACCGATCATGGAGATGTTTCAAGGTGTTTTCTGATGGGTACTAGTGCAGGGGCAAACATAGCATATCAAGTTGGATTGGAAGTAACAACTCGGGTTAACGGCCTTAAGCCGTTAACCCTCACGGGTTTGATATTAGTCCAACCGTTTTTCGGTGGGCTCAAACGAACGAACTCCGAGTTGAAACTGATTAATGACCAAGTTATACCATTGGTCGTAACCGATCTGATGTGGGAACTGTCATTACCAATTGGGACTAACCGGGATAACATGTATTGTAACCCGGTCATTGATGGCGGGTCAAGTAAGCTCAAGAAAGTTGCAAAAACGGGTTTGCAAATCGCGGTATTGGGCTGCGACGGTGATCCGCTTTTTGATAGACAAGTCGAGTTCGTTAAGTTGTTAGAACGGCGAGGAGTGAAGGTGAAGTCTACCTTTTGTCAAGGTGGTTCTCATGGGATTTATAACAAAGAAACCGAGAAGATTGAAGAGTTGCTTGAATTTGTTAAAAGTGTCTTTACATGTTTGTTTCGTCGATCGGTTTAAATTTAAATTTAAATTTAAATTTGTTGGGACTGTCGTTTTAATTTAAGCAAACCGAGAATTTGTGTTTAGTTTTTGTTTATTTTGTTGATCAATTACTTGTTTGTTTGCTACCTTACAAAATAAAACAAGATGAACAAATAATTAGAACGACACGAGTTTTTTCACTTACGATTATTACTTTATCGACTCTACATTTTTCATTGTGAACAGGGGCGAACCCAGGATTAAATTTTCGGGGTAGCAGAATAAAATTAAAAAGAAGGTAAAATGTTAGTAAGAGGATTCGAACCCGGGACACTAGGTTGGCAAACAAAATCTTAACCACTATACCACAAGATATTTATTGTACATTTTAATGAGATATTAGTAATTTATCTACTATTCAACCATATTTGGGGTAGCAAAAACCCGTCTTCTAAGTCAATTTTTTTAAGTTTGGGGTAGGGGCCGCCACCCCATGCTACTCACTAGATTCGCCCCTCATTGTGAAGGTCTGACTGAAAAACAAAATTGTGTAGAAAATTTGTTTATAAAGTTTTAATGTGACAGTAGTACCATTGGATTGTGATGGAAACCGCTACAGTTCAATTGATAATTGATATACACGAAGAAATGTGTTAGTTTATTATACCCTAGGTCTATCCGAGGATGTACGGGTCGAATATCAGTCGATCTTAAATATAAACTTAATTAACTATAAATCAACTAAATTGTACTCCGTTAATATTATAAATATTATAAAAGACGAATTCACTAACTATAATAAAATCATAATTTTTCAAGTTTTGTTTCTCTAGACCTGGAGAATATTATTTTCACTAGAAAGGATTTATTAACTTTTAAATCAGGTTTTAATCTCATGCAGTCCTCTTCCTTCGCCGTTTATTGATCCGCTCACGGCTCGCCTCATTGAGGATTCCAACGTAAACGTAAATCCCTGCAAATAAATTGTTGAAGAAAGTAATATAGATGTAAATTTGCTGGAAATGACGATAAAAAATGTAAATAAATTAGCGACTTTTCACTTGTCGACGAAGAAATACGAAATAATCTTACATAAAATTAGACGATGAAAACGATTTAGCAAAACACAAATACTCCGTAATCTTTTTTGGTCTAAAGGAAGTCACGGGCGATTTTTAATGCTAATGAGATTTAAGCTTGCGGTAGTCATGAGTACCATCTCTCATGACTTTCTCTGTGTTTTCTGGCTTAATTTCAGCTCCTCTCAATTTTGGTTCATTGTACTCCGTTAAGTTTTATTTACGTTCAATCAATTATTTTCAATTAATCACTTCACAAAAGTAACTTTTAATTCAACTAAATTTACTCTACCTAAGTTCCACTCAATTTAGTTCAATTAAGCTCTAGTCCAATTTATTCAATTCAGCTCGTTTCAGCCGAAAAAAACAGGGACTAAGTTAGCGGACAAATACAACTGCTAACAAAGTCATGGTTTGACTTGCTACCAGCGAATCGTCCGTGATCCCGTCGGTCCTTCAATCCTCCATTCAAGTTGCTGAACAAAATGTTTGTTCAAACTTAGTTTTCATTCACATAACTTATAATTTACTCATCATCTCACCACCAATTTTAATAAGACGCACATGGCATCCCCTTTGAAATGCCTTATTGTTGTTTAAATACAATATCGCTTTTTCCCAATGACGGATCTAGGGTTAAGCGATAAGAAGTCATTGATCCGAAGAAAACTGATTGATAATTTTACACTAAAATAAGAAAACTTAGCGGAGGTGGCACCCCCTCCCGACATAACTTCGCAGATAGTATCTCAAGCTGATTCCAGATCTTAGACTATATATTCGAGGGACAAAGTATTACTCCAACACAAACACAAACACAAACACAAACATGTCTTCCAGTGATCATCGGTCCGTCAATCCCATATGCACCATTGACCCGTTGCAATACCTGCAGATCAAGCTCCACTCGGATGGCAGGATAACTCGATTACTCGAATATCCATGCATCAAGGCCGCACCTGATTCCACCTCTCTTTCTCCAGTTCTTTCCGAAGACTTCCCATTAAACCCGTCTCACAAAACTTCCCTACGCATTTTCATGCCCAAAACCGCATTTGAAACTAGTAATAAGCTCCCCATCATTGTATACTGTCATGGGGGCGGTTTTGTCATTCTGCAAGCCGACTCCTGCTTTAACCATGAGTTTTGCGAAGCGCTGGCACTACATTTGCCAGCGATTGTAGTCTCTGTTGACTACAGGCTTGCACCTGAACATAGGCTGCCTGCAGCCTATGAGGATGCTGTGGAAGCGCTGCAGTGGATCCGTGATGAAGCAACCGCTCAGAAGAGCGGGTGGTTGTCAAAGTACGGAGATTTTGACAACTCTTTTCTAATGGGATCCAGTGCGGGAGGGAATATCGCTTACCATTCAGCCATACGATCACTGGATATCGTGAATGATCTCCAGCCACTGATATTGAAAGGTCTGATCTTGCACCAACCGTTTTTTGGCGGATTAAAACGGAGAGAATCAGAGATTAGGCATATAGATCACCCATGCTTGCCCTTATCAGGTAATGATATGTGCTGGGAGCTCGGGTTGCCCATTGGTGCAGATCGTGATCACGAGTTTTGCAACCCGATTGTGGGTGATGGCTCCAGTTGGCTCAAAAGGTTGAAGGAGTTGAATTTGCAGGTTTTGGTCATGTATTGTAGTGGTGATCCATTGATGGATCGTTCGGTGGATTTAGTTGCTATGTTAAAAGAAAAGGGGGTAAATGTGAAAGGAGATTTCACTGAGGGTGGATATCATGGCATGGGGTTAATCGACTCAGAACACCGAGATTTATTAATGCTAACGGTTAAAGAGTTTGTAATTTCTTCTATAGATGAATAAAAGATGTTGGATTTGTCTAATTGTAATGCGGTATCATAGCTTTCAGTAAATCATATGTTTTCAATCTTCAGACAAATGGAACACAAGATGTATCATTGTAAGCAAAAAGATGTATTTCAGTTAACTGTGCATTTACTACATTTGATGATGCCATATAGAATAATTTTAGTTTTAATTTATCACATTACGATTGTTTTCAGCTGATTTATCCAGATAATGACTCGCTAATTGCTATGAACTAGACCTGGCCAACAGATCGGGTCGTATCGGGTTCGTGTTCGTGTCAAATGTAAACGGGTCACAAAACCTCCAATCCAAACCCGACCCAATTAAATTTCGTGTCGTGTTCGTGTCGACCCACTTAGATAAATGGGTCATCAAGCCTCAACCCTATCCCGTTAATTTCGTGTCGGGTTCGTGTCGTGTTTTCGTGTCATGACCATATTTGGAAAATTTAAGTATATTTATGTGATGAAAGATAATATAAATTAGGATTAATTTAGTAAGCAGTTCATTTCGTGTCGGGTTCGTGTTTAAAGAGCTCGACCCAATAAAATATCGTGTCGGGTTCGTGTCGACCACTTACATAAATGGATCATTGAGCCTCAACCCAAACCCGCTAATTTCGTATCGGGTTCGTGTCGTATTTTCGTGTCGTGTCATTATTTGTCAGCTCTACTATGAACTAGAGATGCTCCTTAATCAGAAGGGGGTATTTAATTTCTAAAGTACTAGCGTTGAAAACTCGAATGCAGCATTTATTTGTATGATGACCTCTAAGGGCTCTAACCTATTGTCACGATACCTCGGTATTTAACTACTAGACCAAGACCTCTTGCTTCTACAATCTCAAGAGTGCTTTTTCATCGCAATTTCTTTATTCAGCTCGCTAACAAAGTCATGGTTTGACTTGCTACCAGCCAATCATGCGTGGGCCCTCCAGGCTCCATTCCTCTATTCAAGTTTCTAAACAAATGCTAATGATTTATAATCTACTCATCGCACCACCAATTCAATTTTTATAAGACGTACATGGCAGATCTTGGGGTAAACGACAAGGTCAGTGTTTAGACTATTAATCTAAGGCTGGATGATAATTTCACATTGAAATATGAAAAATCAGAGGGGTCAGTCGCCTTTCGACATAGCTATGGTCCTCCACGGGCTCTTTCTCTCTCGTGAAAGTTTTCAAGGGTCTCACATACAAACCTCTCAAAGAGCAATCTTATACGGTATAATTATAGTTTGGAATTATGTTTCTTGTAAATTTCGTAAATGTTACACTAGTAAAAAAAAGCGGTTAACTTAGAATGCATAGGCCATAGTGTCAGTGGTTTGGATAGAAGGTGGTAGATGGGTGAAGACTAAATGGCTAAAGAGAGCAAGGCAAGAACAGACAATGCTTGTATTTCCTGTCATGATAAACCAGTTAACCAACGGAAGACGTATAAATATCCTTTATATCTCATTTATATTGTCCCCTTCAAGCCTTCACTAAAAGTTCACTAAAAGACTGGAGTTAAGAAGTAATGAAATGTCAAATTACCCTTTGACCAAGTGAAAATAAGAGCGAAAAAATGGGATAACATGAGGTCTTAGGACTAAATTGGAATGGATTAGAAAAAAGTCAAATTCTCTTTTGAGAGGGATATTTTCCGTCTAATATGACGGATAAAAATGTGATCATTTTACGATAAAATTTAAATATTTCTTGATAAAATATTACCATTATATTTATGTTAAAAAGTGAACTTTAGTTAAACATTTTATTCTTAAAATCATTTTGTATTAAAACAAAAGACATTTTCTCATCTTATGTTGAGACCGTTCGAGACCGTTCGAGTGAGACCTGCTAAAAAAGGACAATGTGTTAGGATGGCGTAACTTTTAGGCTGTAAAAAGGTATAGTATGTCAAGTTGGCTCTGGATCTTAGACTATATATTATCACCTCATTTGAGGGACAAAGTCTCACTCCATGTCTCCAACACAAACACAAACATGTCTTCCAGCGACAACCAAAACGCCATTCCAATATGCACTAATGCACCATTGACCATTTACAATCTATGTTACTTCGACATTTCATATGAGAAAAGTGAGTCGTTATCGAAGTATGGAGATTTTGATAACTTTTTTCTAATGGGGGCCAGTGCGGGAGGGAATATCACTTGCCATTCAGCGATAAGAGCACTAGATAGATAGTGTAAATGATCACCTGCCATTGAGATTGAGGGTTTGATCTTGCACCAACCCTTTTTTTGGCGGGGTGAAACGTACTGAAACAGAAACCTAGGCACATAAATCACCAAAGCTTGCCCTTGTAGAGTGATGATTTGTTCTGGGAGCTCGGGTTGCCCGTTGGTGCAGATAGTGATCACGAGTTTTGTAACACAAGTGTTGGTGATGGCTCCAGGTGGCCCAAAAGGTTGATGGAGTTGGTTGCTATGTTAAAGTTAAACGATGAGGGAGTAAGTGTGACAGAAGATTTCACCGAGGGTGGATATCATGGCATGGGTTTACTCGACTCCAATCAACGAGAATCAATAATGCAAAAGAATTTGTAACTTCTTCTATAGATGAATAAAAAAAGATGGATTTGTCTTTGTAATGTGTTATTACAGATTTCAATAATCATATGTAATAAAACAATTAATTTATTGCAAGTGTTTTCGGCTTATTTATCCAGATACGACTCGCTATGAATGTAAGCTGCATTCGATAATCAGAAGGATGTATTAAGAAAAAAGATAGCAGCTAACTACTCCGTATCAAGCATAATATATACGGCTAATCAGACTAGCTATTGCTAATGAAACTAGCATATATAAACAGATTCCCATGGTAATACCTGATTGAGCACCAATAAGACACCATGGTGAAAAGGAACACGATTTCCAAAATTGTTGACTTTCACTTATGTAATAACTGTAGGCTTCTCTCTTCCAGTGAAATCCTTGAGCTTTGAGATGGATAATGCCAGATCTAAACAACCAATAAAAGAAATTAAAATCGAGTACAAAATTTGGATTTTACGAGATTAAAGATTTAGAAAAGAATCATGCGCGCAACCTATCAGGGGTTTTAATGCTATTTGAGCATCCAAATCGTGTTTCGAAACATCAGGCTCAAATTGCTCAATGTAAATCCTAACAGTTGCACCTGCAGAACCAGTACCCTGCAAAAACAAGGATATACTCTCTTTTATCACGGAACTAAGTTAATGGAAAAGGCCAATGGCAGGATCAGTGTGACACGTACAGATAGACGATATATTATCCGTGACCCATCAGTGAACACAAAACGAATGCCTTGCTTTGATGCCACACTTCCGTCAACCTAAACAAACACCAAATATGTGTAAGGAAATTGTAGCAGCATCGATTATGGTCACAGATGAAAAAAAAATAGTTGCAATAGAAAGAGCTTACAGGATCTTCATAATAGAAGTCGTCTGCGAACTCAAGGACATAGTCACCTATTTCAAACAACATATTAGAACCCAACTTTGAAGTTTAAACAGAATAGCAGATATGTATTCTCATGAATTTAGAAGAATTCTATATTAAGAAAGTGCAAAGGTCGTATCATATATTCATACTAATATAATAATCTTTGTAAACGTGATAGTACTAAATTCACTATCACTAGGTGGCGCAAAATCATTTTCCAATCTACAATGTTTACCGTAAGTATCTCCTTTCTTGCTCTTAGAGATCAAATCCCTGAGATATTCCACCATTTTGTTGGCTCCGTCAGATTCACATTCCTGTCAAGAAATGCAATAATGTCAAGAGGCCATATAACCATCACCAGCAGCCCCCTCTTTTCCCTTAGGCCATGTTGTACAGGGACAATATATAAAATAGTCCACTTAAAAGTACACTTTAAAATCGTTTAATCTTGTCTCGATTGAGTTGGAAAAAGATGAAATTGTTGCTCACTTCATAATCATATCTCGAGAAGAAGTTCCTTCCGTAAGTTGCCCAATATTCTTTTACAACGTCAGCTACAGAAACTAATCTTTCTCCAACTTTCTTCTCCTTGTTTCGATAGGCAATTATCGACAGCCAAGCTAAAACAGCCCTACGATACCAACAAAGAAATACAAAAACCCAAGTATAAGATGCAAAGATTAACTTTAAATCAAGAACGACACGCATATAAGAGAAAAGAAACTACAAATGTAAAAATCTTAGTTATTTCTGGCACCTGGATAAGTATGAAATAAGAAAATGAAATCTGGCTAACATGCTTTCATGTTGAGACTAGTTTAATTCAGAGAGGGCCAAAAACAAACTAACTACTATACAAATTGAAGGTTTCAAAATCTCCTATAAGGTACCTTTAAGTGTTCAAGTATGTACAACTGTACAAGTGATCTTAATTCTTACATTCTTACTATCCCCTCCCTGTTCACGAACGTAATGATTCTAGTTAAATGTCTTTGGTAGAACCCAGCATAGTTCATCTAGAGTAGGCAGTGAATAGGCCCAGAATGTGGACAAAGAGGGAAACTAATTCTAATAAATTACCTGCCATTATTCAGTTTGATATTTTCCAACTAATTAGAACTCGAACAGAGAAACAAGATGGATTATTTCCGTGATGAGCAAAGAGTTGCAGGATACTGGATGGAATGAAGTTCATCGACTTGAATATAGGATCAGGCATAAGCCTATCAAGAAACTCTAATACCTAGAGAACCCAATTGTGCATTCCCATTTATAGGTAGCACAGGTTTACAGGCATGGCATGTTTTCAGATGATCTTGGCTACAGGGAAATGGGAACTAGAACAGAAGGGCATATACAAAACAAGAATTTGCAACCTGATACGGGGACTTATATTTTGTGTCTAGGAAGATCGACCTTATTTTGATATAACAAGGGAAAGGCACGAAGCAAACATATTTTTACCATATGCCATCTTTTTCACGGATGTGATCTGAACCGGTACCAAAGCTTTCTTCTCCACAAATTGACAGCTTCCCAGAGTCCATGAGATTCCCAAAGAATTTCCAGCCAGTAGGAACCTACACCAAAACAAGCTTTTGTCAGTAAAGTATGATATCATACGAGCAACTTTCTGTCCCACTGAAAAATTATAATCCAAACAACAAAAACCTCAAAAAAAGGAAGCTTTAGTTTTTCAGCAACACGATCAAGTGCACCACTTGTTGGCATAGATCGAGCCAACCCCTACACAATAAAATGGAAGCGAATAGTTGTTAAGGTTTAAAGGAACAAAATAAGACAGAACAAAAGACGACTAGATGAGTGGAATGCTACCTTGATCCCATCACGGAAATATGGAATTGCTTCTTGAGCATTGGCGGCAATAATAGCGACTGAATCCGATGGTGTCACAAAGAAACTACTGCCCAAAACCATATTTCTGTCACCATCACCTAGATCATGAAGAAGAATAGAATTTAACTTAAAAATTTCCTCCCAACACATTTAGGGTGTGTTTAGATTGAGGGATTTGGAGGGAAAGGAAAGGGAGGGAGAGTAGGGGATTTAAAATCCCTTTTTTGGATAGCAAATCAGGGTGGAGGGAAATGGAGGGGGAGTGATTTGGAGGGATTCATTTTCCCTCCTTCACGGCAAATCAAAATCTCTCCATAATTGGAAAGATTTGAAGGGAAATTGTATCCAAACAACCACTCCCCATTCCTCTTCACCTTCCTTTCCCTTCCCTCCTACCCCATCCCCTCCCTTTCCCTCCACTTTTGTTATCCAAACACACCCTAAATCTCATATATCAATAAAAAACTGAATCCTATAAGGCAACTCAGGGGGAAAAGTGAAAAACTACTACACGGAAGATAAAAGATTACTATGTTTTCCTCTCCTCTATTTCTTTATTATAATCTATGTTACTTCCGACACTTCAGATGAGCTCGCGTACCCGCGCCCCACACTGGGACACCTGGACATTGGCATGACACTCCGACACTTCATTTTAGACCAAAAACTTGACAATTTTTCATAAAACAGTCGAGCCCGACACTTGGGTACACGTCCGTGTCTGACCCTTCGAACCAAGTCTGAGTAACATAGATTGTAATGAGTGTTGAACTTAGGTTACATGAATGGATTCTTTCTAATTCTTCGGGTTAATAAGGTTCTGTTGGACTAGGTCCATCTTTGTGAAACCATGAAACTGGAAGACATTTCCCAGCTTCACATATAGTTAACAGAAAGGCCCATTCTCAAACAAATTCAAAGAATTAATAGGCTCACAGCATTAGGAAGACTATGAAGACACTGTCACCGAGAAACAACTGCAGAAACAAAAGCATTCACATGAAAGAAACTCAGGTTTTCTCAAATCGACTGCTTGAATCAAGAACCATCTATTTCCTTGTGTTAAACTGTACTGTGATACAGCGCAGGAGTATCACTGATCCTTCTTAACTATAAGAAGAGTGGTGCAGGAAAAGAGAGTATTACCATCGCTTGCTGCTCCAAAATCTGGTCCATTCTCAGCGTACATTATCTCGACCAAATCCTTAGCATAACTGTGTCAAAAATCACTTAGAACAGATAATAGAGAAAGGCGAGTGTGAAACTGTGGGAAGACTGACTCACGTAAGATTAGGATCAGGATGACCATGCCCGAAGTCTTCTAGAGGAACCCCATTTGTTATTGATTCCTAAATATCAGACTAAGGCAATGAAACCAATTGCTTCACAAACGGCTACCAATAACTCATTAATTCAGTCACTAAGTAACATACCGGACGCGCACCCAGCTTTTCCACAAAGATTGGGCTTGCATAGGCACCGGTGACAGCATGCATTGCATCAAATGTGAATCTGATAAGAATAGATAAAATCTATTCAATACGGGTATCATGACAAAAAAAAATAAAGAAAAACACTTGATATATGCAGTACATCTTGATTTACAGTCCTATTTTCAAACTCATAGGCCCATCATGTTGTTGTCGTTTGATCCTCACTAATCAGATGAAATTCTAGCAGGGATTATCCACAGCACAAACTAAAGAAAAACATACAAAGCCGAAAGAAATGGGAAAGAAGTGAGAGTCGAGGTAGGGGATCGGATCATATGCACGAACCTGTAATCTGATCGTGACACCAGACTTTTGATTAGCTCAAAATCAAAAACATTCTGCATACAAGGACAATATTTACATTTAAGTAATCAAATATTTTTTTGGTCTGACTACATTAAAATAAGGTGTAGGAGGTACACAAAAACACTTCACTGAGCGAATATACCTCCATCAGTTCAATGTAGTCAGCAACCGGGTCAACTACTTCAACAATAAAATTGCCAAACTTTGTTACTCCAACCCTAGAAAGATCTACATCAGGGATGTTTGCCATCTTAATTTCAGATATCTGCAGAGGAGATCCACAAGTCAGATTGCGGCAGAGGAGGGGAAATATAAATTAATAAAAACTCCGCTACAATATTGATGCATTAGGTAGTAAGTAGTAACTAATTGTAGTGAGAAACTGCGAAATATGTATAGGTCAATAGGTCATTCATCAATTATATCCACAATAAAAACTAGATTTACGTCTATATTGGCTTTGAGTGAATAACATGTTACAATTTATCTAATATAAGACCCCGTACATTGAAGCAAACCAATTTCTCACCTAGGCAAGTTAACGCCAATCAACACGAAAGTTGGGCTATGGGGAAAAATGAATAAGCATTTAAGAATGCAGAATAAGCACATATATGACTTCCATGTGAAGATTGAATTATAGGTCAGACTTATAGGTATAAGTCTTAACTCAAATCTGAATCCACATTTAAGTTACAGGGTTCACAAACACTGACACCTCCTTTGTGAAGACCCGCAATTTCCCTATGTTATAACCATGTTCAAACACCAAATGCTAAACTCAACATTGAATAACAAGGGACAGAAAGGAAACTTAAATAACAGTTCATATTGTAAATGACTTAATGCTAACTTTAGGGGGTCAAAATGTAGACAGCCATAACTGATACGAGATTTGAAACTTACAGACAGCGTGTTTCCATAAATCTTGTCAGTGATGGACTCTGGTGCGGGTTGCCCACTGCTGTAGTTGAACTGAAAAGTTGATGATGAAATTATAAAACTTAACCACAAGCTGAAATAAGGTAGTAGAAAGCAAAACTGACACGTCTACATATAGCCATATAGCTGCACATTTCCATGTTCTCAAGGAGTCACCTCTTACTGCCCTCTCCAAAAATAGAGCAACTGTAACATAAAAATCCAGTAACAATACAGAAACAGTGGTGGTATTTGGAAAACTGAACAATTTCATTACCATCCATGTAAACCCTATGACAATGGTAACCAAGAACTATTCATCATAGACTCCAAATGCCAAGCCTCTATGTAGTGTTAGTCACAACACACTCTCAAAAATGGCTATACTCGTTCCCTCGTAAAATATGCATGCACCGCAACAGAAAAAAACTCAGTGGCCACTTCACACATTTTCACCAGTAAGTACATGTTCGTACTTGTCACTCACAATATCTTCCTCTTAATACCCATGTACTTTCTCCATTCCATCGATTTCACGGTTGTATAAAACGAACAAGAAACAAGGAACAGAAATGAAAACAGTTTATCATATACCCAAACGAATCGCGTAGAATACACTTTTTTTAACAGTATTTCGCCTCTACAAGCCTTGGGTTACACGAAATCCCCTCTAGGATAAGAGGATCCCTTGTCTACGGCTTTTAGAACAACCAACAATTACTTAAGAGAGTTTTTGTGTTTTGATTTATATTACCAAAATCTAAAAAATTCATGTAAAAAATGATTTTTCCTCACATATCTATATGTATATAATATTCTGTTAATTATGGGCAAGTATGTTGGTTTTCGTACCAAAACCAACAACAAACGTAAACAACACAAAGTGTGGATGCAGGACAAGGCAGGCCCGATCGGGGACCCAACCTTGGTCGGGGTAGTAGTCAATTACTCCGAGACAGTTGTTAGTTGTTACAAATACATAAGACACAGCAGCCCCGGTCGAGCCACCCAACCCCAATCGGGGTCGTAACAATCTACTCCGATACAATTTCCATTGGTTTACGAATTCATCTAACTTTCCAACTTAACCCCGAACGTCCAACCCTGATAGGGAGCGTAAACAACTACATTTTGCACTTAGAATAGTCCTTAAAACACATAAAAAAATATCTATCGCAAGTTTATTCACCAGTGGCGTATCTAGGATTTAGATGACGGGGGTGCGGAAGTTTATTAACTAGAATACATCAAATTATTAGCGAGACTTAGAGGATGTCAGAGAAGGTGGCACCACAGTTTACCACTCAGACCAATATATAAACATGATAATTAGGAGAACTAAAATGTTTATATTTCCTAATTTCAGGGAGTGCGGGTGCATCCACCGCACCCCCATAACGACGCCACTGTTATTCACTTTAACCTATGATCTTGATAATCCGATTATATGAGCGTGCACTCCACACCCCTCAACCCATATTATATCAATCACACGCTCATACCGATTTTGGTTTGAAAACCCAAATACACTTAAAGGACTTGTGATCAAAATCACTAACATTCACTACATCAATTCAAAATGTAGTGAAATACTGAAATGAACCAAGTAAGAAGGCTCTTCATACTTCCCAAGAATGAGCAGTCATCAGTCATATCAACTTTAGATAAAATTAATTCAAAACTCCAGAGACGATGTGGCTGATAACTGTATGTTGTTCAAGGGTCAAAAAGGTATATCTGAAACAGCCCTCTCAATTCGTTCAGGATTAGGCAGCCTACATCTTGAGTCATGACATCCTTACATCCCAGAATTCTAACTTCCTGGTGGTTGTCAATAGGGTTAGCCACCCTATCTAACGATATCTAAGTACAACTAGCCATCAGTTTATAAAGACTAAAGGAGATGCAAAAGATGACGTTTTACAAAGTGTTGCTATATTAGCTCGCATGCAATTTAGATAAGTGAAGAACAAAACATGAAAGTTAAGAAACGGGAGATATAGTACAAAAGCAAACAGTGTACTGTAAACAGCTTTGTCCCACTTTAACAGCAGTTTCTCAGTTTTGTTACCTTGATTCCCCAGTCATACTCAGGTCCACCAGGATTATGACTTGCACTCATTATAAAGCCACCATTGGCCTGAAAATACATAAACAATCAATCGAGTGAGTGATATCACATCATTGAGAATACGATTTCAAAGATTGTCAGTCAAGAAAAATACAAAGTCTTCAACCACGTACACATATATCTAAGATGATGAAAGAGACAAACCTTCCTCTTCCGAATAACTGCAGATACTGCTGGTGTTGACAGAATACCATCCCTGCAACCATAAAATTGTCATACTCAAGGGGGAAAAATAAATAAGAAACAAAGATCCGGAGCCACCAAAAGAAAATCAAGCCAGACAAACAAACAAAATGGAGACGTGTTAATGAACAAGATACTCACTGTCCAACTAGAATTTTTGCAACACCGTTAGCTGCTGCTATTTTAATTATGATCTGAAAATAAAAAAAATAGACAGCATCAGAAAGCGTCCAAAATCAATCCTGCTTATATGAACTTGAGCACAGTAATACCTGTGCGGCCTCCTTGTTGAAGTAACGACCATCCCCACCCAACACTAATAATCCATTCAAATAATCCTCTGGTGGTAGAGAATTGAACAATGCCTGCCCATCATAGGCAATGCATAAATCAATCAGTAGTAATAATCCCAAGCAATGTTTTCAACACAAAATAAAAGATTACACACATCATACCTGTATCCAATTTGCGAGGTAATTCTCTTGCATAAACACTTTGACCTAAAACCAGAAAGCCTAAAGTAAGTGTAAGAATCCACCTCAAATTCCCAAATAGCTGAGTTCAATAACACAGGAAGAAGAAATAAACCTTTTTCCGCAGGCCACTTGTGCCTGTCTTCTGACCATCGTATGATTTAGTAGGAACGGAGGTGATCTGAAGTGCAAAACCCATTGAGAAAAGAGAATATTCAGCCAGGCAAACACAAGAACGAATGCAAAAAAATTAGAAGTATTGTCAATCGCATAGAAATTAAAAGTTTTGGATTCCTACCGGGCAGAATCAAGACCAAGTCAATGAAAATCAAAAGCTACTATAAACTTAGGCAGCTACAGTTCAGAATTCCCGAGCATGATGACTCGAAATGTCAAACTATTTACAAAAAAAAAGGCATGTTATACTAAGACGAATTATCGAACCACACAATCTCCAATTGTTCAGAAAACAAAAAGAAACGAAAAATATGATGCCTGGTACAGCTAGCTGAAAGACATAAATTATTACCAATCTGAATATGTCAACTATATTGTATCACAACTAATCAAATACTTCCTCTATCCCATTTTTATTGTCCTTGTTTTATTTTGGAAGGATTTGAGGAAAAGTCGTGAAGTATCTATTTTACCCTGTAAATTAAACAGAGTTAAGACGAAGTTATTATGCGGAAGATGGTAGAAGCTAATTTTTAAGGTCATTACTGGGTGATCGAACTTTCTCCTTATTAAATTTAGAAAGGAGAGAGTCATAAGCAGAAGTTGAGCTACTATACTTCTTCACCACGGAGTTATATTATTACTTCTTCACCGCATTGTGCTATATTGCTGTAATTCCTCTTAATAAGACGAGACCTGATCAACTTAGACTGTGCTACTAAGTCAAAACTTCATCCTCAAACTACTTTCACTTAAACCGAATGGACGTTTCAAATGTTGCTACCAATTGATGAACTAAACAGAAGATTAATCACTTACTAGTTACTACACTTCAGATACAGAACTTTCACAAAAGAAATTCCACGCGGCAAAATCAATAAAACTGCTTCGTATATAAAAAACATTACTTGAGCAATTTATTAATCTAGGAACGAAATTTCACTGCTAAAACTAGTTACTCCAGAGTCCGGAATTCCTATTGTAATTATCCGCACAAACATACAACGCACATGAAACCAAAGAATAGCGATACAAAGCCTATAACTAGTAAAAAAAACGAGTAGAGCGACAGTTTTCAGCACACAAATGTAGAATTTAACACAAAAAAATGAAGTCTCAAAATCAAACTGTTACTTCAGATTTTTGAAGGACATACAGCTGCAAAATTTTGAAAATGTGTTGCTTCTGATTTCTTGTCCTAATGATCCGCAGAACAATACAACACACCATAAATCAAACAAACTAGATACGATTATACGAACACTGAATACACAAATCTACATCAACTACGTGAGTTCACAAATCTACATCAACTGCGGAACAATTATCTGCAGATAATTGAATAAATGACACAAACGTCGAAAAAATGGCCGATAATTTTCTGGCACAACAACACAGCGAAAGAGAAATCAAATATCTAGATACCGGACTTACATTATCAAACGGTCCTTTACTGATTAAACAGTAACAATTACTACTATGAATAAACGAATGATTTTATATAAAATAACCGTCTCACACTGTACAGCAACGGTAACAGAAACATAATTACATAACGTAATACATTGCAAATATTGAGTACATGCGAGGAAAATTACAGTGAAATTCTGCAGAAATCAACCAATTTACATGACTACATAGCACAAATTATAAAATACGGTGCGAAACGGTACTAGTACTATCAATAAACGAGTGATTTTATATATAAAAAACGTCTCACATTGTACAATAACAACAACAGCAGCAGCAGCAATTGAAGCATAACATAATCGGGAACTACGTTGCGAATAACTGAGTAAAATGCGAGGAAAGTTACAGTGAAATTCGGCGATTCGGTAGCGGTAGAAGGCGAAAGAGAACAATTAACAGCAAAACAACGGCGAGAGAAAACCGTCGTCAAGTTCCGCAATGTACGACGATGAAGGAGAGAGCAGTTCGCAGCGGAGACGGCGGCGGATGCGGTGGTTGTTCCGGTGGAGGTTTTGCGGCGAGAGGTGAGGAGAGAGAAAGACGGTTGGAGTTGAGCTGAGAACGCCATTGTTTTAGAGAGAGAAAGTGAGTGTAGACTATGGAGTGACTTGAGTGGGAAGTGGAGGAGAAAGAAGGGAGAAGATATTTAATTTTATTTTTTATTTACTTTTTATTTTTTTATTTTTTTTTTATTTAGTTTGGGGGAATGTGAAGTAGACACGTGTGGTGAGAGGTGCTTATCGTGTAGGACGGTGTACGTGAAATTGTGTATTGTGAAGTGTACCCGCGCTAATTATTGGCGGGTGGCGGTGCTGCTGGTTTTCCTTGTTTGGTGTGCCGCCTTGTGCGGATTGTGTCACTATATAATTTCGTGTATCCCCATTTTGGGTATGATATATGCGGTTTATAATCAATGATTGTAACCCAAAAACGGGTATGACACCGTCGCACGTACGATCAGTTGAAAAGTGACTATATTATGATATAGGTAGGCCACTTTTGAGTAAATAGTGACCATTTTTTAAAAAAAAAAAAAATGACCATTTTTTAAAAAAAAAAAATGACCTATTTTTCAAAAAGTAGTCACATTTTGTAAAAAAAACACGGGTGAGACCGTCGTACAGGATAACTACTGCAATTGTAAAACTAGCTCGATTGGAATCACAAATTCTCATTTGTGACGGTGGTATCTGTCACAAGCTTGTGACGGATATCGTTTTTGCTTACAAAACACCCATGATAGGCGAGGGGAAAAGCACATGAAGGTGTCACACCTTGTCTCATCTCCCTTTTTGTGAGAGGTCGCAAGTTTGTGACGGGATTAGCCCGTCACAAGCAAAACCTGCTGAATTGGAATAACCTAATTTAAATTTGACACGTATTTGAATTGAGAATTTGAATTTAATTTGAATTAAGGTCGAGTCATTTCAATGAATTATTATCAAGTTATTTAACTCGAAACTTGAATTAACTCGATCATGTTCAACCTGACCTGAATGTTTATTGCCTATTACTGAACATTATTCCTAGATAACTTGATAACAACTCCTGAAAACTACCTGAACTTGAAATAATCTTTCTGACACGATGTGAATTATTGCAAACTCGAACAATCTGAACGCGAATTAATTTGATCTGATTGACTCCATTTTTTCAATTTATAACAATTATTATATATGATCGCGTAAATTTTTGCAATAAGGCATGTCGGTTTTAAACCTATAACGGGATCAGTGTGCCATTTGAAATAAAATAATATTCCGTGATACCTGAATACAGGGGTGTTTATCATCCGAACCTCGATTGAGATCTAATGATCGAATGGAATCGAAACTAAAAAAACAGTGTCGTCTTCGGTCCAAGCCTTTAAAGGACAATTGCAGTACAAGAAACTGCTACTCCGTAATTAATGGCATTCCATATAAGTCGTTTTGTAATACTCCCTTCCATTCATAATAACGGTTCATATATTTCTTTTTTCATCAATTCACCACACATTCTTTATTTCTTTTTTTAATAAAATTTTATACATATTTTAATCGCATCACCTCACCCAGCCACAATACGTCAATACCCCAATTATTTTAATCACCTTACCCACAACAATACCCCACAATACTTACTCTCTCTCATCACCTCGCCCCAGAACAATACAATCCATAATTTAATTATGCTCCTTATTTTTTGTGTCTTTCCCAAATGGAGAAGATTATTATGAATAAGAGGGAGTATTAGATTTAATCTATATTGTATAAATATGAAAATTCAGATATGTCCACTATTTTATGTAATTTTAATTGACATTGTTTATGAAAGATATCCACATAGAATCCTGACTTATAATAGTATAAATTTACGAATAAATATATATTATTACACATTAACTTAATATCTCTTATTCCCAGTACGTAAATATTTAAACTCGTTTTAGAAGCCGACACCTTATTCTGCCACTCCACCATCAAACTCGTGTCCCTACCACCCCTGTCTCACCATGTCTCTCGTCCTCGGTCATCGCCTCCCAAACTGACCTTTACCTCTCAAATCCTCATAAGAACTACGTCATTAACGACCACCAAATGCAATAAACACCGATAACAACAAGTCAACAACCATCCCCCACCGATGTTCACCGACGGCTTCGCCCCTTTGCCGATGCCCTGACGTTTATGATTTGACATTTTATTTTCTTTTGAAATTGTAAATCTTGTCACAATTTCCACTTGGAGTAATGACTATATTGCACCCCACATGTGAGTCTTAATGTAATTTTGAAAATTTTCGTTCACTTAATTGTAGTTGCTAAAAGCTTTTAGATGCGATAAAGAATTATTCCTGGCATAATTTACCATGAACAATAATTAAACTAAAGTATTAAAATCCGCCTTGTTTTAGAAATTCATATTTTAGTTTGTTCATCATCAAGCATGCCGTGGTGTTTGACGGGGGCCCAATGTAAGTCAGCAAGGGTTCATCAACGTGGCATAAGTCGTAAGTAACGAGGTAGGCTAAAATGGAAGACGGTCTTCGTCTCAGAAATAGATGAAAAAAACGGTATCGTGTAGTAATGACTTTATATGAATTATGAAATAACTATGAAAATAAGTTCATAACTAAGTAAGATTCTGTTCTTTTCGGCTACAATGAGCTGAATTGGATTAATTGCAGTAGAGTTTAATTGAACTAAATTGGGTGAGTTGAATTAAAAATTAATTATGTGAAATGATTAACTGAATATAATTGATTAAATGTAAACAAAATTGAACAAATACAATCAAACAGAAATAAAAGGAGATAGAAATATAGAATTAAGGCCGAAAACAAGTCATGAAACTTGTAAGGGCTTGCTTGGGATGGAAGTAATTATTAAGGGAGTAATGCGAGCTAAAATAAGAAGAAATGGGAGGAGATTGGTGGTTTGTGGTGGTTGTGGAGGGTGGAAAGAGGGGGTGGGGGAGTAATTATTACCTCCGTATGGAGGTAATACATTACTTGAGGGGGGAGGTGGGTAACAATTACTCCCTTAATTGAGGGACTTTTACACTATCTTTCCCCATTTCTATCCATTTCTATCTCCAATCCCCATCCCTTCCCTTCATTTTTTAGTTCATTTAAATTCTATTACTCCCTTAATAATTACTCCCATCCCAAGTAATTAGGTTGTAACTCGTGAACTTTACGGGTCTGTTTTTAGTAATTTAAATTAATATTGTTAATAATATAAAGAGAAAGAAATCAATTATTTTAGATTTTTAATAATATGAAATTAATATTGTTAATAATTAAAAGATAAAGAAACTAATTATTTTTAGAATTTTAAAATATGAAATTAATATAAAGATAAAGAAATTGATTATTTTAGTAAATTAATTTCAAACCATAATCTATCCATATTTAAATCTATTTAATTATTATTCTTTTCAGATTAGGTCAACTAATTGTGCATAATTCATGGATTCACGGAATCTTGAAATTTTGTTTAGGAAATTAATTGTGAAACATATCTTTCAGTTATTATTAGGATTATGATTCTTTTCAATTTAGGAAATTTAAACAAAATTAACGTGATTCACGGAATTTACCATGATTCACAAAATTATTATTATTCTTTTCAGTTTAGTTTATTGACCATGATTCACGGATTTTAAAAATTTTGTTTTGGAAATTAATTTCAATCAAATATTTAGGTTATTATTATTATTCTTTTCAGTTTAGAAAATTTATTCAACATGATTCACGGATTTTAAAAATTTTGTTTTGGAAATTAATTTCAATCAAATCTTTAGGCTATTATTATTATTCTTTTCAGTTTAGGAAATTTATTCAACATAATTCGTGGATTTTAAAAATTTTGTTTTGGAAATTAATTTCAATCAAATTTTAGGTTATTATTATTATTCTTTTTAGTTTATGAAACAATTTAAAACATAACTAGTTTTGTGACCCGTGATATTCACGGGTTTATAGGTTTTAGTATTGTTATATTATCGTAATGTTAAGATTTGTCCGAGCATTTAGTTTATCCATTTAAAAATATATAGTTTTGACTTTTGAAATACTTAAAAGTTATTTAATTAATGCATAATGTTTGATTATTATTCTTTTTTTTTAGAATGATAATTATGTAGTGTAAAGAGTCTAAACCATACTTTTTAATTAAATTAGAGGGCTTTTTATCTCAATATTTTATTTCTTTTAAATCATATTTTTGAATAGTAGCATAGTTATGAAGTTTAATAAATGCTAATCTTAATATATCATCTATATCAATTTGTCAAAAATCCAAAATTTTAAATTTTACAAAAATGATAAATTAAGTTAAATAGTACTTCCTCCATTTTTATATAATGTACCCATTTTATTAAAATACTACACTCATATATTCAACAAATGGGTACATTATATAAAAACGGAGGATAGTAGTAACCTACTACAAATGGCAAGGGAAATCAAAAAGTCATCATATTAAATAAAAGAAATAAAAATTAAATAAATATATAGTTAATAACCAAATTTACGAAAGGAAAATAAATAGTTTGTATTAATTAATTTTTGTGTTTACAACTAACATTTTTTTTTTAATAAGCATGTGACACATAATTTTAGATATGATTTTTTAATAACACATGACATAGTAAGATACTTAATATTATCTTTTTAACATCGATGCATAAAACTGATGAGCCTTGATGGATATTTATGTCTATCTTAATTTGATAATAATAATAGAAAAAAATGTTCGAAAGTCATAAAATGTATCCCATCAATAGTTTATATATATTTTTTTGATAAAGACAAAATTTATAAGCAATAATTTTTCCTATCCATAGTGTCAATAGAATTGTATGTGCCCCTAAGATGTCTTATCTATCTATTCACATCAAGTTATGTTTGTTAGGTTTTAAATTAATAATATAAATTTTTTATTTTTGTATGTACGTTCCATTGCTGGGTTATGAAATATACATCACATTTTCAAACTTCATCGTACGCGTTTGTTTTGTTCAAATTTAAGGACTATTAAAATTTGTGGTATGAATAAGATATTTAGTGTTGTCTTTTTATAATATTATATAAATCAATTGATAACTCAGTTGATATTTTACAATATTGTATAAATAAATGAATAATATAGTAATCAATATAGATGACTTATGTATGTGTTAACCAATATAAAAATTACATGTGGACTAAAATTAAATGTTTTAAGAAGCTTTTTAACTATATTGTAAGCATAAATATTAATAATAATGTACATTTAGTCATTATTCATATCAATAAGATTTATTTTGTCCAACTTGTTAATATGATTGAGATCTTTGCAACTCCATTTTCATTCTATGAGAGCTATTTTTCAAATGGAGAATGATGATAAAAAAATAACACATAAAAATTTTTTTTGACTTTAATGTACATTTAGTCATTATTCTACATGGTACCCCTCAATTTTTTGACTTTCTACATGGTACCCCTACACTTTTTAAAACATACATGGTACCCCTAATTGTGGTCATTATCACTACGCGTACCCCTAAACTTTATTTTCCGTCAATTAAACTCAATTTTGGGCGTTAAATGATTACTTATGCGCATAACCAAACTTGACATTTATCATCCCATGATATAAAGACTCTATTAGAATTAATATCCATTCTTTGGACGTGATAATTTGGCAAAGATCAATAATTTTTCCGTCAACATTTTTTTAGCCCATATATATCTATAAATATTAGAATCGAGATGGATATTGAGCCTAATAGAGTCCTTACGTCATGTGATAGTAAATGACAAGGTTGCTTACGCGTTCAAGTTATCACTTAAAGCTTAAAAATGAGTTTAATTGACGGAAAATAAAGTTCAGGGGTACACGTAGTGATAATGACAACAATTAGGGGTACCATGTATGTTTTAAAAAGTGTAGGGGTACCATGTAGAAAGTCAAAAAATTGAGGGGGTACCATGTAAAATATCCCAAAAATAAAACATACATTTTAAAGTTTATGAAATACTATTTTTTTTTCATGAAATAAACTAAAAATAATTAATCATTAACATTCATGTTGTCAATCTTATAGTTAATTTATAATATAAAATTGAGGGAAATAGGAGAGTATTTGTTTAAGCAATTATATTATTCCCTTTTTGTTTAGTTCTCTTTCTCCAATGAACCATCTCTACAAAAAAATCCACTAAACAATTAATAACAAACAAAATGGTGGAATTTGATTTATTTAATATTACATTATTATTCTATTAATTTAAATTTTTCCTTAAATAATGAAAGAAATAAGACATTGAATAATAAAAATGTAAGTATATTTACCTTTCAAGAGCACAACTCCACAAATATTGATATCCCCTAAATAACAACAAAACAACGTATGTGAATTGAAGTTCAAAAGTGTCATAGTACTTCATAACCAATATAACTTAAAAATAAATAAATAAACTATTATTTAACACCTTAATACACTTATCTTACCGTAATACACTTACAATGATAAGAATGATTATTTACACATTCAATTGTCTTGGTGATGGGGTAAACAAAATACTGGCTTGAATTTTGGCTCACAAATATTGTCTTCCATCAAATATTTATAGCCAATTGATGATGCATTTTATGACTTTTGGACGACTTATATTTTTTATTATATATTATCAAATTCAATATACACATAAATATGTAACAATATTTTGTGACTTTTAATCATCCGTTTTCATTATTAGCAAATTTAATAAACATAAATATAGAGTAGAAAGAAATGAAATGTAAAAGGTTTGCTTTAATTATTTTTCCCTTTTTTATATTTTTTTTTTTTACAAAATCTACCTTGCATGAGAATTGTTTAATCATTCTTTGCCTTGCCTTTTATTTATAGATTTATATATGTATTTAAATTAATGAAATTATATACAATGAAACGAAATTGAGTAAGTATATAACAATAAGACTTAAGAGAAAATTGCACATATAAAAAGTTTAAAATTAAAGTGATTTAAAATATATCGCAAATTAAAATATTTCATTGAACACCAGCACTGCAACAACAACGACGACAACAACACTCAACAATAATTCTCAATATACTCATTATTGTCAAATAAATAAATTAAACCATGAAATATAATCCACAACGTAGAAACTCATGTGCAATATATTTTAAATAAATAGAGTGAATAGAAACAATTATAGCTATTGTGGTTGTTTATAAACATTACACAACCATAAATTTCTATATTTTAATTTTAATCTTAATTTGTTTTGTGGTATTATTACATTAGATAATTGATTGCTGAAAAACTCAAGAGATGAATTAAATAGGAAAAAATGTTAATGCAAATGGTGGGTGTTAAGTAATATGAAGAGTTTTTATTAATTATTAACATGTTTTATCAAAAAAATATTTTTAACTATAATTATAAAAAATTTATTAACATATTTTACTATAAAAATTTCAATTAAAATGTCAAAATTGATTATAAATTACCGAAATTTTGATTTTAATTTTGAAGAGTTACATAAATTTTGGACAACAATTTATTTAATATACAAAATTAATCTAATAATATTGATAGTATCCTTTAATATTATAGATAATTGAATTAAATTAATTTATAAATAATTGAATTAAATTAATGATATGCAATAATAAATTGAGATTCCATCACATAAATTTGCCATGTCATATTAAAAATATGCTACGTCACATTTAAATATGACAAGTCACATTAAAACTATGCCACGTTACATTAAAATTTGCCATGTCATATTTTTTTAGTTGCCCTTTTAATAAGATTTTATAGATCTGTTTTGTGCATGATTCATGGATATTGACCATGTTTGACGGATTTTTAAAAATTTTATTGGACAATCAGTTTAGTAATATGTTAGGAGGCTTTAAATCACGCCACGTAAAACGAAGCTTGTTTTATGTAATGTCACGTCAGCAGCTTGACTTCTGCATTAGATAAATATATGATGATAATTATAATTACTCTCTCCGTCCCGATCAATTGTTATCTATTGCTTTTGACACAAAGATTAAGAAAAGAAGTATAAATGAATCTGGACCACACAAATTATATGGCCCCACAGGTAATCAAATGTCATCCACAAAAAGTTGCCAAAAATGGAAATAGATAACAATTCAATGATACACCCCAAAATGGAAATAGATAACAAGTGACCGGGACGGAGGGAGGGAGTAATAATTTACTCACATAGATTAGTGTTTCCGCACTTCACATTAGTTCGACAGTCCACACTAACATGTGAAAAGGCCAGTTTTCATGGCCAAATTACGGCAAATCACCACTAGATCTAACGATTAACCACGATTTTTCACTTGCACTTCAAAAAAGCGTCAAAAAATTTGCATCATAAATCAACTCAATCATAAGATCTTTAACAATTGTTCTTAGATTTTACGATTAACGACGCTTACAATGGCGAACAATGTACTTCCGTCGCTAAAGTCGGAAATCGGTGCTGACGGACTTGCTCGTGAAGCTCCTATCATCGCGTACACTGAAAAGGTTTCGTAAATCTCTACATTTGACTGCATTTCTCTCAATTTTAGTGATTGATTTGAGTTTTTGATCGTGTTGTTTTGGTGAATCGCAGTTTATTGAGGCGGAGAAGGTTCAATTGAGGAAGTAAGTTCGCAAATTCGCGCTTCAATTTCGCAATTAGTACTTTTTTTTCCTTGAAATGTGAAGTTTGATTGTTTGAAATGTGAATTGTTCTTTGATTAGTGTTTTAGGACTGTTTTTGAAGTAATTATGTAGTTCAGAAATTCGCAGTTGAAGAAGTAAGTTCGGAAATTCACATTTGAATTCGCAGTCAATTTCGCGACTGATTTGAGTTTTGATCATGTAGATTTCTATATTTTCATGTTTGAAATGTGAATTGTTCTGTGATTAGCGATTTATTATCTGATTACGACTGTTTTTGAAGTCATTATGTAGTTCAGAAATTCGCATTTGAAGAAGTAAGTTCGGAAATTCACATTTGAATTCGCAGTCAATTCAGCGACTGATTTGAGTTTTGATCATGTAGATTACTATATTTTCATGTTTGAAATGTGAATTGTTCTGTGATTAGCGATTTAGTATCTAATTACGACAGTTTTTGAAGTCATTATGTAGTTCAGAAATTCGCATTTGAAGAAGTAAGTTCGGAAATTCACATTTGAATTCGCAGTCAATTCAGCGACTGATTTGAGTTTTGATCATGTAGATTACTATATTTTCATGTTTGAAATGTGAATTGTTCTGTGATTAGCGATTTAGTATCTAATTACGACAGTTTTAGAAGTAATCATGTAGTTCAGAAATTCGCATTTGAATTCGCAGTTGAAGAAGTAAGTTTGGAAATCGCAATCAATTTAGCGACTGATTTGAGTTTTTGATCATGTAAATCTCTATATTTTCATGTTTGGAACGTGAATCGATATCGTTACGAGTAAAACGTGAATTGTTGAGCAATTTGAATGAGTTTTGGAAGCTGTAAAGTTCTTTCATCACTGTATTTTGGATGATTTGCCTTTAAAACTGTTTTTGATTTGTTTGGAACATTAGGATCTGTGATTATCATCTACTAAGGACTATTTAAGAGGAAATTGTGTGGTTTAACGGACTCTCGCTGGAATTCCAGTGTATCTTAAGTGTAGTGAGTGGTTTCTGAGGGATGTCGTTGAGGAGCGTTAAATGTCAATTCCGCCTTATTAACACGTTGATCATCTTTAATACTTTGTATTTGCAAGTGCAAATTATCGATGTGGTGAATTTTATCATATTTAGATCTTAAGAGTAATAAAAATTGTACTCACAACGAAGTTAACAAACTATTGTTGAATGCATCTTACTCTATATTAGTTTGCTAGGCTGTTGCAACTATTGGGTGTCTGATGATTTTTTCCGATTGAAAAGTATGTTCTCAGATATCTTTGTGTCGTTTAATGCTCAAGTGAAGTTATTCTTCTCATGTATGGTGTCGAACTTTCATTTGCTTAAATGAATCCCCTACTCAAGGAGTCAAGGATGTAACTGGTTTGAACATGTAGGACTAGGCGACTAGCTACATAGTAAATGGCATGACTACATTGTTTTAGTGCCTCAAGGTTCGTGCAAATGACGGGTTAGACCTAGACTCCTAGAGGAGGGTGGGGAGTGTTGGATATAGGTATAGAGCGCCAGATTGCATAGTAAACGACTCAATTGAATACAATTGTCTTTTAGAGGTTTTTTTTCAGAAGATTTGTTATTTAAGTTTTTGTAGTACACGGGGAGGAGATGATTATGATGTTAAATACCTCATTTTTTGTTAGCTCTTATAATTTACTTTGTCATCGAGATTTTGTTAGGGGCTTGTAGCCTACTGGTAAAATATCATTTACTTGTTGCACTAATTGTTTTTTTCGCTGTCTGTAGATACATAGAGGAAAACTATACAAAGATTCGTGATGTTGAGCGGGAGTTTGCTAATCTAGATCTGGAGTTGAAACTCACGACAGGGTCAAAGAATGCAGGTTGGACATTGTAGTTTCAGGTCTCGAGTTTCTTGTTTTCATAATGTTTTCTTCTTTTCTCTTAGTTATTCCCGGTTGATTTGGAGACACAAAATCTAACATCATCTAAATTTCTATGCTTGGATCTTGTAAAAGTATAACATCTATATTGTTGTAGATTTGCATGAACTAATGATATAATGGATGATTTTGAAGTAAAACTTGGTAGCAGTCTGTTAGTAACCATTTAGGGGTTGTCGATGTTGAACATATTAAAATGAAAAGAGGCCAGACTCTGAAACTGACGTGAGTCACATTTTTGTAGATTGTATCTACTTATATTATTCATTTGTCATTTCCTTGCAGCATTTGAGCACTTGAGAAAGAAGATTGAGGTTCAAAATGAAAGTATCCGTGCAGCTAAGATTAAGGAAGAACAAGCTAAGAAGGTGCGCAGTTGTGCTTTAGGTGTCTAATGTATTTAAGTGAAATGTTCCCTCGTATTTTTCTGGAGTCGGTGGAATTCTTGTAGATAGAGTGGTATTCCTTTGCCTTCCATTGAACAATTTGGATTTGGGTTAGAACAACAACGACAATTTCTTTTGAGGAATGGAATCGTTATGTTTAAATATGAGTGCACGGCGATCTATCGTACGATTCATACTGTGTCTTGCATATTGCCCTTAAGTACCCTCTTCACTGATATTTCAGGTATGGGAGGCTGCGTTACAAGTTGTGAATGATGAGGAAGCGGTAAAGCAAAAGCTATGTGAAGATTTGAACAATTTGGTAAGTACCATATGCTACAGAACTGGATGCTTAGAACTACAGTACCTTTCCCTAATGCTGTTATTTATTACTAGGTCCAAGAAAGTAGTCACTCCCAGTATACGAGGCTAGAAGAGTTAAAAAGACGATTGGAAGCTTTGAATCCTGGGCGAGCATCAACATCTCTCATGCCTGTATGTTGTTCTCACTGTAATGCTTAATTGCTTATAAAATGCTCGGTACTCTTAGTTGGTTGATTTTAGAGCCTTTTTAAAGTAACCGTATCTTCTATGTTCACCTTTTCTGCAAGGCTTCAATACGCGCCCATACGTTAAAATGTGATGAACGATACGTACTGGAGTGCAATTGACAACAAGCCGTCATGTAATGATTTTTAGAAGGCTAAACACATTACAATTTTTCGATTATGCTCCCCTACTTGTCAATTTCTTAACCGCCGCCTTTCCCACCTACTCTCGAGTAATTGGTTGCAGTTATTGAGTAAATGCTTACTTCGAAACAAAACGTTGGTGTTATTAAGCTGATTTCTCTATTTTCCAAGTCTGAAGTAGAAGATGATTTCTCTATATATCAAGACTTTTTTTTCGTTCATAGTTTATAAATTTTGATCTGTGTAAGATGTATTTATCTTCATATTTTGCAAAATAGATAAATTTATATACATAAACCTTTATCTTTGTTTAACATAAGTGCGCCAATCACACAGAATAGCACATCACCCAATGCAATCTCAGCTGCTTTGACACCTGAAGTAAACATATCAGCTGGCAATGCTCCCACTCAAGGTAAAGGTGATAATGTACAAACTATTAGTGTCGACACTCAATCACCAGTAGTCGATGAAGAAGGACGGGGAAAGAAGAAAAACTTATTACCAGGGAGAGGAGGAAAGGGGATTGGAGCATCATTGAAAGGCAGAGGTTCGACAACGGGCTGGACAGGTGCTGGTTTTGATGTGGACACTCGAAATTGAGGGGCCCAGCTGATATGATATCAAGTTTTCTTCGATGTTGAGCAAAAGGTATTCTTTGATTTTCCAAATTTTGTACATCAATGTTATAGATTCAGCATTGCAGTTATGCAGAGTGATTAATTGAATAATTTTAAATATCAGAATCTGGTAGCTACTATTATTGTGAATTCTAGATTATGTCAATGCAGTTAGTTACGGTTTTCCTTGAAACATTAGTTTGTTTCCTGGAAGTTTTACCAGCTTAATGAGTATTGGCTGTAGTGCCCTTGTCACTTGTGAATTTTTGGTTCGGTCATTTTTTTTTCGTGGGACGGGTTGGCCCCTTAGCTTGTAAACCTTGCACTCTTTTTATCTTGCTGGGTTCTCCATTGCATTACTACAGATGAGCTTTTAGTCACAAATCACAATCATAAGCGGCTAAAGAAGACAAATTGATGTAATGGCAGATTTGTTAAAAGTTGCTTTACCGGAGATGGGTATGATAGCTCTTGCGACAATTTCAGTTTTCATTTTTTCAGATTCCGGGCTTAGGTTCAGGTAGGGGATTTGTTGAACATTAAAGCTACATTGCGATAAATATGTAGCTGATGTTCTTCACAAAAAAGTCATATTCAGAATCTATAGGGATTTCCTTTTTTTTCAGATTGTGATTCTAGAATATTTCTTTTTGTTCCCAATCATCGCCAATTTTGAATCCTCTTCCAGAAACCTTTTGCTTTCATAGCTTTTAGAGAAGTCAAGACTTGGATTTGAGTGTGCTGCCGTGAATGAATGTGTTCTCGTATGATGTGCAGTTGTGCATATTCACAAGGGTAGATTACCTTTTGTGGGAGCCCTTGTGGCACTGGGTTGATGGTGTTATACCTGCCTTTTTTGGTACTTGGAGTAAAAGTTTTCGATTTTCGTGTTGCGAGTTTAGGATCGGGTTGATTCTCGTGGTTTTACTAATTTTTTTTTTATAATACGAGTCAAAAACATTGTCTTAATCGCATTCAGAGTGTTGGGCCGTGAAGCAGGGTCACATTCATAAGATGAGTGTGGCAGAGATGCGTATGTTGAGGTGGATGTGCGGCCATACAAGGAAAGACCGGTTAAGAAATGAAGTGATTAGAGAGAAGGTAAAAGTGGCCCCAATAGAGGACAAGATGATGGAAAACCGACTAAGATGGTTTGGCCATGTGAGAAGGAGACCTATGGACGCAGCGGTTAGGAGGTTGGAGACCTTGGGTGCAGAAACGGTTGCTAGGGGTAGAGGAAGACCTAAACAAACTTGGAGAAGAGTGATTGAGCACGATATGAGATTTCTCGGGCTTCAGGAGAGGATGGTGATGGAGAGGGCACTATGGAGGGATATGATTCATGTGGACTTCTAGCCTTTGTTGTTTTTATTAACTTTTCAAAAAAAAATCTTTTTGGATTTGATACACTTTTTCCCCTAAAATTCTTATATTAAATTTTACTTCGTTTCTCAAAATCACTTTAAACTTTATTCTTGATTTATTTTTTGGTTTTTATACATGTGATAAGTTCGATAAAATCTATAAAACCCCTTTGCCTTTCATTTTTTGTTTCACTCCACTTCCGTTTTTTTTTTTTCTTCTTCTTCTCTTTCTTTTTTCTCTTGTTGAGATGAGAGTTCACTCATGACGGTTCCAAAGGATGCTTCATGTCAACCGACCCCAAAACATTTTGGGACTAAGACTCTGATGTTGTTGTTGTTGTTGGTAGCACAAGTTGTAACATAGTCAAAATTAATCTAAATTAACGACTTTTTTTTTAAATGATAGTGTATAAATTAAAATAAATATGTACTGCTACTTGCAAAACCTTAGGACACAAATGTCTGAAGACACCGAGTAAAAAAGGAAAATATTGTCGAAATATTGTCTACCGGATGCAATACTATAGAAAACCTAATGTCAGGCTTAGGGGAAGTTATTCACAAGGTGAGATTCTACCTCAAGGCTGATGAGCATTGAGAGTCCACTTTTATGGGGGATAAAAGCCTATTTTCAGGATTGTTTGTCCTGAGACCTGAAAATAGCAATTTACTAGATAGACCTAGGAGAACATGTCCAAATGGTATGTCAAATGTGATACTGTAATAGCATTAGTTTCAGAAGTCCGGATTAGTGCCTGATAAGCCAGGAGAACTGAAGATTTTAAGAGTACCAACAACATGAAAAGGGAAAAAGGGTAAGAAAACACAGGGAAGTGAGAGTAAATGACAGCTGATGAAGTCATTATAGAACTGCGAATCCGGTACGATTTTTTGTTTTCATCTATTGAATTCCAGCAAATAAATGTTTTTGCCATTTATCATCTTGATGAATGATGAAATGAAAGGTCCACTACCTGCTTAAAATTCACAGATCTGCAGCACCTTAAAGGAGCATGATGAGCTTGCATTTTTTGGCAGAGGCGTGAATGTGATTGTTTCTTTTGTTTCTCTTGTGTCATTCATAGTTCATACCCCCACACAGGTCATAATCCTGTTCATTGAAGGATTGAAGGGTTTGGTTAGCTAGCTATTTCTCGCATTCTGTTGTTTTCTTCTCACTTTTTAAATTTTGAGAATGGAAAGAAAACAATAGAAAGAAGGAGTATTATGTATCAGAGTATTAGCCCCACCTCTTATCGACATGTTTCTAGTGTGTAAATGAGGATTTTACATATAGTAGCTAATTCCTTATCAACGCATTCATCGGGCTGAGTTGGCATTAAGTCACCGGTTATTTTAGACTGTTTTTGATTAGGTCAAATTGGAAAAGAAAGAAGTAAAGTTACTGATTGTCATTGGATTACATGTAAATGATGTAATTCAGGTTGGTTTTTTTTTTGGGATGTGTAAGCCTTTGTGAGCTTCATTTAGGTAGGTAAATTTTCCATATAGTAGCTAATTCGTTATCAACGCATTCATCGGCCTGAGTTTATTGTACCACTGGTTATTTTAGACTGTTTTTGATTAGGTCAAATTTAGGGAAAAAAAAAAGTAAAGTTACTGATACTGAATTACTGATGGTCATTGGATTACAAGTTATTCAGTGTTTTTTTTTTGGGATGTGTAGGCGTTTGTGAGCTTCATTTAGGTAGGTAAGTATTACTCTTCTAATGGGGTAATTATTCGTCCCTTCCCGTCTCGTAGTGCCTCATACTTTGTTATTTTCATGGCCTTGGTAACATTTACACATACTCTAAGTAAACCTCTAGTGTATTTCATGACGCCATTATTAACCCAGTGTGCCTTCCTCAATGGTGTGGGCCAAACAAGGGGGTGACGGAGTTTGATGTCAGTTTTTTCTTTTATGCGGGAGAGTTGCTTTTGATTGTAACTGACTACTATCACGATCGACTGACTAATGACCCATGATAAACATTGGAATGAGTCGTCTTGCTTTCGACTATACTGGAAATGGAATTTTTCGGGTAATATTAGAAGAGACAGTAAAATACGGTTAAGGTAAACAGAAAACTAGTACTGGGCCTGCAATAAATGTGGTGTCAAGATTGAGTGTTAATGTGTTATGCAGCTGAAGAGATGAAAATATATGAAGGAAGCAATTGATGAATGTAGGGTAAAAGTTGCAGAGGGTAAAACAGAGGTAATTACAAATACATCCATCCATTTTGGCGCCATCAGAAGCTTCTGCTAGCACTAGCAGGTTAAAATTTCAGGTTTGAGTGAATGTAGACTGCTGACTTTGTCCCTTATTTCAAATAAGAGTTGACGCATTTACTTATGATTACTTCTTGCATTTCCATAGTAACTGTATTGTACATTTGTACTACTTGGTTACTCCAAACCACCCAATCATTTTCATTACTGACTGCCTTACTATTCACCTTTTATTACCTTGTGGCCTGTGGGCCTCCAAATTCCTGATTCTAACTACTCAAACAGCTCAATGGGACAATAGGTACGGAGTATTGCTTAAAACCGTCTTAAGTTAAGACGTCTCACAAGTCACAAGTCATGCCACTCCTTTTATTTAAATCGGTTGTGACTTGTGAGTGTTGTCTCTCACTTAGAACGGTCTTAATCAAAAATTTGTGCAGATTGAGATTATTTTTATTTTGATCTAGTGATCAATATACTTTTAGATGATTTCATTTTTTTAGGAAAGAACATTTGATTCTGAAGATGTGTGAGATTATTTTTGTTACTGTCATTTTGATATAATATTTTTTATATTTCCGGGTATTAGAAAATGGTGAAACTATTGACATAGTTAAGTGTGTTTTCATCTATATTTGTTTAAAATAGGTTATACTCTATGTTTTTAACACGGTTAAGTGATTTATTTGGTGTTACATACTTGTGATTTATTTGATGTGCTCTGTATCTGATTTTTTAGATCTGATTTTTTCTTAGGAAAAAGCATTTGATTCATTTCTAATCCTACCTGAGATTATTTTGTATTTACGCGTCATTTTGACGCAACTTATTCGTCTAGGAGTTGACTATAGAGTACAAGGATACTACTCGCATCCTCCCTACACCCAAAGGAGAATGACCAGAATGAGAATTAAATATTGTAAAATCCTCCTATGGGTGTAGGGAGGACGTCATCCGTTCTCAAGGAGGACGCAAGTATTTCCCAGAATACAATGGTGCTCAACTCCATTATTAACTATAATGGCCAATAGGGTATTTTAGTCCATTGTTGAGATGTGTGTTGGGAAGTATTGTGTTTCAAAACGTTTTTAAACTATAGTATCCTGTAGTTTATGTGAGAGAGTGATACCGAAACTTAATACTAGTCTTATGTTGTCTAATAACATTATCTATTTCTTTTATGAGTGCCATGGTTAATCTTGTGAGGTTACTGGCAGTTTTGCCCCTCTGTTTCCTTAACACAGACAACGGAATGGTTAAGTCATTGGGAAAATTAAACAAATAGGGAGTAATTGACTTTTATAAGTGAACCATTAAACCAAATTGATGGTGCTATGTGTTTTCTATAGTTTGTTTGAATTTGAGCTGCATCATGCGCGGCATTGTCCAACTTACCAAGCAATTATTGCTGAGCCCAACTTATACTGGCACTCCTACACCACAAATTCTCATTCAAGACAGGTTTTATTCATCAGAAATTGAAAACGGATAACGTCTCTCTCGTAATATGCAAGTGACACTATTTATGGGGTGCTCTATTTCCTCCCTACTTGTCTTATTGTGAGAGTGATAATATCCGTCTTCAGAGCTTGTGAGTTGTGACAAATAAGACGCTTTGTAAATAAACTATGCTCTTAAAGTTATCAATGTGTTTAATTTTTGTTTGACACCATCATTAGTTATTACCTTAGTGGAGGGCCTGTAGGCAACACTCATGTTGACTGGTTATGGTAATATGGTTTAAAGGTTACCGTAAATTTTACTTATTATTATTGTAATTTATAACGGAGGGATGATATGCACTATTCACCTCCAAAATTATTGTTGGTTGGAAACTTGTAAATGAGAATTTGTGTTAAGGCTTTAAGGCTGTAATACAAGTATGATGGTTGTCTTCTTGATTTCGCTTATAAGAAATGAATTACGACATTGTACGCGTTACCATTTTCCTCGTTTGAAGCCCATGTGTTGATGTCGCCCTGTTCTTGCTACTTGCTTTATAAGTATGTTGTACCTATAGGCCTTTGTCAATTGACCAGGGACGTAGCTAGAATTGCTAGAGTATTAGGATCGATTTAATAGAATTGTTATATTTATGTTTATCATTATGAAGTCTTGGTTGAAGTTCTCTTATTTAACGAAAACTTTGAGCATTTCTTTTTGCTCGTAAATTACCACAAATTCTTGTGATAATAATACATGTCGCAAGTTTAGATGAGTCAAGTACTACCTATATGGAATAAATAAGACAAGGATATAGTGTTTATAGAGTATCAATTGAACCGTGATAAACTTGTGACGAATATACCGTCACAATGATACTTGTTGGGTAAATTACTCTGTTTTAGCTGGTAAATTACCCTATTTTAAGTTATCTTGTTGCATTAATTTGAATTATCCTTAAACTCTGTAATACACATTGATTTCATCACCATACCACACCCTACCATACTTCATACCATCTTTCTGTGTCAATATAATAAAGAGCTAATTATCCTTAAATTTTATTTTATTTTATTTAAATAGCTGATTTAATTACTCATCAATAAGACACTCCTCCCTGACAGGTCAGTAACCATTACTTTCAGCCATTATACTACTCTGCTACTAAACAAGTGTCAGTACATCTTAGGAAGTTAGGAGAGAAAATCCAGAAAGAGGTAAATCTTGTTTGTTACTCCTCTCACTTTTACCCTTTTACACTACCATTTTCCCAAACAAACAATCTTGCTTGTAACGACAAGCTGAAGACGGATACACACCTCTTATAATAAAGCAAGTGGAAAGGTAAGTGAGAGAAAATAGAACATCTTATGGATAGTGTGCCACTTGCATGACCTGAGAGGGACACTATCCGTCTCCAGCTTGTGACGAATAATGTTCGTCTTCAATGAGAATTTGTGTTTCCCTAATTCCTATATGAGACGCTCTTACAACTATTTTATCCGACTTTTATGAGGTCTCTCAGCACATAGTCACTTATAGATGGTTGTTTGTTAAGAGACTTGCTCTATTTTTCTATACAAATTCTTGTTTAAGACGGGTATATTGGTTTTAAACACTAGCTAGGACCAACTACTGAACTACGCGGGGATTAGCTGGACACTTTTATTAAATGGTATACTCGTGGTATTTAGATCCATTTTAATGATAAAACGAATATGTTAGTTCTAACTTCAAGAAATTCTTGAGTAAGACGGTCTTACATTGCAAGACAATCCTACGTAGCCAACGTAGGGATTAGCCGGACACTTTTTTACAAAAATTGACCGTTTTACGTTATGAGACCTCTTATTCTAGAATTTGCGTCTAACTTCTAAGTTCTAAGTAAGACTAGCAGATTTATAATATAGATTTGAAAGTATGCTGTGAAAGTATTTCCATTTACCCTTGTAATTTCTCCTGAGAGTTGACATCTGAAAATTGAAGGGTTTTCTGTATGTATTTTGCGCAGTATAGCTAAATAGCCAAGTAAAAATAGGGGTACATACAGGAATCATTGGAGTACTGTTCCTGTTTATATACACTTTAATGTAAATTTTTGGGTCAGATTTCTTTGAATTCTATGAAAATGACTGTACACTGGTAGCATTTACAGAGACTGTTGGTGTTAAACATGGAGATGATAATAATGTCAAATAATGTCAAATGTCCAAAACTCCCGTAAAACTTGTGAGGAAATTCAATTTTGTGGATGTGGACAATAATACCCGTTGAATTGGGGCATGTACTCCCTATTCATGTTGCTTTCATGCATTTGGGTCTCATTTTGTCAATGGACCAATTTTTCTGCATTTTGGAGGGAGGTAACCGTAAAATTATTGGTAGTTTTAAGACAAAATTTTGGCAAATTTTGAGATAAGACTCTTTTATGACGGATATATTCCTCATAACTTTGCCGCGATGAGTCAAGTTCTACCCATGTGGGTAGATAAGTCAAAACATATTGCTACTCCCAATACACTTTGTTTTTGTCTTATCTATCCCACATGAGTTATACATGGCTCGTCGCAAACGAGAATTTGTGGACTATCAATAATCTACATAGTTTTGATAAAACTTTAAGTTGAGTAATAGAAATCCAATATTTAATTTACGACTTTGAGTGAAGAAGAGAAATTATTCAATGAGGGGATATTATCCGTCATTTTTTTTGCAGAAGTGAAGTGGAAAAGTAAAGGCTAAGGGACAATGCATGAAGTTTGAGGTAAGTTTGAGTAATAAAGAAATAAGAAAAGTTAGTGTAGAGCTGGACTGAGTTTTAAGTCTTAACCCTTAGGAGAGTTTGACTCGATAAGTATCTTATCCTAACGGCCCTCTCAAAAGCGATCTCTAGTAACGGAACCAAAATTTTTGATTAACCGGTTGAACTAGTTTTGATTATTGAACCAAGATTATAGTTTACCACAGCTCTCCCCTGGTTCCGTCACTGATAGTGTATTATTCTACGCTACTGAAAATTGCTTCCATAGATTACCACACTCTGAAATTTCACATATTTGAAGCTTTATGTTAAGATTTTGAAATTTCATTTTAGTTTTTACCTTATTCCATAGATTAATACTCTGTAGTATAACTCTTAAAAAATTGTCTGATTTTTGTCTGTGCTATAGTTGAGGGCGTGCATTATTCAGAGATTTATACATGCGCCTGACTGAAATTTCCGTGAATAATCGAGCTTTTTACTTGCGTAAAGAGTATTGCTTGTGACGGAAGTGTCGATCTTCTATGAGAATCTCTATTGTTTGTGACACTACATAGTCCTGTCAATAGTATTTGTTAGTTATCCTAAGATGTTTTAGCCTAATAATAGTATGATATAAGTATCCTAGATAATAGTAGATCTCAAGTCCAATCGACGTGATTTGAACCCAAGTAAGTTCCGAGTATTAATTATGTCATCTCTTATCACTTTATTAGCTTTTAACTAATACTGTATTAGCTAGGTATGAGTAGTACTTCGTATCACAAATTCTCATTTAAGACGGACTTAAGACGGGTTAAATAGTGACCCATTTGCATAGATATGACAAAGTTTTTGCTCTTTCCTATACCTTTTCATTTTTGTCTTTATCCATACAAATGGATAATACTTGACCCGTCTTAATTTAAGACGGATATATCCGTTGAAATGAGACTTATTGACTACGTATTATAAATGTATGACATTGATGTCATACAAAATTAATGTTTTTTCAGGGTCGCTTTATTTGCTTAATATAGGTCAATTGCATGAGAGCCGAGGATTATAATCGAGTCTCTCTTAGGATAATATTTTCCGTCTTAAGTTTAAGATTGATTAAATACTTACTACTTCGTACATACATGTGAATATAAGAATGTATAGTGAAAATCAATTTAATTGTTTGTCGTATATACATAAGTGGTATAATATCACTATTACATTTAAAACGGAAGTATAATCAATTTGTGGGATTAAAAGTTTGTATCATTGAACTAATAGAAGTCATATTATAGGTAAAATACAAGAGAATTTCAATTGACTTGCGAACGAGGGCTAAATAAGATAAGTTAGATAACATCTGGTCACGTGAATGGGCCAACTGCACGTGAGCTTGTAGTGTGTGACTGTGTGTGACCATTTCCTGACCCAACATCTCGTCGTCCTGTGGCGGTGTGGCCCTCTCTAAGTCAGGTTTATTCAGCCTCCTGCTTCTAACCTTTTATTACAAATAAATAAGTAAGTTTTTGTAGATTAAAAATATTATCTCTGGTAAATTGTTGGTGAAGACTGTAATCGACATTTGAATAAGAATGATAACGTTATACAAAAATATGTATCTACGTCCCTCATACGTGAGATTGTTTTCCTAAAAGTAATCGCGAGTATTTTGCATGTTTGAATATGAGTCAGCTCGTGAACTCCCTTGACGACATTTTTACACGTGGAAAATGGAAAGTTTAGACGGTATGTCGTGTATCATGGCAATTTTAATGGTGTCTATTTCGATGGTGTTTGCGTGGTTTGATAGTAATGCACTGTTTGGTAAACAATATATTGAGTGAAATTAGTAGATTTCGACCTAATTAGTAGTTTGACCTAGTAATCTACTATTTTTATGTATTTGGTAAACGACATATTCTGATAACATATTGATTGAATGGTCGGAATCTACTACTTTTTGAATATGTTGTTAATAGCAGCATATTGCATTAACATATTCACTTTATTCAGAAAACCATTCTAATTGTCTTAAAATATGCTAATTATCAAACACTTTTTTCTAATTCTGCGGGATTAGTTTGATAGTCAAACACTCAAACCATTGCTGAAATCTATTTATTCTACTAAAATTATCCACTATCACGAATGAATCTGTTTATGTTGTTTATCAAACAAAGCCTAAAACTTCCTAAGGACTTCTTCTGTGCTTATATAACACAGCCAATGCAAGACTATATGTATCAAATGTGTGTGATCATATTGTTTTTCTTTACTAGTAAAAATCGATGTCATCCCTTTATTTTTTTTAGTATAATTATAGCACAAATTCTAATTACGCCACTAATTTGAAAACAGATACTATGAACCGAACGGTAAGCTCTAGCTCCTAACAAATAAGTACATTGGCCTTAATTAACTAACACACACTTAATTACAAACAATATATTTGCATGCATGTAACTCCTACAAACCTAATACCGACCGGTATTACATCTGTACTGTGACACAAACCTAAATACCGACCAGTATTAAATTTGTACCGTGACACAGTAACTACATAAAATCAATTAGCTACTTAATTAGCTACAACTTACATTAATCACCATTGCTATCCTATAATCAACAGCTCCCTAATCAAAACACAACAATTTCTTGGACTAACGAGTCGAAAATACCGCCTTCAATCTCCGCAACAATGGCTTCACCGTCTTCCCCAAATCGCGGCATATCTTGCGCAACAAGTGCATCAATGTCTTGAAGAGTTTTACAGTCTATACTTGTAAAACTTCTTATTCTTCTGCACAATGTTTTCACCAGTTGCAACCCATTTATCTGCAGATGATTCGGGTTCAATAATATATCAGCTAAAATTTCATCCACCAGATGAAAGATTAACTTCCGGTTAATATCAGACGGTAAATGATCAATATTTACTGAGGTAAAATAACAAGAAGCTTCAAGATTATGGTAAATTGTTGGGTCTAAAGGGTTTAAAGGTGAAAACCATTTGGTTAAAGTGACTGGTGTTGTGTCACTGTAATTAATTCCAGTACATTTCAGTATTCTGCTGATGTACTGGAATTCGGCTATGGAGGTAGATGTTGAAGTGGTTTTATTTTTGTCTGTGGTTGTCGTCTTCTCATGGTTGACGGGATTATGATGTGGTGCTTCTCGTTGGATTGTTGTGTTTGTGGGTCGACCCGGTTTACGAGATAACTGTTTGGCATTGTTGTTGTTGTTGTTGGTGGTGGTGGTGGTTGTACGAGTGTTGTAGAGCTTCGTAATTTGAGCCTTTGACGACCCCTACAACAACAATGACGATATTATAGTCTGGTGTGAAACCGTTTTACAGGTAAAAAATCATAATAAGATAAAACAGTTATACTTACGAATGTGGATTATTCAGGCGAATTAGCATTATGATTCGTTATTTTTGGATAATTAGGGTTATTTAACAAACGAATTAAATTTATAGCCTATTTCAAACTATTTTTTGAGAAATGGGTCTACGTCATCAGTTTTATTTTACTTTTGAGCTTTTCAGTGAAGCTGCTGAGGACTCTAACGGCTTTAGTGTTTTCACCACATTCTCTGAAACTAGTGTAATGTGTATTTGCAGCTCCGTGTTAAGTATTTTGTTTTTACAGTATGAGCAAAATCGTTGGTCCCATCGACTTCTTCTCTTCTCATTTTTTTAAAGTTACGACATGTACATACAAGATTGAGGTTAACTACACTAGCCGTTAGTAACCTTAGCGACTTTATGGCTTCTCTATTTCTAATATTGATAGTAGCGGTTGGAATGTGGTACATATACAACCCACTGGCCGCTAGATCCCTCAGCGACTTCACTAAAAAACTGGAAAAAATTTAAAACCGATGACAATAGTTTAAAATCAGTCCCAAAAGTCCAATTAATTTGCAAAATAACCCTAATTAGCCCAAAAAATTCTAATAATTCTAACTTAACTTATTTAAAATATAAAACCGTTTTACACATATAGCTACTTGTGCGCGATACACAGTTATGGTAAAAGTAATTGTGAGAAACTTAAAACATACATACCTGTTTCTCTAACAACTTTTTCGGAGCAGCTTGAACATAAGATGAATCCTTCTTGACAGGGACAATCGAAGGAACTGTACTATGAATGAGCTCTTTCGTCAATGGCGTCTTCTTACATTTCTTCATTTCCGTACCCAAATTATTACCTCTAACTCGGGTTGAAGGACGGACAAACAATTCGTCGTCTCTCTTATTCCTAACATATTCACATACCTTCGTCGACATTTTTATATTATCGAACTTCTTCAAATCCACATCGTATTTTTCAGAACAGTAATCTTGTTCGTTGTTCTTGACTTCTGGTTTATCAACGGTAGGAACAATTTCCCGAACATCACACCTAGAAATTCTCATTTTCTTGGTAGTTTCCGAACTTTTTATCAATCTCGATTTGTTTGGCTTAATAACGGGTTGTTTTTCGAGCAAAAGATTATCGTCTTTCCTAAACTCGCTTTGCCCGATTTTATTACTAATATCAACACCAAATGCTCTTCTACTGCCAACAGTTTCTTTCACTTGCTTCATTACTTGCTCTGCATAAAACCCGGGACTCTTATTCGCTTCCTCGACTCTCCTTCCGACTCTTTTCTTTGCATTGATAGCGGAACAAGACCGTCTTGAACCCTCCATTTCCTTCGCAATGTTGTTCTCCTTGTTAATCTGAAGCGATAACCGATGCTTGTCAACAACATTCGTTGACAACGACACCCTTCTTTGTGACGAGGTTGATGATTTTAGGGGCTCTGGCAATGACGATGACCGGCCTACCCCCGATCTTTTCCTTGGGGTTTTCGTTGCTCTGCTGGGTGGACTACGCGTTGAGACACGAGAATACGATGAGGATGATCTTGGTGTACTCGTACTCGACTCAGGAAGTACCTCAAGTCCCATGAGTCTTGCTACAATGGTTGGTGTCCTTGCTCCTCCTGGTGCTGCTGGAGAATCTATAGTCTCCAGCAGCTTTAGCCCTGTGTCTCTTCGATTCGTTTTTATCTGAATGTCCACCTAATCAATAATAACTAATCAACCATTACTTCATTACTCGATATCAATATAAATCGTAAAATTTACTGTATGATTGAAGCGAGGATTATTATGTACCGGGATGTTCAAATAAAACTGCTTCTCGTCTTCTATATTCGACAAACTGTTTCTCGGCGCTTCTACACCTGATAATATCATACCCAAACTTCAATTATTTGATTATACCACCAGATGTATACAATTGACTGTACATATTTTAAACTTTTTGATAAAAATTCGAGCTTTACTGGAAAGAATATGAGTTATATGGTAAAGTTTATGAACTACTTCATAAAATATTGAGCTTAGAAAATTACTATAAAACTAAAACACAATAGTTCAACAATAATTTAATTTTGAAATAATTAAAATATAACTCAGAATAGTTTAAAAAACTCAAATAAATGCATATGGTTCTGGTTGTATAATTTTTTTGTGCCGAAACTTCATCAAATTTAAGCTAAAAAAATCTCGTTTTACGATAAATTTGTGTAAAAACCGTATCCTTAAGTTGTTCCGCTTACCTTTTGAAGGGGTAGGCGTAGGTTCATCATCATATGGCAGCGGATAAGAGCTATTTTGAGAATGCAAACATACATGAAAATGATGAAAATTAAACATATGAAACAGAGCATTCATGCATCCTCCTGAAGCCACCGTAGCGGCCGTAACTTGCGGCCTAACCGTCTTTTTTTCTCGACCACGACCACTTCCACTTCCGCTTCCACCACGGTCACATTTTATCCCTCCGGGTTTCTTGTTGGAGGACTTACTACCCCAGATAAAGTACCATTCCCTACCCATAACTACTACACTTGTAAAAGCCTAAAAATCGTAATTTTATGAATTAGAGATAATGGGTTAATGACTGATAAATTAATCTCATTGTTTTTGTTAATTATTTCGTCGAAAATTTAGTAATTTTTTGAATTTTGCAGTTGAATGATGGGTAGTATTTTTGAGAGGGAGAAATGGTTGATTGAGAAGAGAGTGTAAGAGTATATAGATTATTAGACTATATGGTGTATGGAATATGGAATATAGTCTAATAATGTTAGATCGCAAATTATATTATGAGACGGTTGTATGGTGCGATTTTTGAATTTTGCACATGAAGAATGAGTAATAGTGTTTTGAGAAGTTTAGAGGAAGAAATGGTTGATATAGAAGAGAGCAAGAGACACTAGACATCGACCTAGTAAACGAGTTAATCGGGTTGAATTTGGGACGTGTCAATTTGGGTCAGGTCGGGTCGATTTGGGTCTTTAATTGATTTCAGGTTAATCAGGTTGGGTTAGGTTATTTTGGGTTTCAGGTTTGTTGGTCAGGTCTGTTTCGGGTCAAACAGGTTGGGTTATTTCAGATCGTGTCATTATCGAGTCAATGAATAAGAGTGAAAAAGTCATTTTTGAAGTCTTTTCGGTTGAACTAGAGTTATGTTTTGTCGGGTTATTTTTGGATTTGGTGGTCTCAGCTCAGTTCATTTTCGTTTCGAGTCAATTACGGATCAAAAAAGCGGTCATTTTGAGTTTTAGATCACATTCGAGTGACATAGTTCTGATAAATCTCGGGTCTTGAGTTAGGTCAATCAGATCAGGTTGGTATTGTCAAGCCTATAAGGGAGAATAAGAGTATATAGTTAATAGACTTTGGAGCAATGGAGTATAATCTAATAATGTCAGACCGTAAATTATATTATAAGACCGTTGTATGGTGCAACCAGACGGAATTGTATTTATATGACACTTGTGAATGTGAGTTAGTTGGGTTTGTTATACTATTTTGTAAGTATATGACTACACTCACTCCCAAGCTCAAAGACCAACAACCACCTTTCTTACTTTCTCTCTATACTTTGGAATTTGAATGTGAATTATGTGATTTCAATTATTATAAGATGAATAATTCAGAAGTTTGCTGACAAGTAGTATGGTTTTTTGCATTCAAAAAGGTAAATTAATTTATATATTTTTAATTTTGGGTTTTGGTTAATTTATTATAGGACCACCCTATGGATTTCTCTTAGATATGCCTTTTAATGCTTTCAAAAATCTATGTGCATGAATGTGATAAAAAAAATTATTTTATTTTTTCTTTTTATATAAGATTAATATTAATATATATAAATTGGAATAAGAGAATTTTGAGAAATTTCCTGTGCACAATTCGGAAAAATTGAAATCACATAATTACATAAACGATAAAGAAATAATTTTTTTTGTTATGAGTATTAAACATTCATGCCAACAAGACCGTAATCAGGTTATTCATGCATAATATAGTTTTTGGCTGAGGCGCATATGATATGCATAGTATTTTTTTTATCGTATCTCTTCAAAAGAGAATTATCGAAAGAGAACGTATTATTACCTTGTTCTGATCTATGTATAATGCGATTAGAGTACCTATATACTCCTAACTCCTAAGTATTAAGAGTACAATGAAAACCAAAATAAAGCTAATATGCAAAAATGTAAACCAGTTTAATTATATACAGATTTATAAATTATACTCCGTAGTAATGTGGTAAATTTGATTTTTTTTTACTATCTACTTAATCAAATCAACAACGATCCTAAATTCTACTTGAATCGGGTTTTATGAAATTAAATATGAATTCCGTTTATAATTTAAAACTATTGCTCGAAAAACTTGTGAAACCAAAAACTTTTGCCAAAAGTCTACAATCATTATACAATAATTGTATATTTTCTTAAATAATGTGAGCTTTTTAAACGTACCATGATAGAGATGTGATTCTCATAAAAGCTTATGAACAAAACTCTTCTTGGAAAAGTAAATTTGTCACATTCATAATACTGATGAATTTTTTCTTGTAAAACTGCAGAATTTTGCTCTTCTTGTAATCAAATTAAACAGGGAATTTGACAATTAGCCCATGTGGCGGGTTCCCTCGTCACAAAAATAAAAAATAAGGGACGTGCTAAATCCCGCACGTAATTTTACTCAATTCCACACATTTTCTACCCTTAATCCAAATATACCCTCCTCATTTTTTTAATCCCCACCAAAAAGACAACACAGAAAAACACAAGAAATCAAAATCGCAAAAACTAACTCCCTCTTCCGGCAACCTCCCCACCGGCCACCTCTAGTAGTCGCCATGTTCCTACTGTGACTGATACAACTCATTTCGAACAGAATCTTCCGTGTAAGCAGTAAAACTGTGATAATCCTTTCTCAACCGTGTTGCAATTCACCGAATAGATGGGATGAAACACCATCCAAATCTGGCGGTGAAGACTCAATCCATATAAGCGTGTACTTTTTTGTTTGTTTTCTTTTCCGTTGTGTACATTAGCAATGATCTTTGTTGTATGGAAGAGTTCCTTTCACCGGTTTTATTTTAGGAATTTGTTTTCAATTAATTTCATGTCTCACGATTTGTTTAAAAATTCTCGTTTTTCTGTCAAAAGCAGCACCGACGACCACCCTCTCAGGGCCGGCGACCACCCTTGGTCCCCTTCACAAACCCATCCGGCGTTGACCCAGAACCCAACACCCGAAACACCCGAAACATAAGTTGAGAATATGTGTTTCAGTCTTTAGCAACGCCAAATTCGGGTGTATGAACTAACCACCCATATTCATCAACCAAATCCAATCCAAACCCTAATTGTTAAAAAACCCTCTTTTAAGGAAAAAACATTAACGTAATCGAATAAAAGACGAAACTTGATAAAAAATTACGATTAAACGATGAAATTACATTTGATATGTACGAATTACGATTCATAATATCAAACGAATACGGGATTGGATTGGTTAGATTTAAAAGGAGAAAAGTTTTTAAATTCTTTAAAAATCTTTTAAATTTTTTTTAAGGACAATTATGGAAATTTAGGGTGAAAGAGTGTTGGATTAAGCAAATGAGTGTGCGGGATTTAGCAACTACGAAAAATAATTGCTTTCTTAAAGACGGTCTATTCTTTTTAATATAAAACGAGTCAATAATACTTCCTCCATTCAATTCCAATCCACACATATTCCATTTTAATTCATTCATATTCAAACTACCATTTTCCCAATAAAACAAAGAAAAATACTAAATTATCCTTGTAAACACCGATTTTTACACAAAATATCATTAGATGGTCCACCTTTAATCAACCATCACACATTTAAATTAATAAAAAATCATCTTACACACTTCCAATTATACTTTTAATAATTTTTTAACATCTTTCTTAATATTTGTGCAAAAAACATATATACACTTTGGATTTGAACGGAGAAAGTACTATTTATATAGATAAATGGAATAGAAGTTTGTCATTAACTAATCTTTTTTTTTTTTTTATCTAATCTATTGATTTGGCATGTTTTTTTTTTGTAAAGTATTTAACACTGATATATCCGTCTTAAACAAGTTCTGATTGACTGCAATGAAATGTTCAACTTTGTCCAAAATAAAGTGTTGAAGTTTCGTGTTATGGCAGACGCTATAAACGACTGACATGTATTCAAACTGAAGTGTCGGAGTAACATGCGTTATTATCTACTGGCAAAATTAAACCTTTGAAATACTCAATACAATTCAAATTTGAGCTCCATGCCAACCTCCACATACAAAAAAAAAGAACAAGAGCTTAATGAAAGTGTTGCTAGGGATCCGTAAATATAATTAACTCGCTAATTACGGTCATAATGACGCACTTATCCATTAATTAAAATATTTGTGTTGTACTATGCTAGATTAACTAACCCATGCTCAATTAAAATAATAATATTGTGGATCAAGCTTAGATTAGTGTTTGTACAATTACATTGGTTAAACCAAAATTATATGTTGTTCCAATAACGACTACCTTATTATCTTAAATTCAAGCCATTTCTCTTGGGAAGTGATTATGGCACAAGACACGATTTTTTTTCTCAAATGAGCGCACAAAATCGCGGGTGAACATCGAACTCTCGATTTTATGGTTGGTGGAAAAGTGTTTTTACCACTTGAACTAATTTTTGTTCTCTACAACGTACAATTGAGGTGTATGATTTAAATCGATCATATATAAGTTATCGGACCGTGGATAAGAGTCATAAGACCTAAGAAATAAGAATGATATAATGGTGGTTTTGATTTTTAAATCACTCGACTCGATCCAATGCTAAGTAATATGAACTCTAAGTAACGAAATTTGTTTAAGTGATCAACTTGTGAGTCCGTAACTTGGTCACGGATAGAGGGCAGATTTCCACTTGACCCGCCCTTAACTGACTCGCGGTAAGGCGTGCGAGCTAGCTTCGGCTTGACGACCTTGCCTGAATAGTGTTGATGAGTGCTATGCTCACACTAGGTCTTCATTTAGCATTCCGGACAAAAAAACGAACTAGTTTGTGCAACTTGGTTAGGATCGGATCGAGTCCCACCTTATTTGGTTTGGTCCAACATTTTACCTTTTTTGGTCTTTGGTCCACAAGTTTGGTCTGGTCCAAGCTCTTTGCTCAAATATGCAATAATGGTAAATGGATCCTAAATTTTTTGAAAATGGACATGTCGGATAGAAATCGACTCTAATTTGGAAAGAACGACCTTTTTCAAAAATCGCCCAGATTCATATCCCATTCTAAATGGAGCAGGTAAAAGGTGGTCGACAATTTACTACTTATTATCGACACTTTTATATAAACTACCGACTTTGCCCCTTAGTCAACCGATTCTAATATTTGACTAAAATTCTTAAAAAAAATGTCGGTTTTTCTCAATAAAATAAATATATGGTTTTGTAGCGATTCGGACTACGATTTTCAACGATTTTCCAAGACGATTCGAATAACGATTTTCAACGAAGGAAGATGGAAAATAATAATAATAAAAAATAATATGGGACGGAAAAAAAATTCGTCCGGCCCTAGGTCGAGAAGAATTTTTTTTTCGTCCAGCCCGTCCAGACGGAAAAAAATTCCATCTAGCCTCTTTTTCTTTTTTTTTTGTTTAAATTTTTCTAAAAATCGTTGTCAATCCGGGCAAGAAACATACATAATACGCATTTCAAGAAGAAAAATCCGACATTCAAACGAATAATAGGATATGGAAGGGGTAGTTTAGAAAATTCATTAAAATTTGCGACGATAATTAGTAATTTGTCGACAACGAATAATAGGTTGGTTTCAAATATATAACAAACCCAAACAAACGTCATAAAACCGACCCAAATAACTGGATTACAGCCTTACCGGCCCTAGTTTTTCCATGAAATAGATGACCAGGCCTAGTTATTAGTTGGGTTATTCGTTGATTCAGGAACATGATGCAAATTGGATCCAATTCTTTGAAATTGGGACAACCATTCATAGAATTAAGAAAGTTTAGAGAGAGAAAGGGCAAAATGGAATGGCCTCAAATCAAACCCAAGAAAAACCTTGAATTTAATCGTCTCAAATCCAATGATCTTATCACTGTAATTTCTCTTCTTTTAGTATTTTTTAACCTGCTGTTTGTTATTTTATTTTTCTGGGTAATTTATGCATTTATGTTGGATTTCATATCAATTATTTTGCAAATTGAATAATGTTTTATGTATTTGTTGTTGTTGATTATTGGATATGTTTGGTTAAATTATGGAGGGTTGAGCTTGGATTAATGGGATTTTAAGTATACTTAGGATAATTATTTGGTCTTAAAAATTTGATGATTCTGATGGGTAAAAATAAGGGTTAAATATTGCTAGGTGATTGTTAAATTGCATTGGAAGGGTAAATTTTTCACAAATTCTCATTTCTGACGGACAAAATCCGTCACAAGCTGGTAATTTTTTAGCTCAAAGATGAAAACTTTCTGATTCTGGTGAATAAATATATGCATATATTTACATGTCAATTGTTGTCGTTTGGTTTTGTTACAAAGACCGATGAAAGAGCAAGGGGTCAATTATTAAACGACAAGTGGAACAGATTGAATGTGAAGATCTACTTATTGTTTATCTACTGCATTTCTAAAATAGAAAGAACAATAATTGACTTAGATACCCAAAATGGAATAGTACAACAAATGACCGGGACGGAGGGAGTATATATACTGTATTGTTTTTGAGTTTGGTATCCAACTTTGATCTTCGTTTCCGACAAATATACAACGATTACCACTTTTTTAGATAGATTGTAATCTATGCCATGGTTGTTTTCATGGCGGATTTGAGTCATTTGACATGACATTACACCTTTGCGTGAATTTAGAGAGATTGATGGTCAAAGTTTGTCCATTTTTAAGTGAAAAGGAGATGATATTAGTGTGATGAGATAGTAGCATATTATGTTACTTCGACTCTTCAAATTTAGCACCCTACTCGTGTAGACACAACACGGCTTGTATATGGTTATGGATTCTAGACCTGAGAGTTGTTTGCCCGATACTTCTTCTAGGAGAGCTGAACTAGTCAGGTTCCCACCAGAAGAGTACTCCGTATGTGGTTATGGATTCTGCACCTGAGACTTATTACCAGTCTTATTTGTCGAACCTGTTTCCATTGTACTAAAAAAATGGAATATTTCAAATATAGAAGTGTATTTTTGCTTTGAAGTTGTGTCTTACTCCCTGCACTCGTATCCTCATTCAAGGACAGGGTCTCCGTGTATCAAAATTTAGTCATGCCGAATTTTCAACACTTGGATATATGTACATCTGTCCCACACTCCTATGTCGTACCCGTGTCAGTGTAAGATAGCTAGCATATATTCTGTAATATCTTAGGAGTGATTGCTTAAAATGATGTCCAACAAGGCAACAAGTATCCGAGGGAAGAATGACTGGAGTTATGTTGGAGAATAAAACGGCTTTTGATAATATCGGTTTATGTGATTGCCCTTCATGTAAATGTTGCCTTGTTATGCTTGTGAGAATATCAACAATCCGAGTACTTGAATGCCGAAGTGATCAGTAACTTTCCCGTTTGATGCGCTTTAAAGTCGAACATACTTTCTGAAGTAATCTCTCTAGAGACTGAATTATTGATTTACGACTGTGTTATATATTTATATCTAAGTCTTAAGATATCCAGGTACCCAACTGCTTAACATCTTTTGAGTCCAAGGCATTTATCAAAGTTGCAGAGTCACTCGGTTTTGTGCACCAAGGTAGTCTTGGACCGGCCAAAGGTGAAGCATATAGAGACAATGATCGAATCTCTGTGAACAACTCCTCACTGGCTGATTTAATATGGGAATCTGGACTTAACAAGTTATTCACCGACCTAAAAATACGAGGAAAAGTTGCAGTTGGGTTGAACCCCAATATCCGATTTTACAGGTTTGTTTGCCGGTCACTTTCATGTACTGTTATTATTTTGCAAATCTAATCGTTGTAGTCTTCAAATAGAAGTCTTCTTGGAGTAGTTTTTGGTTAGATTGTCTCCGATATTAGATTTACAAAATTGTTTTCTCCGTTTTGTACTGTCTGATGCAGTTTTCTTCATGCACTTTATAACCATCTTTAGACGATTTTTAGTAGAAAGTATACGAATGTGAAATCTCTCATTTGCTTTCAGATACAAGGCCGGTCAGCGTTTTGGCCGACATATTGATGAAAGTGTAGATCTTGGTGATGGGAAATACACGTACTATACACTTCTAATATATCTAAGTGGCGGCTCCAACTCCAAAAGCAAAAGTGACGACAAGAGTTCAAGTGATGTAGAACCCCTTGTTGGAGGTGAAACCGTGTTCTATGGATCAAGAAATAGTGTGGTGGCTGAGGTTTGTACCTTTGTTGATTAATTTTCTTGATGGGCATCTCTTTTTGTATGCGCTCTTGTCGGCTATGTTACTTCGACACTATATGAGCTCACATGCCCGTGTCCAACACTCGTTCCTTGGACATTGGTATGACATTCCGACACTTTATTTTAGACCAAAAACTTGACAATTTTTCATAAAATAGACTTGTCAGACACTTGGATACGCACCCGTGTCCTAACCCTTCAGGACGAGTCGGAGTAACATAGCTTGTCGGTAATACATCTTGAAAATGTTTCATATTACCTTCATCCAGCAAATTTGTTATATCCATTCGACTCGGGTGATTAACCGATGTCATCTTTGACTACAAGTTCATCCATAAAGTTATAAACAACTTATTTGTTACTCTCAGTTATGAACAATTTGTACCTATTATATATCACGAGGAAGTTCCGGTCATAGTTGACCTTGTTTAACAAAGTCAAATGAAGACGGTATGACCGTATAACGGGATGGATGGAGTAATTTAGTAAATTATAAGCGCCTGACCAAACGGTTTTAAATGCAGGTGGCTCCTGAAGAGGGGATGGCGCTTGTTCATATCCACGGGGATAAATGTATGTTGCATGAAGCCCGGAATGTCAGGAAAGGGATCAAGTATGTCCTTCGATCAGATGTCATTTTCGCTAAAGCTTCCTAAGTATGATATCGATTCTTATTATCCAACAATTATATTCGTCTATACATTGCCTTCTGTGTAAATTGTTGAGCAAATCCCGGTACTATAATGAAAATCTGATTTACTGTGAAACCTGAGAATTTCCGTTCATTCACGTAGTTCTTGTTTCGACAGTATTTCATTTGTTTTGGAGTCGACATATTGTAACCGTAGTCATGCGCTTGTGCACGGTGCACCCTTTTACGAAATGCGCAATTTCTTGTTTAAGACCGTCTTTAACTTAAGACGGCTCTCACATCCGATTCAAATAGTGTAAATAAACGGAGGTTGTGAGAGATCGTAAGTTAAGACGCTCTTAAGCAGTTTGTACTCGGTAATATACCCGAGATAGGCAAGGTTGTAAATACAACGGTTTCATATAAGTTTTTGTATTCTAACCACACGCGATAGGTTAAACTTGATGTACTCCGATTTGTTCGGATTGATTGATTTAGAAGCCAGGTACTCTAATGCAAAGATAGTGATTTATGAGTGATTAGTTCTTAAATCACATAATAATAAAAATAATATACATTAGTTTAATTACCATGCAATAATTAATAGTACTATTATCTCAACAAACATAGGGCCTAAAGAACTTACTGTTTTCGCTCTTTCCGTTTCTCTCCTTCAATGTCGCGCTGTTTCTTTGTGTCAATGGCATGATGATCGACGATACTCAATTCACTGATCTACAATGTCTTCTAACTTCTCCATTGTGTTTTACGACATTATTTCCGAGTTTCACCATAGACGCTGCAAAGTCCGTGAAGAACAAGTCCGTATATTTAGCATATGACTCCACCAAATACTTGGTTCTGTGATCATTGTACAATGCTTGATCCGACCCAAGTATACCCTTTCCGACCATTAGTCGCTTATAGTAATCGTTGTCGAATATCTTCGAGGTAGAGTCGAGAGAATGTCCCGTGTTATGGTCCTTACTATGCTTGGGACATTTGATTCGAAGAATGTGAGCAAACCAAATGTCCATGGTCGGGTCAATGTCGTATTTGTGGCTGAAATGACGGAGTCGGGATTGGAAGGAAGCGCAGTGAGCCGTCCCTAGTGAATGAGCCCCAGAGAGCGCTACTAAATCTTTCGTGCTCAGTCTTCTTTCGGAGAAACTATGAATTAGTTCCGTCACGTTTGAGGACGGTCTTGGTAGGTCGATTGTATCGAATGCACTTGATTTTCTTCCATCTTTTCTCCCTTTGAGAACTTTCCAATATGGTCCTCCGCTCTGGTGAAAGTTACATAATCATAACATTAACAATAGGATTAAGAAACCGACTCGTGTTAACAGTGTATATTGAGTGCAGATGTCAGCTAGCTCAGTATTGGTAAAATCACGAGAGATTATGCTCACGACACCAAAAAAACGGTGTCTATTGAGAATTGTTGGCTCGACAACTAAGTTATCGCGATAATAGCTCAAGTTTGTAAAGAATGAAGTTAAAAAAAAGCGGTTTGTCGGAGATTCGTTACCATGCGAACCGCGTCTCTAGCTGCAATGGCGATTATATCAGCGCAAGAGACCGTCTTAGGGCAAACTTCTTCTAGCTTGGCTTTCGCGTCATCTATCACATAATAAGCTCGGACCGACAAGTTTGCCGGGCTATCTTTCTCGGCTGTTTTCTTGTGAGTCGAGTCTAAGAGAAGTGATGCATCACACCCCTGGATGGACTCAACGAGTTAACACAGTCAGGTGACGTTATCTTATTTTCCCGTGTTTAAATACACACAGTCGTGAAAGAGGAGGGGCGTACCGTTATGAAACAATCATGAAAGAATAGTCGGATGAGCCGAGCCGGGACTTTAGAATCATGCATTGTTGCATAAAAAACAGCATCTGCAATGATTTTTTCAGCTTCTGGACATGTTTCATCATAATAGTCAGAATGAAGCCGTCCTTTCGCTTGTAAGACGGAAATCGGGATGAACACGAGGAAAAGAAAACTGATGTGTTTTTGTAGTAGTTTCGCCATCAAATGCTGAAGTTCAAGAAGTCGGAATGGAATGCTGGTTTTGAGCTTATAAGTTACAAGCTTATGGTATGAAGAAAAACCATGTTTTTTCAAATTTAAGGAATTTAGTCATTAAATTATTATTATTAGGTGAAATTCATAGCTAGGAACAAAGTTTGCAGGTTGCAGCTACTCATTTTTATATCGAAATTATATTATTTTATTTTCCGACTTGTGATTAGTCATTAATTGTCGGATGAATTAGAACCGTTTCTTCGACTATAGAAGGATGGTCGCGGCCCTAGCCCTTCTTATTCCCGATGCTCCGCCACAAGCAGAAGTCGGGTCCTTTGGTTTGGAGTTCTTTCCGTCTTGGTCATTTTTTTGCCCTTTGTATTCATATGAACGGTATTTTAATTCAGGTAAACAAATGAATGAGTCGGAGAGAGTACAACCGTTTCTTCGACTATAGAAGGATGGTCGCGGCCCTAGTCCTTCTTATTCCCGATGCTCCGCCACAAGCAGAAGTCGGGTCCTTTGGTTTGGAGTTCTTTCCGTCTTGGTCATTTTTTTGCCCTTTGTATTCATATGAACGGTATTTTAATTCAGGTAAACAAATGAATGAGACGGAGAGAGTACAACCGTTTCTTCGACTATAGAAGGATGGTCGCGGCCCTAGTCCTTCTTATTCCCGATGCTCCGCCACAAGCAGAAGTCGGGTCCTTTGGTTTGGAGTTCTTTCCGTCTTGGTCATTTTTTTGCCCTTTGTATTCATATGAACGGTATTTTAATTCAGGTAAACAAATGAATGAGACGGAGAGAGTACAACCGTTTCTTCGACTATAGAAGGATGGTCGCGGCCCTAGTCCTTCTTATTCCCGATGCTCCGCCACAAGCAGAAGTCGGGTCCTTTGGTTTGGAGTTCTTTCCGTCTTAGACATTTTTTTGCCTTTTGTATTCATATGAACGGTATTTTAATTCAGGTAAACAAATGAATGAGACGGAGAGAGTACAACCGTTTCTTTGACTATAGAAGGATGGTCGCGGCCCTAGCCCTTCTTATTCCCGATGCTCCGCCCCAAGTAGAAGTCGGGTTCTTTGGTTTGGAGTTCTTTCCGTCTTGGTCATTTTTTTGCCTTTTGTATTCATATGAACGGTATTTTAATTCAGATAAACAAATGAACGAGACGGAGAGAGTACACTATATGTTGTATCTTTATTCATGAAATATAGAGTTTTTATCAGCTAACATGCTGTCATTAGATTGTAAAAAAAAACTCGAAAAACTCGAGTAAAAATCATGATTAGAACTCAACAGTGTTCTGATTCAATGCAGTATATCTCCATCTTTCTTTCTCGACGAAATCTGCATCCAAGAACTGAGCAATGAACACCCATAACCTATAAGCATCTGCAAAATTCGCTATAAACCCGAATGCAGCTGTCACTACCCTGATACCGAGATCACCCTTTTCTTTCTTTCTGTTCCCTGAACATTCCTTGGCATCAAATCTTCGCTTCTCGAGTACTACACTCTTCTCGTGGGCGTACTTATCAGGAAACCAAATATGCCGTAAAAAACTGTAACTTAGAGATATACTCTTTCTGTCAGCAAGTTTCTGTATCAGAATCGGCTCTACTTTTTCACCTTTCCAATCGAAAACATTGAAGGCCAATGCAGGTCCTCTGTCGAACTTAATCTTTGGCCCGTATATTCTGACTAACGGAGCTCTAGCATCGACATTTGGATGTTGAAGCTTCGACAACGCTTGTATTAGCCAGTTGACGAGATACCGGCTCCTGCTATTCACCAGTGACAGACCCACAGAATCAACATGATCTAAACACCTGCATTCTACTTCAGAGTTCCTCTTTTGAGTGTTTCTTGCAGGTTTTTTCTCGGAAATTATCTTCAGTTCTTCGATTTCAGAGGGTTTGTTTCCGTTTTGTCGTCTCATGGGAAGTTTCTCAAAAACATTCTCCAATTCTTCGATTTCAATCCGTTTCTCTGCATTTTTCTGTACACTCATACCCTTAACTCTTGTGAAAACATTCTGCAACTGTTTGATTTCATAAGGGCTGTCCTCGCTTTTTGTCGTGCTCGTTGTCGTACCCTTGATTATCCCGGAATTCGAGGTCTCCCCATGTTCCCACCTAGATGTGAAGGAACTAGACGAAGAACCGGGTTCATTTTCGATATCAGAAGACTCATCATCAGTCATGTAAAACAGCTTTTTTGCTGAAATAATGCTAACAATTCCTGCAGTATAATCTTCCAGTATCGAAACAGCCGATTTCTTGACAAATAAACACCCAAACCCTGATGGGTTTTCCCCAAAAACCTTGTAAAACGAGCAAATCAGGAAATCCGGCTGAAAAATCGACAGCCCGAGGCTATCCATGTCTTTCGGACCGACTGCACACGCGTCAAGCAACACGTGCCATCCATGTTCCTGAGCGACCTTCATCCATTGATACGAGTACCTCGCTCCACTCACTCTCGACTGAAGTTGAAACACAAATAACCCTTTTCCTCTCTTATTACATCCCCCAATTTTCTTACTAGTGATCATACTTCTCAATTTCGAGGCGTGAATCCTCAGTTTAGGCCAAGTAAACTCTGCTGCCATCGAATTTGCACCTCTCTTTTCCGAGGTACTGATCATTGTGTCGATTGCTTCAGTGTCATGATCGTAAACCGTTAACAATTTCTTACATGACCCAAATGGGTAGGATTCTGCTAGTAATTTAAATGCTGATGTTCTGTTTGCTGTCAAAATCAGAGAATAATCATCTTTAGAAATGTTCAGGAAGTCCCGAACCCTGCTTTTGATCGCCATTTCCAAATTCGACTCATTCCCACCTTCTGTAAGCTGCTGCGTGAGGTTCACGGACCTGTAAGACAGATGGAAAACCGGGAAATCTGAACTATGAGGCGGTACTTGAGGCGGAGATGCTGCAGTCGAAGCAAATGGGTATGTCTGAGACAACTGATTATGTAGCTGCGAAAACGAGTACAACCCAATGCCAATATAATCAAGACATACTTGATTCGAGAGGGAAAGATTGTAATACTCGCGTGTTCTAATTTCGTCGATTTGGTATGTTTCAGTGTACTGTGGATATGCTCTGATAAACTGAGCAAATGCTTCTTGTAAACCAGGCAAAGAATCCGGGTTGTTAAAGTCGGTATTTGGGAATAGAGAAGTTGATGTTGTATCGGCGAAATTCCTACGTGCTTCGACCCGTGAGTTTACGGGTGGGTTTGACGCGGTGGCGGGTTTTTCGGGCTCGTTTAAGGTGAACAATGGAGTAGGGTAACAACCATTGAAGCATAATTGGGTGACTTCTCTTGTAGAAGGTGATTGCATTCTTTTGTGTTTTGCTTCAAAATATTGTGTGTCTTGGTTTGTGGTTTGTGTTCTTTTATATTTTTGTTTATTTGTGTATTTTGAATGAGTCTAAACAAATATCGGGAATACTTATATAAGACGGTTTTACACAAGTATATGTAAAACAGGCTGGTTATAACTATTTTCATTTAATATAGATTATGATTGTTTGATTGTTGTATCAGTTTTACCCTATACTTATGTAAAACTGCTTTATATGAGATTAACCGAAGATATTTTAGTATTTTTACTCCATTATTTTTTTATCGAATTATAAGTATATATTATATTTTTGTTTATTTGTCTATTTTGAATGAGCCTAGACAAATATCGCAAATACTTATATAAAACGGTTTTACACAAGTACATGTATAACAGGTAGGTTATAACTATTTCCAACTAATGTGAGTCACGATTGTTTGATAGTTGAATTCGTTTTACCCCATACTTATGTAAAACTGTCTTATATATATTAGTATTTTTACTCCATTCTATTCAGATCAAATTATCAATATATAATATTATGTGAATTTTTGCTCAAAAAGTAAGTAATTTAGTTGAATCAGAGCAATATCTCACAAGATAATTCAAATAAATGTTTGTTTTCGTTTTACCCATAGTAGCACACACTTGTCTTGAGACTTGAGTCGATTAAAATTTTAATTTTTCATTATTATTGTAAAAATGGTGTATTACATCACGGTCTCTTATCAACTGTAAACAGTAATTTTTCAAATATATCAAAAATACATAATAAATTACGTTTTTACATTTATTTGAGACCGTTTATTTATAAATCTAATTTTCTCAAGAGTCAATATTAAGATTGTGGATTTTATATAATTTGGGATAATGATGAAAAATCAAGAATAACGTATGGTTTGGTTTAAAGATATCGTTTTCATGAAGGACATTCCTTAGATTGGAAGTATTTTAAAGGTATGGACAACATACTTTAATTAATAATAATATTAATAATAATAATAATAATGGTAAGGTATGGACAACCCACCTTAAAAGCATTCATTGGACAAAGGCTCTTATAATGGGGTATACTATCATGACCTTTAACTCCCTTTTTTCTTTCTTTTTTGTCTTTATAGCTTCATTTGTGGACCTTTATTACATTTGATTATTTGAACTAGTCTCTCAAAAATGGCTTTCACACTCGGGTTTTTTCTTGTGACGGGTTCTAAAATATACGGAAAAAATATGTATTTTATTATAAAAAAATGGAAATTTATTACTCCTTTCTATTCAGCTTATTCTTCTCTTTTTTATTGAGATAATCAATTTTTATTATGTCTTTCCTTATTTCGTAAGCTTTTTATAGCCCAAATTCAATTTCATGTGGAGTAGGTTGATATGTGTGGTTCAAAATCTTCTTCTTAATTTTTGTGTTAAAAAACGGGAAAATAGACTGAATATGAGAGAGTAGTATTTTTGGTCCGTCACTTTGCACATAATACCCTCTATATTTGAATTTCATGCACAAAAAAATTGAACATAAATCTTCAGTCAAAATTCGGAATAGACCATTTTTTGTTCTAAACTAATTGTCTTGACAATAATCTACGAATTGGGAATAACAATTGATGACTAACATTTTCTATGGTTTTTTTTATACGAAAATCTCGAATAAACGATGATTTTGATCTAAAATTTCTGAATGACTATTTGTTTTGTTCTATCAAAATATAGATCTCGAAGAGGTAGTAAATTTATAAATTGAAATGACCAATTTGATTTCTGCTTTATGATTTATGCTCAAATTAAGATTTTAAGAATGGTAAAAATCAAACCTCTAGGATACTAGGTGCACAAACTTAAAAAGTTGGATACTATTACAGATAGTACATACATTCAAATCCACTCTACCACTTTACTTTTTCATATTTGTCGATGAGTATTTTACGCGGTAAATATCGTAATTATCTATTTGTAAAAATTATAAAAGTTCGATATTTTTAATATTCTCGTTGAGACGAATTAAACAAAATCCCACATGAATATATTTGAACTTATACGTTGAGCGGAAATCGAAATTAAATGTTTACTTATGAATAGTGTGTAAAATTGAAAGTGATAGAGTGGATTTGAATGAAGGAAGTACAAAACAACAAAGTTCATGGTGTCACGTGAATTTTCTGTCTATAATTATTTATGAAGTTTCTTTTATCAAATAATAAATGCATTTTCTCATAGATAATTACATATATCTGATCCGACCTATATTTTTGCTTGTGTAAAACAATTTTACGTAAAGTCGTAAATTAAACGAAAATATTTGATTATATGTAATTCCTTTTTAAATGGTATTAAGATAAAATAATAAGGGATTTTACACAAATTCCAATTTAGTGTTGTCTTACATAATAATTTGTTAATTTAATTGTACTTTGTTTTTAATTTTATGTTATTTCTCCATGTTTTCTAGGAGTAGTGAAATATATTTCACATTCAATTATTTTCGAAATATTTGGAGAGACAACGTAAACACTATTTCGTGTTTGTTATAATACCCTAGTTAAATGAGGAAATTGATCAATTTTAAGCTAAAAAGTAAAAATAATGTAATCCAAAGAAAATAATTGCTTGCGCGTTATCAAAATTACTGTGATAAATAAGTTGTATTTTCTCGACCGATTTTATATCAATAATTGATTGGTTAAAGATAGTGTAAACCACCCATATCAATATATATGTAAATATACTACAAAAATACGATTATATTGAGATGAACTTTACAAGCTAAAATAACTGATATTTATGGATTAGCATATTTGCACATTATGGTGATCGAACAATAGCACTTAAAGGAGTAGAATTAATTTGTCAAACAAATGATATGGGCAATTTCTTATTTCTTTTCAGCCGTGTAATAAAACGGATTAAATACTTATTTTACGATAAAATATTATTAATTTTTGATAAAATGTTATCATTATTTTTGGGTAAAAACGGACAACGTTAGTTATAACATTTTGTTATTAAATAATTTCATTTTATTAAAAAATGAAAATATTCAGTCCGTCTTATTTCGACCCGTGTAGTGTAAGAGTTTATTAATCAATATGGAATTATAGTGGCCGGCCGTGCACCTTAATGGTGACTCCATTATTTTCTACTTTCCCTTGTTCTATGGGTCTTGACTCTTGACTAATGTTAGTAAGATTTATTACACTTAAAAAGTTTGACTACCGACTGAAGCAATGACCACTTAACCACTTAACCACTACACTCTACAGCCCCGAAGAGGATGGCTTACTTGACCATGTGGTAGTGCGGGAATGCATGGTCCCCTCGTCATTAAAAGAAACATAAAATCCTAATTAATTGGAAAAAATAAAAAATTCGTTCTATATATTGCCATATAAAATAATATTTAAGTTTTTTTTTATCATGGAGACGGATATGACTATCTTCAAGAAAACTAGCCGAACTCATACTTATCACAGTAAATCTCGACGGATATATCCGGCACAAGCTTCCAACTGATCAAGTTCTTCCACTTAATTATATAACACAAAGCATAGGAAATTCAAAAGCCTTGTCTTTTTCTATTCAAGTGGATAATATTTGATCTGTCGCAAGTTTACGACAGATATGTCCGTGTACTTAGTGTTGATGTTTTAGATAGGGATGACGATTCTTAGTTTAATTGAATATTCTTGGACTATTTTTGTGCTCATATTGTGTTGGGCCTTAAAAGGAGATTCTTGTGTTCAACTTGTATTGGGCTTACTCAACAAAATGTCTTTATTAGTCCAAACGATCCTATATGTTGCAACATAAACCCGAAACACAAATTGGAGAGAAGTTGTTACACAAAAACTTTAGAGAGACGGTCTTTCGATAATCTTAATAAGAGGCCTCTCACATATTGTAGATAATATTTTCCTTTTCTTTTTAATACTATATCTCCCATTAACCTAGCAAAAGACAGTCTCTCAGAAGATCTACTACAAGTCGTTATCTTAAGATTAAGTCGGTCCACGTAATAATTTTTTGAAATTTTAGTCCTTGGTAACTTTAGTCTTAAGTTAAAATATTGGAGACATTAAGTCTCCCATAAAACGGATTAAATTAAGGCGAGAAAATAAGCATTTTATAATAAAAACTTTCCATCTAGTGACCGAAAATTATAACTAAAATTGTCACTATAACAATAAGTTGAACGATTTTTTTTTCCCTCCTAGTGACGAGGGAACCTGCAGTCACTACCTTCGGTGCGCACTGGGTAAACCCGCGGGTATATGTGATAGCCTGCAAACCACATACACCAGGTAAACCACCCGAGGGTGACAGGCTCGAAGTAAATTTTTTATCTGAATATATTGACAATTATCCGTCTTAATTTCAGATAGGTATCGAAATTGAGAACTTGTGACATACCAAGGATACCTGATCAAGATGCAGACTTGGAGGTCAGGTACTCAGAACTGTCGAACATCACACACAATCTGTAGCGATCATACCGTTATCTGGACGTAATATCACACGACCAAAACTAGGACCAAGAGTCGATATTAATTATACTAAACCAATACAACTGATACAAACTAATATTCGGATTCTATAAAAAAAGTTAGACAAACAACACGAATGTTCATTCCACACCTCACACGCTCGATCACACAGTACAATACTGATGTCCTTCACATAATCACAAAACGTACAACAATTCAAAGTGCTTAACGCCTCAACAGAAGTCCGAAATAAACAGAAGGGACACATTTCTACTGCCTAAACTTAAAACCAGGACAGTCTAAACCTGATCTCAAGTACTGATGGTTCCGAGAGAAAGTTTGAGGAATCGACAGCTTCAACTTCGATGCTTATAGCATTGCACTTTGCGCTTCAGGATATTAAAGATCCCCTAAAAAATGGAAACATAAGGGGGATTAGTTCCAGGGACATAAAGAGGCATTACTTCCGGGAAATGATGCATTATCTGGTGGAAATATGTCGAGTACTTGAATTTGGCTAAGACTTTCGGAGTTCAAGTTTGATAAATGAACCAGAAAACAAAATGCACCAAAGCGATGCTCGTATGGCGTATCACACCGAGGTATCCAGGTGTGTATAACTCCGGAAATCAGCAAGGCAAAAAGTACATTCATATACTTGTAATATATTTCCCTCGTCCCAATCATATGTTCACCTTTGATTAAAAACTCTTCCAAAGAATACAAAAGGTAAACAAATGATTGAGACCAACGGAGTAATATACTCCTGTAATAGTGTAATACTAGTAAATTTTGTGGTTAATAATCCCGTTTGGAATCTAATATACAATTATAGGTAACTTAATAAGACTAGATTACAAATTGGGGTAGCAAGTTGCTTTTTCATAACCGTTTTGTGATAATCGTGGGTTGACGAGAACTTACAGTTTCTAACTAAATTAGGTTTGCATAGGTACAACAATTTTTTTTTAAATGCTGCTCATGAAGTGTAATTTAGTCTTAAAAATACGGAGTATGAAATAGTTAAGAAAAAATTAAAAATTATCGAGTGAGGGGAAGTAGGCAAGTAGCTAAGGTTGTCGCTTTCCAACAAGTAATAACAAATAGGGTTTTTCTATGTGGTACCCTCGTATTTTCCGAAATTCTATATGGAGCCCCTCCATTTTAAAAATCATCAATGATAGCCCCGAGTTTCCGTTAACTGGGTATGTGGCATGTTGATGTGCCGTTTTATTAACACATAATCTCGTTATGCTTTGTTATTCTTATCGTCCCCAACCTCCCTTCATCACCCTTAAATTAAATATGGACAACACTCCTACATGAGCAAATCCCAAATTCATTTTCACATTCACAAACTAATTTCACCCTCACAGACGTCACTGCTTACGTTTTTTTTACGAAGAAATTAAGATATACACTCGCCACAACCACCAAATATCTACAAATTGAGCACCCACTACCTCCAATTCATCTTTTCTCCATCGAAAAAGCGCACAATCACACCTCATATTCTGCTAAGCGCATAACCACCATTTGATAATCAATCCAGCAGCAACAAAGTCACCATCAAACAATCGTAAGTCGGCGTACATGTTTATGCGATGAATATAGATTTTTTTAATGCAATAAACATCCACAAATTCTACATGTTTAAAAAACTTCTAAAATCGTAAGGAAATTCTAGATGTTTAAACAACTTCTAAACTCGTAAGGGAGCGGATACCAGTGAGTGTAATAAGGCGGGGTTGGGGTGAGCAGGGTGGGTAATTATTGATGGGGATGGTATACAGTCTAGTGTTGAGGGGAAGAAGATGAGGAAAAATAATAAGGGTAAAATCGTAAATATCGTATGTGAAAGAGTAAAATTCGTATGTGAAAAAGCACAACCCATAAAAAATAAGGTTTTTCTATATGGTACCCTCGTATTTTCCGAAATTCTATATGGTGTCCCTCCATTTTAAAAATCATCAATGGTAGCCCTGAGTTTCCGTTAACTGGGTATGTGGCATGTTGATGTGCCGTTTTTTTAACACATAATCTCGTTATGCTTTGTTATTCTTATTGTCCCCAACCTCCCTTGATCACCCTTAAATAAAATATGAACAACACTCCTACATGAGCAAATCCCAAATTCATTTTCACATTCACCATCATCATCCTTTTTCACAAACTAATTTCACCCTCACAGACGTCACTGCTTCCTTCAATTTCTTAATTGAACGCTTGTTTTACGAAGAAATTATGATATACACTCGCCACAACCACCAAATATCTACAAATTTAGCACCCACTATTTCCAATCCATCTTTTCTCCATCGTAAAAGCGCACAATCACACCTCATATTCTGCTAAACTCGTAACCACCATTGTAGTAGTTCTTCTACCTTTTATTCGACTCACGGACAGGACGGCAGTTCGTCCAGTATCGACAACCCCGTAAAGCTTACATATTCAATTAGATCTATTAGTTTGGATCCGCAGTAGGGTTGAGTTGAATAAGCAATCTTGTATGACTGTCGTGGAGAAAATCATGATTTAAGGTGATGATGGTGGCATTAAAGGAAGGAGCCATAGTTCGATTTGGTGGGTATTTTTGATGGTAGGTTGATTGAAGTGGAGATCTTTATGGATACATACCACTGTGTGTTTACAGCCATGTCACGTAGAAAATGAAGCAACATCAACACTTAGGTTTCCACATACCTAGTTAACGGAGCAAAGTGACAGAAAAATTTAAATGGGTCACGTCTGAGAATTACTAATAAAACTTAGTGGTACCATTGATGAGTTTTAAAATCCAGGGGCACCACGTAGGATTTTGGTTAACTGTGACCCCAAAGACCCCACTAAATACAGATAAATTTTGTAATATAAAGCCCGAGCAAAAAGTTAGGCCGTATAAATAATGGTGTAAAATACAAAGTGATGATTTTTATAAAATTCAATGATACCTCTGTACAGCTGCGAGCTCCCGAGGCACTTTGGCAATTATTAATATGATTACCAAGCCAACCTGAGCCTGATCGGGAAATTGGTGCTTTCAACTTCCATGCTTTTCAAGGGATCCTTGAAACATTCCGCTTTTTCCTGGAGGATGCTTAAAATCAACTGCCCAAAAAAAAATCAGTTGGAAATTTAAGGTTTTAAGGAACTTACAGTGTCATACTTTCAGAATTAAAGTTCCATACAATCATCAAACATAAGAGGGGTAATACTCTCAGGATAATGCACTAATCTCCTGGTTTTTACTACTTGGTAAATAGGCCAGGCAAGAAGTACACGCACCACCCCCATTTCAGATCGGGTCACATTTTACCTACATATACAATGCTAGGATAATGCACTAATTCATTAGGATAATGCAATAATGCGTTTGGGTAATGTTCCCCGACAAACCCCTTTTCTTCCTTTCACCATCAATTATCCCTTTGTTTGGCCGCCATAACCTAGTCTAGTACCATACCGCCAGGCAACAAAGCATACCATAACTACCGCATCCTTGGCATCTATTGACAGCAAATTAGGGTGGCAGCACCAAAACAGTCCATTCAGAAAGGCCAAAAGCGAAGATTTTGTAGGAGTCCAAGAACTTGGTCTTAAGAATGAATGATAAATCAATAGCTCTAGTTTCCTGAGTTTGTGCGGTACGCCAGTAACGACATTCCTTAGTTGCTCTACAATCTACATACACATGCCAACATAATTTTCATTATTTTCATACATAGTACCCAATACTTGAAAGTACACAACTGAGATACAAAAATGTTTAGTCAATGGGGGAAAAGACAAACATTAAACATAATAAATAAATCATGAAACGAGTATAAATTCATACCTCATGACTGTCATCAGGGATTGTAAAGCAAAGCCTACCAGATTTGAAGATGTTTGTTTCAAGGAGAAACTTCTTTAACTTAAGAAGCCAAGTAATGGGGGTGAAATGAAAAATCCTTGAGTCGAATTGAGCATTACAATGATCTTGAGCTCGAATCACGGATAGGGAGATTTTTAGATCACATTTCCAGACAAACTCTACCAATTTAGGGGCGTCAATTGTAGCTTTCATTAACTTTCGGATTCTTGAGAGTCGGATTCCTTCGATTTGAAGTCGCTTAAGAGAATTGCTTGAGATGTTGATGCATTTTAGCATAGGGCAGGTGCATAATTTTAAACTTTCTAACACCACAAGCCCATATGAGAGCTTTGAGACCATATCATCTGTAATAGGAACACAATCAAGCTCCAGCTCTCTCAAGTTTTTCAATGCAACCACATTCACGTTCAATGTCCATAGTCTTGTAAGATTATGAGCGCAACAAACAAACTTTTGAAGTGGATATTCTTGTAGTTTGGATTGCATTGTTCCACTACCACGGCTTTCGACTCCTCCGTTAACTTTTTTAATCCAAGGAATTGAAATACCTTTAGAGCAAGTGTCATATTTAATATCTAATTCAACCAAGGGGCAGGAAGAGATAATTCTTTGAAGCATATCGTCTTCTATAGTTTCGAGTTCTAAAATAAGATGTTTGAGAGAGAGAAGCTCAATAGTCTCATAAACTGGCAATATAACGTCTTTACATTTCAAATATATCAGCGATTTTGCACAAAATAGAATCTCAGGCAACCGGTATTTGTTTCCAGTTTCTTCAAACGTGATTTGCAATCTCTGGATTTGGTTTTGCACCGAGATCATTATCCATTTATCAAGTAAAGATGACAACATACTTAATTATTTTTTTTAGAAAAAATGGAAGATAAATTATAAAGATGACAACAAAGGAGTATACCAGAAGGTTGTGAAGAAATTCCAATATGCTTGAGATATTACACTGAAATTACCCATAATTTACGTAATTCCCTTCATAAATTCTGGGTTCATCTTTCTCAAATTAGTAATTTTATTTGGGTGAAAATGTGAAATTGGAGATGAAAAGAAATGGTGAAGAAATTGAAGAAATTAAAGGGGGGTTTCATAATTTCATTGTACTATATTGTCGGTAGTGACGATAAAAAGTAAGGGGTGTGTTGTCGACTTTTCATTGTAGCATCACTGGTTTTAAATCGTACAATAAATTTCACTCTAGCCGGACAATAAACACAAATTCTCATTTGTGACGGTAATATCGTCACGGCTACCGTTTTCTTTTACAAAATACCTATAAAAAATGAGTGACAAAGCACATAGAAGATGCCCTACCTTACCCTCATTTTGTAAGAGGTTACAAGCTTGTGACGAGATTAGCCCGTCATAAGCAAGACCTACCGATAAACAATAAAAAGTAAGTGGTCATTGTAGCATCACTAGTTTTCAAGATTTTGCGAATGACGAATATGAGACCATTCTCAAGCGGGAGGTCGCGCTAATCGGGTCAGCAATTTTACTCTTAATATGACAAACCCGAGCTTAACCTAAAAATATAGGTATTCAACGACATATTATGAACATCTCAAATGTAATACGACAATAAATTGTGTTTTTGGTGTTGGGTAAATTTGACGGACCCGAGCTTAACCTAAAAATATAGGTATTCAACGACACATTATGAACGCCCCAAATGTTTTAGCTGTAAATTGGTCATTATACTTAAATAACTTGATAATTCCAAATTCGAAAATAAACAAAAATGATCGCAACCTAATCCGATATGACCCGGATTTTTGCAAAATTAAAATAACAGGTTGATCATATCCAACCTGCTTTCGATCCGAATGAACCTATTTACCAAGTTTGACTGAGTATACTCGTTAAATTTCTGGATTATTAAATATCAACGACTTTTTTTAATCCATATACAAGTTAATTACAACAATCAAATGCGGAAATTAAACAATAAGTGACAATAAATAACAACAAACGCTTTGGGTAAGTAGTAAGTCTTGCTTGCGACGGGTCAGCATTGTGGCGGATATTTTGTGAGATAAAATGGATACAAAATGAGTTAGTGGAGAAAGAGAACCACATAAACAGTGTTGGAGAGAGAGAAAAAAATGGGTATTTTGTGAGAGGAAACGGTATCGTCACAAGCTTACGACGGATAGTGCAGTTGCAAATAAGAATTTGTGCTTGATAAATACATTACTTTCAAACAGATACCTATCTGAATTGAGAAGTTGTGACATACCAAGAATACCTACCTGATCAAGACATAGACTAGGAGCTCAGGTACTCAAAACACAACACACCCATTTTGTAGTCATACCGTTATCTGGACGCAACATCACACGACTAAAACTAGGACCAAGAGTCAATATTGATTATACTAGACCAATACAGTAAAAAAGATGAGCTGGTCTGTGGAATACGGGTCTAAATTTTGATTTCAATGCTTCTTCGTTTTGTTCTTGGGTTAAAAAAATTCATGAGGATAGTGAAGTCATTGATAGATTTAATATGTAACATCCCGCATTTTCGTCAATTATATTTTAAAGGTTTTAACTATTTTTACGGGATAAAATAATATTTTAATAACTTATCGAAAAGTATTTTAAATAAATAGTAAGATCCGTCTTACGAACCTTAAGTCCTTAAGACGAATACAAACTTGGTAAACTTAAGTTCACATCTAAAAACCCGTTCAAGTTATCCTAACCCGTTTCATTTAAACGGAAAGGACAATTCCTTAAACCCTTTAAGACCCATATGTCGACATTTCCTCTTCATCCTCAAAAACAAATAACAGTAAACACATTCCTCATAAACCTCCATTAATATTCACCTTCTTTTACTTATTTCTTCATCATCCGTTCACCAAATCAAGGTAATAATAACATTTTCGGAATCCTCATCGAATTTGCAAGCCATCTATCACTTTCGTTTTTCAAATCCTTCACTTCGAAAAATAGGCTGTTTTCCTAAAATCCGTGTTTGGTCCGTTAATCTCGTTTTTCGTGCTTGTAGGCGTGGGCTTGGACGACCCGGAAGTGGATAGCTTCATCTTAGAGGAAGATCTTTGAGCCGGATTGCATTTGAGGTGACGATAATGAGAAACTCGGCCTTTTTGTTAAAATAGCAAGTTTTGATGTGTTCTTGTTATTGTTTCTGAGTTTTGTTAAGGTTTGATGGTTAATAAACTTAGTAACATGTTTAGGAATGTTCTTATGTGATGAATTCATGCCTAGTTGATGTTTCACATGTTCATAAGTAATTTTTCAGAAATTTCATGCTTAAGACGAATACTTGTAATAATCGTTTGAGGATTGTTTTGTGGTTTAATTGCTGGTAGATAATGATATTGGGTGATTTGTAGTAATGGGTAAACTTCATATGTGGAAATTCTTTAGGTTTGATTTCGATTTAATGATGTTTTGAATCTACTGGAATTGCGAAATTCTGCGTACAGGCTCTCTGAGCCGGTCGACCGACCGGCCGCCGGTCGACCGGCTGGGGGTGTTATTTGTTGTGTTTTGCGAAATATTGAGAACGTAGGAATAGGGTTCCCAGCTAGGGATGGCAACGGGCCGGATCTGGATAGGGTCCAATAGGATCCAGATCCAGATCCTTTTTTTGACAGTAGGATCCAGATCCGATCCGGATCCGACGGGTCCAAAATGGTCAGATCCAGATCCGGACCCTGCGGATCCGGGTAGGATCCGGGTCCTCCGCGGGTCCAATGTTTAAATTTTTAAAAAAAAAAAAACAAAAAAAAAAACCTTGAATTGGCAGATTTGCCAGCCACAAATATTTCACATATGACCCTAGATTTCGACAGTTACATCCATGGTGATCCGAGGTTCCAAATATTTCACTCTCATACAATATATTTTATCCAAAACACAGATTTTTAATGTTAGTATGGCGTTTCAAACCAGAAAAATTATTATTTGTATTGATATTCGTTTTCTCACTTTATTTTGTCCAAACAAAAATTAATTTAGCTAAAATATATATTCAAAATAACCCCAACATATTTCCAAGTTCCGAGTTTCCGACCCAGACCCAAAACAAGTACAGGCAGATGAGCATATAGTATGGAAGAAAACAACAATACTCAATGCAAAACAACAAAGAACGAAGATGCTACTCTACTCGATGATGCGGGTGAAGTAAATCTGAATGGTATTATTATATACGGAGTACTCAAAAGTGTATCTTTGATTTTAGATTTGAAGGGACTAGACGCAAACTCTCCTATGGCAGTCGCCCCTCTGTAGTCTCTGACCGTGCAACCTCTTTGCCTCTTGATTCAGTTATACCTCCCTCCATCTATGTAGCCAATGTCATCTTAGTCCCGCTTTTACTCATCTGTTAAGAGCTGCCACACACGGTCCAATAGGAACGATTTCAGCGCCCTTGTTCTAGATAAGAAAGAAGTTTTACTTACGGCCTTTTCACTCTGCCGGGGATTTCTATTAAATAAAAAGGGGCGGCATCGTCGTATGAGAGACTTCTATTAAATTGGTCACTAGCGGCATCCACCGGCGGCATGCGGCAGCGGCAGGGAGTGAAGAGGGGATTTTGTTTTTAGGGTTTTGTGAAGGTTTGAGTCTTTGAGAGAACAATTAAATTTGGAAGTGTAAATTAGAAATGATGAATTGGTGAATTGAGGCCCAGTCTAGCGAAAATTAGAGATATATATATATTTTTATATTAAAAACGGGTCTTAGGGTCGGATCTGGGTTTTGTCTACAAGATCCAGATCCAGATCCGTTTTTAAACTCATGGATCCAGATCCGATCCAGATCCGACGGGTCCAAATTATAAGGATCCAGATCCGGTCCAGCAGGGTCGGGTCTTACGGATCTGGACCGGATCCAGGATCCGTTGCCATCCCTATTCCCAGCCGACAGACTGGCCGCCTGCCAGCCGGCTGGGAGTGCATTGTGGTGTGTTTGCGAATTTTTGAGAACCTAGGATTGGGTTCCCAGCCGGCAGACCGGCCGCCTGCCAGCCGGCTAGGAGTCCTTTGTTGTGGTTTTGGTTTTTAAAAAGAAGGAAGGCTGAGGGGGATCACCAGCCGGCCGACCGGCTGCCTGCCGACCGGCTGGGGACCCATGTAGCTTGTTTCAATTCGTATTTCGTTCATAACTTTTAAACGGTTGATCGGTTTTGATTGAAACTCGTTCCTTATCTCTTTGATATGTATTTGAGGTCCCCGGAGGACGGGCGACACCATATTGGGTTCGGGAATGGAGTGAGGATAGAGACCCCCCGGTCGGGTAACCGAAAGGGAAACCGGCTCTCCCTCGTCTTAGTTCCCGGGATCAATTAAGTGTTGTTTAGTGGTTTAAGAAGCTAGAACTATAGGTTAGTTTCTATCTTTGGATGTTAATGGTTGAATTGGATGTCGCGTGATGGGATATGTGTTAAGTTCACCTCTGGACCCATTACGTGTTTTGTATGTCGCGTGATGGGATATGTGTTAAGCTCACCTCTGGACCCATTACGTGTTTTGCTTGTGGCGTGTCAGGATATGTGTTAAGCTCACCTCTGGACCTGACACATGATCGGTTGTCGTACACGGGATATGTGTTAAGCTCACCTCTGGACCCAATACTTGTTTGTAGCATTGGGATATGTGTTAAGCTCACCTCTGGACCCTTTGCTTATGAATGTATGTTGGGATATGTGTTAAGTTCACCTCTGGACCCGACATTTGTTTGTAGTGGGATATGTGTTAAGCTCACCTCTGGACCCATTACTGAATTGTGATTAGGGATATGTGTTAAGTTCACCTCTGGACCCTTTTCTTGAATTGTAAGTATAGGGATATGTGTTAAGTTCACCTCTGGACCCTTTACTTGATTTGCATGTTGGGATATGTGTTAAGTTCACCGCTGGACCCGACATAGTTTGGTAGTGGGATGTGTGTTAAGTTCACCTCTGTGCTAGTGTTTGTGTTATATCTGCTTGCCTAGAGTTTGGTACGGTGTCAGATATGCATGATGAAGTTGATGATTATATTGCTTGAGTTATAGTTTGTTCATCCAAGGCATTGGATGACTCTATGATCGGTTTCATAAATAGTTGGATTGAAATACCCCCCGACTGGGTAACCAGTAGGGAAACCGGCTCTCCTTCCTAACGGTTTATGAAGTTGGTTGAGAGCCGTGCATTAGAGTTTGCATGATAGTATGAGAACAGTGTTTGAGATGTTTATGCTTCACATGTTTATATATGTTGGAGTATTCTGTATTGTTTTATGTGTTACGTGTCGTTACAAAAGGTGGCTAGGAGAACTCTAGTCACTCCCCACTGATTGTGGCGTACATGTTTTCATGTATGTAGGTACATGCAGGTTGGATCGGGGTTCACTTGAGAGCTAACGAGTGATGATCCTTTCATCATATGACTTACACGTTTATCGATTAGCTAGACTCTTAGTTTTGATACAGTTTTTGTTGGTGCCTGTAGGGATGTTCCATCACAGGCTGTTGTATATATTTCGTTTCGTACTTAGAACTGTTACTTATCTATTTCAGTTTATGTCAGTTTCTGTTTCAGTTTATTTCCTCTCGCATGATGTTTACGCTAAAAAGTTTTAATTCCGCTGTATTCTTAGTACTTTGTATGTTTTAATTTTCCGCTTTCGCGAGGTGTTTTACATAATACGTTTGTTAAGATAAGTTTGGAACGAAGAAATTTGTCTGTAGTAAGGAATGTTCATTGGAAATAGGGGTTTCTTTAGCCAAGTCTTATCTTTCCATTTGTCTCACATAGGTGAGGAAATGAGTATTTTGTGTGTTTATATATCTTCTTACACTTTACATTATCTAGTGTGTCAAGAGAGCCTTTTGTACGGGTTTGCAAGGTGTTTAATTCAGCTCGCACAAGTGCGCACGCGTGCCTTGTGCCGTGCTCGATCCCAAGCTCGGCCCGACCCGATGATTCATGGTCCGTGGCGTATGTGGTCAGTGGCTTTACATTTGTCCACATAGGTGGGGGAATGAGTGTTTTGTGTGTTTATATATCTTTTCGCACTTTACATTATCACTAGTGGGTTAAGGGAGTTTTTTGTATGGGTTTGCGAGGTGCTTAATTCAGCTCAAACACGAGTGTGCCCTAGGCCGAGCCCGACCTGGCCCGGTGATCCATGTGTTTGTGGTTCGTGATCCGGGAATCGAGAATCAAGAATCGGGAATGTGGCGGCCTATGCCTATCTTTTTGGGCCCGATCCGATTGTTTTTGTAGGTTACCTATCCTTTTGGGCCCACTCCGTTTATTTCTGACTTTTGTAGCTTGTAGTGTCTTTAAAGTGTTTTTGGACTTAAAAAACACTTTTTGGCCTAACACAATAACACCTCATTTATTTAAAAGTTAAAAATAATTTCTCAACAACTCAAATAACCCCGTTTTGCCCATAAAAATAGAAGCAATAATTTGTTGTTTTTGAAAACTACTTTTAAAAAATTAAGCTTTAAAAGCAAAAATTCATTTTTGACAATCTAGGCCAAACATACTCTACATATTCCTGGGTTGAGTAATCTGAAATTATGTCGTTCCAAAGCTCTTGAATCTTGAACGGACAAGTTCGAAAGCTGGAGTGTTAATCCTTGGAAAACTACCGGCATATTAAATATATATAAATTCATTTTACACCTAATGCACCAATTACGCTCTTACATACAAACCTGAAAATAGATTTCACTAACAATAATTCTCTTAACATCCCAAATTTGCAACTAAAGAACATATTACTTCGTGTACTATATTTCCCGATAATTTTTTTTTTTTTTTTGGAAATAACTAAAATAGCCTAGTTCATGAACGCATTGCCTCAGAAGCCAACCTTTGAGACACTTTGTTCAAAACCCTAGGAATATAACTGAAACTTAAACAATGAAAAAAAAGTAGAAATAACTTCGTATCTCAGCAAAAATGTCTTCAAGTTGATAGTGCGCTTGTTCCTTGCCGGTCAAATGTAGAACACGGCTTAAACTGTCCGAAAGGATTTCAACATGCCGAAGTTGTCTTTCCATCACCACCTTAACTCCTATCTTGATCCCTATTGCTTCCGCCTGAATTGGAGAGCTCGCATAAATTTTTTCCTTTCCTTCAAATTCAATAAATCCTTCCTGATTATATTCAATCCACCCAATCCCAACTGTAATCCTATTCTTCCATCCCGATAATTATCTTCTTTATTAAAGCAACAACCACAGAGCTAAGGTGTTGCTCTGTGGTTAAATTTGCATTTATTTATTTATTTTTATTATAGGGCCCATATTGAAAAATGAATTAATTATTGTAAATATAGATGAACTGCCTATTGCAATGTACTTGATTAATAAACAAATAATCAATTTGATTAATTTATCTAATTTATTATTATATGAATGGATGATTAATTAAATTGATTAAAATAATCATCAATAACCCTTTTGTGATATCAATTTAGATCGATAATGATATAAAAATTAACAAAATCGATAAACGGAAAATTTCAGTATACCAATTTAGTCATCTTTTAAACTAAAAACACATGTTCAATATAGCCCGTTTTAGTATTTTGCTTACAAAAAACATGAAGTTGTTTACAATAGAGCATACCATAAAAAATGTTGCTTAAATTTTAAAAGATAATTATTTATTTAAAATAAAAAATTACCAGAAAAAATTAAAACAAAAAAAATTAATTATTATATAGGGAACAAATTAAAAGAGTGAAAACAAAATTACGGATAATTTCAATATTGATGAAAGTAACGTTAAAATAATTAAATGTAATACTACCATTTAAAATAGGGTGACTCAATTAGTTGTAGATCTACAAATGTAGAGTCAAAACATGGGCTCAACGAGGAGTATGAGCCCACAATTGTTGTGGAGGGTGGAGAGAAAATAAGAGCTTGTGGGAGATTAAGGTGAAATGATATGATTAGGGAGGGATAAATGCATGTAGTTATTCCTCCAAGAGTTCATAGGTAAAAAAGTCTATGTTTTGAATTACTTTAACTTGGCTTTATTAGTTAGAGCATTAATGTGAGATTAATTTATTAATGTAAGTTTGCTCTGTCTATTTAGTGCATTCGATATCAAATCATTAAAAATTATCGTCAAATTCAGTGAATAGAAGATACGGGTATGCTTATATTTAACAGATAAATTTGGGATTTTCAGGCGAAATTCATTTTCAAGCCAAATATTTGTAGCTTAGATAAATGTATCAAATGTTTTATATCTATAAATAAATGTTTATATAATTGGTTTGTTTACAATTGTGTCAATCGACTCGACATGGATTGTACGAAACACACAATTAAACGTATGCGACACCCATTGAATCTCCCCTATATAACAAACAACGTCATTTTGTTTTTTTAATTGTTTAACTTTACAATTGCGACAGAGTAGACTTTGGATGAGGTACTTAGGTGTATGTGGAAACACATGATGTTCATTTAAGATGGGTTTACCCGTTTTAACCTTAAGACGGGTAAAACAGAATGGATAAAACGAAAGATAGATTCCTATGGACTACAATATAATTGTCCTATCTAATAAAGTTGCATATTACTTGACCCGTTTTGTTTTTAATACAGATATACCCGTGTTAAGAGAGACCAATTGGAAAAATAAATAGAAAATATCACATCACCTTTTTTGTGATCGAAATTTTTGAATACAAATCTTAAATAGGCAACTCTACAGTACCACATAATGTAAAAATTATATAGTTTATATTAATACTTTGTAAAATTTTGATAATAGCAAAAATTTTAAAACTTACATGAGTTTAATACTACAAAATGTTTAAATATCCTTAATTATATATAAATAATTGTTGAAACTAGATGCTATAGTGATTTTTTTTTTTTGAAACATTTTCATAGGATATATATAAAGTTCATTTTTCTCTTAACGACAATAACTAAAAGAACATACCCGCACAATTCATACCCGTGCAATTTGCACGGGTTTAAAACTAGTTTCCCTTAAAACATTACTCCACTAACAAGTTTTAAACCCGTGCAAAATTGCACGGGTATCTTTAAAAAAAAAATAGTACATAAATATTATTAACAAAATATAAACGATATAATTGGGCGGAATTTTAGTATTAATTTTTGTAACTTTGCTGATGAACTTTAGTCATTTGACGAAAAAAATCTGACCACGGTAACTTTAAAATTGGAAAAAAAAATTTATACTTCTCGTAAGTATACTAAAACTCTTTTTTTTTTATATAGAACTAAGAAATTTGTTATTATAAACTGTTCAAAAGTTTTCCAAAATTAATCTCTTGGAATTTCTATAATTTTTTAGTTCTTTTGTAGTTACATTTCAGTATTTAAATTTCTTATTCTTATCAATTGTTGTAATTTATTATTAATATTATTTTAATCAAAATACGGCAATTTCTGAAACACCATTAACATAAAACGTAATTATTTACGAACCACCATAAATATAGCGGTTTTTCAGAAATTAAATTCATTTTCTTTGCTGCGGGGCCCACATTTACTTTTTTTTAAAAAAAAAAAAACTAAATAAGATGAGGTGGTTTCATGAGAATGGGTTAAATGTTTTGCTATTTATAAAGATAAGATTGCTCTTTCGCGTTTAGGGGCGTGCAAGACATTTTTTAAGGGCGGAGGGTATATGTTAGACTTAGGGAAAATATCGGTAAACCGTAGAAAACCCAAATACACCATATAACCGGTCTCTAACTGCATTTTCCAGTTCTCAAACTCTTGTTTTTATTCGAAAATGAAAATTTTAATATAAAATTTCCAAGATTTCATTACAGAATTGCATCCCCTTTATGCCTTCCTAACAAAATTTGATGCACTGGCTCTCTATTTTCAATCAATTTTAATATAATAAGTCAATTGTTGTAGTTAGAAATTTCACATTTAGGGTTTGCACACCATCTGTTCGACGAAACTCCTGACTGAAAATGATGCCTGATTCAAAGAAATTAAAAACTGGGCAATTGAGTTCTATGGATAGGTTATCCGATTTACCGGATTTTATCATACATCACATTATTTCTTATCTGGGTACGAAAGAGGCGTATAGAACTAGCGTCTTGTCGAAAAGATGGACTCAAATTTCGGCTACAAACCCAGTTCTGGAGTTTAATCATTATAAATTTTCTTATGGAAATGCTTCAAGATTTATGGAATATATAGATACTAGAATGCAAAAATTTTCGAAAGAAAACCTGCGTATAACGACGTTCACACTTACATTTCCAGCTACTGATTTACTGTTGGCTTGCAAAGTTGATGGGTGGCTTGAGATAGCCGTGCGTAACCGAGTTGCGAAATTTGTTCTTCTAGGTCGTGGTAACTACAAACTCCCCCTCCTTCTGTTTTCTGCCAAGTCGTTAAAACGTCTTGATTGTTCTAAAGTCGAGATACCCTACTATGAAGTCGTGGATCTCGTGTCTCTCGAGTCTTTGGATTTACGTGATGTCGTTATAGAGCAGCGTATGCTATGTCATATTGTTAGTTCCTGCCCGTTGTTGACAGTATTGCGGCTCTCAAATTGTTCTGGCTTAAATAGTTTTGTGATTCCTCGTTGTAGTAAATTGGAGATTCTCGGTATTGCTGAAACTTTACCTACAGACGGGAGAGTCATTCTCGAGACTTCTAGTCTTAAGGATTTTCAGTACATTCCCAAGCAGTGCCGCGATGACGGGATTCCTTGGCCAATTTTATCAAAAGGTGGTTCACTGAGAAATTTGAGGTCTATGCGCATAACTAATGTTGATATTACAGATGAGGCTCTTGCCGAACTACTATCTGAACTCGCCCTGCTAGAGGAATTGGTGTTTTGGGGGTGTCACACGCTGACGAGTATCAAAATATCAAATACATACCTAAAAGAAGTTTGTTTACATGATTGCTACATTTTGTTGGATGTTGTGACTGATGCTCCATGTTTGAAGAAGTTCAAATTTGATGGCGAAATAGACCCGTCCTTGTCTATCACCATCAGTAGTCAAGCTAATTGTAACATCCATATCTATACAATGCCTCGTTATTTTGATACTGACGGGTTTTTCAAATTGAAGCAACTCTTGACAGGACTAACCAGCTGCAATGCTCTGAAAATCTTGCTGCTCAATGAGTCGTTTGAGGTATCGTAAATGAGCTGCATATAATTGTTTAGACTCTGAGTTGATGTTTTCATTAGCTTTACTAACAAACTGTTATGATTGTGTTCTATGAAGTGTATTTGTGATTATATCGAGTTTGACGAAGAAGAAAATGCTGATCTCGGACCCCCTTGTGATATCAGAGAGCTGAACTTAAACCTGTTATTTTGGGAACTCTCAAGCTCGTCTCTTTCAGCTTTTGTTAATGGTTTATTATGGGCTTGCCATCCTTGTATAATTTCTCTGCGAGATGATTCTGACGGCCATAATATCGTAGTTGAGGTATGGGAATTCTTTTGCTTTGTCCTTTGCCTTACTTTCAGTTGAATTAGGGGCTGATATTTCTTTATTCAAATGAAGTGAAATATGTTCATACCATTTTTCCCATGTACTGCATCGGTTAAAACATATGTGTAGATGGCGTATGGCTCGTTGAGCCTGGATGGATCTATATTAATAGAAATTAGAACATGGTACTTTGCGGTATTTGAGTATGGTAGAGGCAACAGATAATATTGCCTATGATCGGAAAACATTCTGGTTGCCATAGTACCCAAAACCGAGTGTGTGATCAACCAACTTATGAGGTGAATGTCGTCCTTTGTTTCTCACGCGAAGTAATGCTACTAACCATTTTAGTTGTGTCGCTAGTAATGGTTAAAGGCTCCCGAGTCCTCGAGGATTCACCAACACAGATTCTTTGTTTCGATGAGGAGTTTTAGTGAAGTAGGGAGGGAGGAAAATAGAGGGGAGTATTTCCGTTGTTTGGATGGGAAGTTCGGTTGAAGCCATTTGGTGTAAGACGGAATCCATTTCCCCTTCTACAAGTCAAGTAATATCCTTACGATACAATGAATGATACGGAAAGTAAAATGCCCCCCTCCTGTAGTCCCTTCTCTTCTCAATGTGTATCCTTACGTTACAACTTACTAATACGAATATTAATAATAGTTGGGCATCAACCATCACCTTAAGGTTCTAGTTGAGATGGTTCATCTATCCTGGCAACCTCAAAACCCCTCAAAAAACCCACGAAGTGGAAACCAGCGCACGGTATTGGGGAGCCTGTGCAAACTAACCACTCTTTAAGCCCAACGGGAATTTGAGTGAGGGAGCGTAATAGGAATATTAATAATAGTTGGGCATCAACCATCACCTTAAGGTTCTGATTGAGATGGTTCATCTATCACTTACAAGGTTAATAAAAGGAATGTCGAACATTTATAAGTTCACACAGTAACATTGTAAGGAATCGTGACAAATTAAACTTCTAGTTCGAGTTTATTAGACATAGATCAGCGAATGATATTTGGGTCGATATATGCTTGGTTATGGCCTATGGGTTGTATAATGAGCAATGTTTTCGATCTCCCCCTCTTATTGAACTCCCAGTTGCTGTTTTGCAGCCTTTGCTGAGTAAGCTGGAGGATATGGTCAAATGCTTGAGACATCCTTTGAAACGGATTGAAGTTGAAGAGACTAATAACGGCTCTGATTTCCGTAAGTCATGGACGCCTGTCGTACAGTTGAGGCTGTATTGGTGAAGAATTGGAGACGATCAGGCTGGAGTTGATGGCGCTGCAAGTGTCCTGCAGTAAAACATTGGCACTCATTTGACAGGCTGACATAATGTTGATTTCGAGCACAATATTTTGATAATTTGACATTCACATTCACTCTCTAGCTATCGCCAAATCGAGTGTCGTAAACTCGTAAATACCCGAACTAACAATGGGCGAGTATTATGCACAATTGCTTATTTATATTTGCTCGCATTGTTTTTATTGGTAACATGTAAGGTTGCAACGTTGCGTAAATCCACCCCTCTTACCAAGTAATTGTTGCGGAGCTTGTGAAGTATTATTAGTCATATGTGAAAAAGTTGACGGCGTTTAGATAATTATGGAAAAAAAATTAAACGTAATTTATTTTCGCAGTACGTGTTTTATTCATTGTAGTACTTTTTACGCCATAATTTTCCATTCGTAGACCCTTAACTAATAACAAATTCAATCTGAAATTCTTCCTGTGAGACATAACAGCCTCTCAAAATCTCAATTAATCAAATTTCTTCTATTATAAACAAAATGAGTTGAACTAAAATAGACATTTAATTTCTTAATTACACATTTATATATGAATCAGATTAATTTGTTCAGGATTTTTTATTTAATTTAGGGTTAATTTTTCTTGAAGAAATATTTTTCAAGGGTGATTGATTGTTGGTGGTAGTGAACCGGCGGCTTAGGCAGGGGCGGTAGGGGAAGGCTAGGGTGGCTCAGGCGGAGGCGATGGAGAGTGCGACGTGGGGTGGTGCAACGGGATTCCCCTTAAACATCCTAAAAAACATGGATTTAATTGTGTTGCGTGAGAAGATGCAGGTTCGTTATGGGAGGATGACGGTGTTGCTGTCGGTGGCAGGCGAGGGTGGGGAGGAAGGGTGGTTGGCAGGGAGGAGGGGTGGAGGAGGGGTGGAGGGTGCTTATGGTGATTGAACGTATTATTTTTTTGTATCGATTTTCCCGATGCAGTACACAATACATGGGGAAAGCAAGGGGTAGTATTGGAAAAGTGTACTACTTTGAGTAAAATGTGTACTACGAAAATCAACACTCAAATTAAATAGGTTATCTTTGGTAATCGGAATTGGTCAGCCTAAACATTTTCACAAAATTTATTACACAATTTCATACCTAAGACATTACATTTTACACAAATAATTTTTTTTTGGTTTGTTGGTGACGAGGAAACCCGCAGCCGCTACCTTCGGTGTGCACTGGGTAAACCCGCGAGTATATGTGATAGCCTGCAAACCATATACATCAGGTAAACCACCCGAGAGTGACAGACTCGAAGTCTAGTAGGCATGGACTCGGGCCAAGAATTGAGCCCTGGTGTTCTGGGAAATTTCACCCAAGTTTTAACCACTAGACTCCACCCTTGCAGGCCACAAATAATTTTTAGAATAACGCTATTTAGTTACCGAGCATGACGATATCGCACGGTCACGTAATCTAGTTATTAGTAGCGAGAATAGTAAATTTGTTTCATAATGTATTTTACCGTGATTTTAAGATATGTGATTAGAAAATATACTAATAATCATATATTTATCTAATGCAGAAGCCAAGCTGCTGACGTGGCATTACATAAAACAATCACCGTCTTACGTGGCGCGATTTAAAGCCTCCTAACATATTACTAAACTGATTGTCCAATCAAATTTTTAAAATTCGTCAAACATGGTCAATATCCGTGAATCATGCACAAAACAGATTATGGTTTGAAATTGTTTCCTAAACTGAAAAGAATAATAATAATACCCTAAAGATTTGATTGAAATTAATTTCCAAAACAAAATTTTTAAAATCCGTGAATCATGTTGAATAAATTTCCTAAACTGAAAAGAATAATAATAACCTAAAGATTTGATTGAAATTAATTTCCAAAACAAAATTTTTAAAATCCGTGAATCATGTTGAATAAATTTCCTAAACTGAAAAGAATAATAATAACCTAAAGATTTGATTGAAATTAATTTTCAAAACAAATTTTTAAAATCCATGAATTATGGTCAATAAACTAAACTGAAAAGAATAATAATAATTTTGTGAATCATGATAAATTTCGTGAATCATGGTAAATTCCGTGAATCACGTTAATTTTGTTTAAATTTCCTAAATTGAAAAAAATCATAATCATAATAATAACTAAAAGATATGTTTTACAATTAATTTCCTAAACAAAATTTCAAGATTCCGTGAATCCATGAATTATGCACAATTAATTGACCTAATCTGAAAAGAATAATAACTGAGTGATTTTAAATATGGATAGATTATGGTTGAAATTAATTTAATAAACTAAATCCTAATGTAAAACAATAACTAAATTAGGGATTAGTGGGTGAGTGAGATTGTATAATTAGGGGTTTTGAAAGGGGGCGGGGGAGGTGAGTGACGAGATGAACATAGAATAGTAATTCAATTTGAGTTTATGTGATGAAAATGAAAATCTCTAATAAACAACAAATGATGATGACGATGGTTTCTATTTGGTAGACAATCATGATGCGCCGACAATGAATAGTTAGATGATTAATATTGTTTTTTCATTTTTTTTTTGTCTTTTAACTTATAAATATATAGGTCGGATTAATTTAATCCGACTCGGTTTATATATTAATGTATGCGTCTTAATTTATGCGAACGCATTTTAGTTTTAATCTAACACGATTTTTCACCTAACGCTATGTAATTTTTAAACTAAAAGTATTTATATTTATTTAATATTATTAACAATATTAATTTCATATTATTAAAGTACTAAAATAATCAATTTCATTCTTTATCTTTATATTAATTTCATATTTTAAAATTCTAAAATAATTAATTTCTTTATCTTTTAATTATTTACAATATTAATTTCATATTATTAAAGTTGTATAATAATTGATTTCTTTCTCTTTATATTATTAACAATATTAATTTAAATTACTAAAAACAGACCCGTGAAGTTCACGGGTTACAACCTAGTAAATATATAAATTATACAACTTCAAATTTTTTTTATTTTATTGAAAATAATCTTTTAGTCTAAATAAAGGTAGTCCGAGACTCCGAGCTGGGCCGGACACCAATACCAGTTCTAAAAAATATCGATCCGAGATCGGACCGAACCAATTGGTCTCTTTACTTCTGCTAACTTTCGTGGTTTCATGTCCAATTCGAGTTCACTAGACTTGCTCATTTCACGAACACAAATTTGTCGCAAAATTAACCAGGATTGAACTTTCACGGTAACTTTTCTCTGATCTTTGATTTTTACCAACAATTTTAGGCAGTAACTTTTCATACCACTGTTTTATGCAAATGAATTCACTGTTTACCGATGTGGAAAATCAGTCCTTGGACTGCACACCACCTGTTCGACGAATTGCCTTAATGAAAATGATGCGATATGGTAGGAAAAAAATACATGGGCATGGACATTTAAGTGTGGATAGGATATCGGAGTTATCAGATGATATTCTCCATCATATAATTTCGTTTCTTGATACGAAAGAAGCTTGTCGAACATGCGTTTTGTCGAAAAGATGGACTGATATTTGGGGGACGGGGTTAATCCTTGACTTTAAAACTGAATATTTTGGTATCAAGAAAATTGGAGTGGTTGAGTGGGAATTTGATGTGGGTAGTTGTACTGAAGATCTTGAAAGATTTAAGGAGTTCATTGACACGACAATGCAACGTTACAGGGAGAAAAACTTGTGTGTAAGAAAGTTTGCACTAAAGTATCCTATTGTTGATGATGAGATGGCTGAAAAGATTGATGAATGGCTTGAAATTGCTGTGCATAACCGACTTGAGACGTTGTCGCTGTCAATTACTACTGATGACGGTCCTTTAACTCCTTTTCTGTATGTTTTGCCTGATGTTCTGTTTGCAGCGAAATCGTTGTTAATTAAGTGTTGAGTGTTGCAGGGTTAGGATGACACATTGTCGTAGTTTGCAGCTCATGTCGCTACAGTCTTTGAATTTGTCTAGGGTTGAGGTAGATGACCGTACGCTACAAGATATTTTTACGTCTTGCCCTTTGAGAAACTTGAAAATGCAAGAGTGCTATGGCTTTCGAAACATGTTAATACCTCAATGTAGTAATTTGGGCTTGTTTGATGTATATGAATCCTTGCCTGTTGGTGGGACAATAACGGTGGATACATCTAGTCTTCGGGTTATTGATTATGTAGGTAATGGAGACAATAAAACTACTTGGTCATTTGCTTTCAAGATAGGTTCAGTGAAAAACTTGAGGGAGTTGAGAATTCGGTGTGTTGAAATCGAGAAGTATGTTTTTGAGCAATTGGTAGTTGAACTTGTGTCAATAGAGATAATGTGGTTGTCTTTTTGTACCTTGCCGGAGAAGATTAAAGTCTCGAGTAAAACACTCAAGGAATTCGCTTTGGATGATCATGCTCACTTGATTAGTGTTGAGATTGATGCTCCGAAATTGAGAACTTTTAGCTATGCCGGTGATCTTGTACTATCGTCTGTAATCAGTAGTCACGGTGATGCCTATCTTCATCTAGAGGTTTTGCTTAATACTCGAGGGTTTGTTAGATTAAGGAAACTCCTCAGCAAAGTAGAGCGCTGCAAGGTTTTGGAGCTCGTAAACATGGGTTTGATATCTCAGGTATAGCTATTGGTGATTAACTGTGCTTTTGTTTTATGCATTCATGTTGTTCGATTATACATTGGAATACATTGGAATACATCGGAATCAAAGTGTATTCATTACCTTAATTTGGTATACATCGGAATCAAATGTCATTGTGATTCCGTTACATCAATTATAATGATTCACAATTTCGCATATTATTATTGGAGTCTTCAATTACTGATCAGTTCTTGTATTTGGATGAGAAGGTTGTATTTGACCGGGACCAAGTTAGCGAGACTCAAGATGGAATGACTCCTGATGTCCAAGAGCTGAAGTTGAATGATTTTGCTTCCGAGCCTTCTCAAGTAGCTGTTCTCTTAGATGGTCTTTTTTGGAGTTGCCGGCCTGAAATTCTGTCATTTGTGATTCCTTTCCGTTATCATAACAGCTGGGACGTAAAGGTATGGTGAATTTTATCGCTGGTTTCTCATTTTAAATCATACTGCTGATTTTATAGAGCTTTTATGTTGTTAGTTAGATGTATAGAAGCATAGTTCTTCTCATGTCTTGCATGAATGTCTAGAACTGTTGATAATCGACTCTACTTTAGTATGGGTTCGGAAGGGTTACTCTCTGTAGACTGTAATAACTATGGGTTCTGATTCTTCTGAAAACTTTAAGCTTTATTTTTCTTGGATAAACATTTCCATGTTTTCTAAACTGCTTTGCAAATGAGGCCAGAGACGGTTTTGTGCAGTTTGTATTTTTTGGTATGATCAATTATTTGGTCTAGATGATGTTACAAACTCTGAGACGTCTTTCAATATCCCAAGTAACAAGCCGAGTAAAGCGGGGTGCATCACGCTACTCTAAAGTTAATCTGCGTTACTTTTGCGGTGTTGGTTAATGGTTATGCAGAATTTTCTTGAAGCACTGGAGGAGAAGGTGACATGTTGGAAGCATCCCTTGAAAGGCATTGAAGTTGAAGGCACTGATTGCTCCTCTTTACTTGTGAACATGAATCTCGTTCTTCGACTGCGTCTCCATTGGTAAAACGAACTAGCAAACCATGACCTGACCTAAACCAGTAAAGATGGAATGTCTCCTGTTCTTAATCCGTTCATTTGACTCTGCTATTGAAATCGGCCACTTGTGATCTTCTGTTTAGGTATCGATTTTACTTGGTAACCCAAAACTCGGTTCTTCTAATACTTAGCGGTTGCATATATGTCCTGTAATGTGTTCCACTTGACTGATCGCCTTACTCTCGGCCTTCTAAATATTGCGCTACTCAGTGTAAGTACGCTTATATTTGTACAGAGAAATCTTAGTCGAATACTTCTACAATTTTCGCGGTTTGTTGAATTGAGTAATTACTATATTTTCAAATTGCGTCGTGAAGTCCTTAGGTCCTCCATTAATGGTGTGTGTAAGGTAAGTTGTTGTGGAGAGATTAAGAGTAAGAAAATACGAGCCAGAATTAGTATTAGCAAAAGTAGAAATCGGTTACAACTAATACATGCTTATATACATGTAACTAACTTAGTCAACATAGTCGATATTGACTTTTTAATATTGTTCTCAAGCTTGACTCATCTTGTTGTTTTTTAGACCAACCTTAGTCATTATATCTGCTAACAGTAATCCATATACGGATGGCCAAATTTTCTTAAAAGATAGATTTACTTTTTTTTTGGGTATAAAAGAGCTCATTATGTGTCGAGGATCGAGTGAGAATCGAACTCCAAACTTCACAACTAAGGTAAAAATGATCTTCTCACCCGAGCGATGACCACTTGGCAACTGCTGTCCTGAAAGGAATGACTTACATGACCCAGGTGGTAGTGCGAGAATGTATGTCACCTCGTCATTAAAAAAACCATATAATCCTACTTAATTGGAACAAATTAAAAATTCGTCCTATATATTGCCATATAAAATAATATTTAAGTTGTTTTATCATGGAGACGGATATGATTATCTTTAGGAAAACTAGCCGAAGTCATACTTATCACAATAAATCTCGCTTGCGACGAATATATCCGCCACAAGTTTCTAACTGGTCAAGTTCTTCCACTTAATTATATAAGACAAAGCATAGGAAATTTCAACTGCCTTGTCTTTTTCTATTCAAGTGGATAATATTTAATCTGTCGCAAACTTGCGACAAATATGTCCGTCACAAATGAGAATTTGTGTACTTATCAAAGTGTTGATGTTTTAGATAGGGATGATGATTCTTAGTTTAATTGAATATTCTTGGACTATTTCTGTGGTCATATTGTGTTGGGCCTTAAAAGGAGATTCTTGTGTTCAACTTGTATTGGGCTTACTCAACAAAATCTCTTTATTAGTCCAAACGATCCTATATGTTGCAACATAAACCCGAAACACAAATTGGGGAGAAGTTGTTACACAAAAACTTGCGACATATAGATAATATTTTATTTTTCTTTTCTTTTTATACTATATGTCTCCCATTAACCTAGCGAAAGACAGTCTCTCGGAAGATTTACTAGAAGTCGTTATCTTAAGACTAAGTCGGTCCACGTAATCATTTTTTGAAATTTGAGAGTGTCATTGGTAGCTTTAGTCTTCAAGTTAAAATATTGGAAACAGTAAGTCTCCAATAAAACGGATTAAATTATGGCGAAAAAAAATAACCATTTTGTAATAAAAACTCTTCATTTAGTGACAGAAAATTATAACTAAAATTGTCACCATAATAATAAGTTGATCGAAATTTTTTATCGGAAAATATTGACAGTTATCCGTCTTAGAGCATCAATAACAATGGATAGCTTTTTCTCCATCTTTTCTCTCCATCTCTTTCTCTCCATCTATTTTTCTCCATCTATTTTTCTCCAATTACAATGGATGGTTTTTTCTCCATAATCCAATTATCTTTTACTTTTTATTATTTTTGATAACTAATATAATTGTTGAGTTGAGTTCAGTGTACAAATTAAAGTTGAGTTGAGTTCAATTGAGTGTACAAATTAGTGTTGAGTTGAGTTAAATTGAGTTGGGTTTAATTTTTTTAATGTATATACCCCACAACTACCCCACATTCTCTCTCCTTTTTCTCCATCTTTTTCTCCATGTTCATGGAGCTCCACCATTTTCTCCATGAACATGGAGATTTTCTCCATGGTTATTAAAGAGGTGGAGAGTTTTTTTTCTCCATAATGGAGGATGGAGAGGTAATTCTCCATTGTTATTGATGCTCTTAGTTTCAGACGGATACCTATCGGAATTGAGAACTTGTGACATACCAAGGATACCTGATCAAGATGCAGACTTGGAGGTCAGGTACTCAGAACTGTCGAACATCACACACAATCTGTAGCGATCATACCGTTATCTGGACGGAACATCACACGACTAAAACTAGGACCAAGAGTCGATATTAATTATACTAAACCAATACAACCGATATAAACTAATATTCGGATTTTTAAAAAAAAGTTAGACAAACAACACAGATGTTCATTCCACACCTCACACTCTCGATCACACAGTACAATACTGATGTCCTTCACATAATCACAATACGTACAACAATTCAAAGTGCTCAACGCTTCAACAGAAGTCCGAACTAAACAGAAGGGACACATTTCTACGGCCTAAACTTAAAACCAGGACAGTCTAAACCTGATCTCAAGTACTGATGGTTCCGAGAGAAAGTTTGAGGAATTGACGGCCTCAACTACGATGCTTCTCAGGGGATGCTTATAGCATTGCACTTTGTGCTTCAGGATATTAAAGATCCCCTAAAAAATGGAAACAAAGGGGGGATTAGTTCAAGGGAGATATGTGTGGTAAATATTATCGGAACATAAAGAGGCATTACTTCCGGGATATGATGCATTATGTGGTGGAAATATGTCGAGTACTTGAATTTGGCTAAGACTTTCGGGGTTCAAGTTTGATAAATGAACCAGAGAATAAAATGCACCAAAGCGATCTTCATATGGCGTATCACACCGAGGTATCCAGGTGTGTATAACTCGGGAAATCAGCAAGGCAAAATGTACATTCATATACTTGTAATATATTTCCCTCGTCTCAATCATATGTTCACCTTTGATTAAAAACTCTTCCAAAGAATACAAAAGGTAAACAAATGATTGAGACCAATGGAGTAATATACTCCTGTAATACTAGTAAATTTTGTGGTTAATAACCCCGTCTGGAATCTAAATATACAATTATAGGTAACTTAATAAGTCTAGATTAGGGTTATATTATCCGTCAGAATCTCCAAAGTCTTAAAGACTCTGACGTGGCAGCTTTCCACTAATTTTTATTATTTCTTTATTGTTCAAACTCACCCCAGATCCACCTCAGACTTTATACAATATCCATCAACTCACCTCACACTTTACTTTTTTTTACATAACTTTTTCTTTTACAAAACTCATTGGATAATTTCAGAAAGTGGGGTCAAGACTCACCCAAAACTTAAGTTGAGTCTTGAATTTTCAAGACTCAACTTAAAACTTTGGTGGATTATTGGAAGTTTTGAGTGAGTCTTGTCTCAAGAGTTACCAATAATCTTAACTTTAACATTATTGGTCAGACCGGCCAAAGTCTTAAGACTCTGACACATCAGCTTTCCACTAACTTTTATTTTTTCTTTATTGTTCAGACTCACCTCAGACCCACTTAAGACTTTATACATTATCCGTCAGACCCACCTCAAACTTTTCTTTTTTTTACATTACTTTCTTTTACAAAAATAAACAACACGTGGCAACCACTCATTTGATAATTTCAATAAAAGGTGGGGTCAAGACTTACCCAAACTCTTAAGTTGAGTCTTGAATATCCAAGACTCAATTTAAGACTTTGTTAAGATTTTGGTAGATTATTGGTAGTTTTGGATGAGTCTTGTATTAAGACTTGCTAAAGTCTTGTCTCAAGACTACCAATAATCTTACCCTAACAAATTGGGTAGCAAGTTGTTTCTCCATAACCGTTTTGTGATAGTCGTGGGTTGACGAGAACTTACAGTTTCTAACTAAATTAAGTTTGAATAGGTACTGCAATTTTTTTTTAAATGCTGCTCATGAAGTGTAATTTAGTCTTAAAAATACGGAGTATGAAATAGTTAAAAAAAATTAATAGTCAAAAAAATTTTAAAAATTATCGAGTGAGGGGAAGTAGGCAAGTAGCTAAGGTTGTTGCTTTCCAACAAGTAATAAAAAATAGGGTTTTTCTATATGATACCCTCGTGTTTTCCGAAATTCTATATGGTGCCCCTCCATTTTAAAAGTCATCAATGGTAGCCCTAAGTTTCCGTTAACTGGGTCTGTGGGCATGTTGATGTACTGTTTTATTAACACATAATCTCGTTATGCTTTGTTATTCTTATCGTCCCCAACCTCCCTTCATCACCCTTAAATTAAATATAAACAACACTCCTACATGAGCAAATCTCAAATTCATTTTCACATTCACCATCATCATCCTTTTTCACAAACTAATTTCACCCTCACAGACGTCACTACTTCCTTCAATTTCTTAATTAAACGCTTGTTTTACGAAGAAATTATGATATACACTCGCCACAACCACCAAATATCTACAAATTTAGCACCCACTATTTCCAATCCATCTTTTCTCCATCGTAAAAGCGCACAATCACACCTCATATTCTGCTAAACTCGTAACCACCATTGTAGTAGTTCTTCTACCTTTTATTCGACTCACAGACAGGACGCCAGTTCGTCCAGTATCGACAACCCCGTAAAGCTTACATATTCAATTAGATCTATTGGTTTGGATCCGCAGTAGGGTTGAGTTGAATAAGCAATCTTGTATGACTGTCGTGGAGAAAATCATGATTTAAGGTGATGGTGGTGGCATTAAAGGAAGGAGTCATAGTTTGATTTGATGGGTATTTTTGATGGTAGGTGGATTGAAGTGGAGATCTTTATGGATACATACCAGTATACCACTGTGTGTTTACTGCCATGTCACAGAGAAAATGAAGCAACATCAACACTTAGGTTTCCACATACCTAGTTAACGGAGCAAAGTGACAGAAAAATTTTAATGGGTCACGTCTGAGAATTACTAATAAAACTTAGTGGTACCATTGATGAGTTTTAAAATCCAGGGGCACCACGTAGAATTTTGGTTAACTGTGACCCCAAAGACCCCACTAAATACAGATAAATTTTGTAATATAAAGCCCGTGCAAAAAGTTAGGCCGTATAAATAATGGTGTAAAATACGAAGTGATGATTTTTATAAAATTCTAAGATACCTCTGGACAGCTGCGAGCTCCCGAGACACTTTGGAAATTATTAATATCATTACCAAGACAACCTGAGCGTGATAATCCACCTGACTCTGAGCGTGACCAGGCGATTGATGCTATCAAATTCCATGCTTTTCAACGGATCCTTGCAACATTCCAATTTTTCCTGGAGGACGCTTAAGATCAACTGCCCAAAAAAATCAGTTGGGAAATTAAGGTTTTAAGGGACTTACAGTGTCAAACTTTCAGAATTAAAGTTTCATACAATCATCAAACATAAGAGGGGTAATAGTCTCAGGATAATGCACTAATCTCCTGGTTTTTACTACTTGGTAAAAAGGCCAGGCAAGAAGTACACGCACCATTTCAGATCGGGTCACATTTTACCTACATATACAATATTACAATGCTAGGGTAATGCACTAAATCATTAGGATAATGCACTAATGTGTTTAGGTAATGTTCCCCGACAAACCCCTTTTCTTCCTTTCACCGTCAATTTTCCCTTTGTTTGGCCGCCATACCCTAGTCTAGTACCATACCGTCAAGCAACAAAGCATACCGTAACTACCGCAGCCTCGTCATCTATTGACAGCAAAGTAGGGTGGCAGCACCAAAACAGTCCATTCAGAAAGGCCAAAAGCGAAGATTTTGTAGGAGTCCCCAAAAAGGGCAATAGCCTTAGTTCCCTGAGTTTGTACGGTACGCCAGTAACAACATTCCTTAGTTGCTCCTCTGGAACCACAATCTATATGCATGCCAACATAATTTCCATTATTTTCACATAGTACCCAATACTTGAAAGTACACAACTGAGATACAAAAATGTTTAGTCAATGGGGGGAAGGACAAACAATAAACATAATAAGTAAATCATGAAACGGGTTTAAATTCATACCTCTCGACCGTCAAAAGGGCTTGCAAAGAAAAGCCTACCAGATTTGAAGATTTTTGTTTTAAAGAGAAACTCCTTTAACTTAACAGGCCAGTTAATGGAGGAGTTACGAGAAATCCATGAGTCGAGTTGAGCATTACAATGATCTTGAGCTCGAATCACGGATAGGGAGGTTCTTAGACTACATTTCCAGACAAACTCTACCAATTTAGGGGCGTCAATTGTAGCTTTCATTAACTTTAGGATTCTTGTTCGGATTCCTGAGATTTGAAGTCGCTTAAGAGAATTGCTTGAGATGTTGATGCATTTTAGCATAGGGCAGTCCCATAATTTTAAACTTTCTAACACCACAAGCCCATATGAGAGCTTTGAGACAGTATCATCTGTAATAGGAGCACATTCAAGCTCCAGCTCTCTCAAGTTTTTCAATGCAACCACATTCATGTTCAATGTCCATGGTACTACTTTGTAATTATGACTGCAAAAAACAAACTTTTGAAGTGGATATTCTTGTAGTTTGGATTGCATTGTTCCACTACCACGGCTTTCGACTCCTCCGTTAACTTTTTTCATCCAAGGAATTGAAATATTTTTAGAGCAAGTGCCATATTTAATATCTAATTCAACCAAGGGGCAGGAAGAGATAATTCTTTGAAGCATATCGTCATCTATAGTTTTGAGATTTAAAATAAGATATTTGAGAGAGAGAAGCTCAATAGTCTCATAAACTGGCAATATAACATCTTCACATTTCAAATATATCAGCGATTTTGCACAAAATAGAATTTCAGGCAACCGGTATTCGCTTCCAAATTCTTCAAACGTGATTTGCAATCTCTGGATTTGGTTTTGCACCGAGATCATTATCCATTTATCAAGTAAAGTTTTTATCTTTTCATCAATCTTCGGGAACTTAAGGTGCATCTTTGTTATTCTATACTTCCGCGTAAAGTATCTTTCCATAATCTTATCAATGTACCCCAGAAAACGTTCAACCGTATCGTCATCATATTCTTCACCCCTGACGTAAGGACTATACTTCCCATAATTTGAAAAGGCTAGAATTCGAAAGTCCAAAACAGGAATGGAAGACCAAGCACCAAACCACCTCTTAGACAATACACTAGCTCGACACGCCTCTTTAGTATCAACCATTGAGAGAATAGTATGCAGGATAAACTCCGGGAGCTCTGAAATTCTATCAGTTGTACCCTTAGCTACATTTTCCCCAGACATGATGATTTTTTTCACAGGAATTTCGTCAAACAGTTGATGTGCACTATCTAAAACCCTAATTTCTACAATTCTTATTCATATCGTTACTAGAAATTAAAATTATGAGCTACCCACCTCAAACAACAGTATACAGCAGCTATGCAACATACTTAATTATTTTTTTTAGAAAAAATGGAAGATAAATTATAAAGATGACAACAAAGGAGTATACCAGAAGGTTGTGAAGAAATTCCAATATGCTTGAGATATTACACTGAAATTACCCATAATTTACGTAATTCCCTTCATAAATTCTGGGTTCATCTTTCTCAAATTAGTAATTTTATTTGGGTGAAAATGTGAAATTGGAGATGAAAAGAAATGGTGAAGAAATTGAAGAAATTAAAGGGGGGTTTCATAATTTCATTGTACTATATTGTCGGTAGTGACGATAAAAAGTAAGGGGTGTGTTGTCGACTTTTCATTGTAGCATCACTGGTTTTAAATCGTTCAATAAATTTCACTCTAGCCGGACAATAAACACAAATTCTCATTTGTGACGGTAATATCGTCACGGCTACCGTTTTCTTTTACAAAATACCTATAAAAAATGAGTGACAAAGCACATAGAAGATGCCCTACCTTACCCTCATTTTGTAAGAGGTTACAAGCTTGTGACGAGATTAGCCCGTCATAAGCAAGACCTACCGATAAACAATAAAAAGTAAGTGGTCATTGTAGCATCACTAGTTTTCAAGATTTTGCGAATGACGAATATGAGACCATTCTCAAGCGGGAGGTCGCGCTAATCGGGTCAGCAATTTTACTCTTAATATGACAAACCCGAGCTTAACCTAAAAATATAGGTATTCAACGACATATTATGAACATCTCAAATGTAATACGACAATAAATTGTGTTTTTGGTGTTGGGTAAATTTGACGGACCCGAGCTTAACCTAAAAATATAGGTATTCAACGACACATTATGAACGCCCCAAATGTTTTAGCTGTAAATTGGTCATTATACTTAAATAACTTGATAATTCCAAATTCGAAAATAAACAAAAATGATCGCAACCTAATCCGATATGACCCGGATTTTTGCAAAATTAAAATAACAGGTTGATCATATCCAACCTGCTTTCGATCCGAATGAACCTATTTACCAAGTTTGACTGAGTATACTCGTTAAATTTCTGGATTATTAAATATCAACGACTTTTTTTAATCCATATACAAGTTAATTACAACAATCAAATGCGGAAATTAAACAATAAGTGACAATAAATAACAACAAACGCTTTGGGTAAGTAGTAAGTCTTGCTTGCGACGGGTCAGCATTGTGGCGGATATTTTGTGAGATAAAATGGATACAAAATGAGTTAGTGGAGAAAGAGAACCACATAAACAGTGTTGGAGAGAGAGAAAAAAATGGGTATTTTGTGAGAGGAAACGGTATCGTCACAAGCTTACGACGGATAGTGCAGTTGCAAATAAGAATTTGTGCTTGATAAATACATTACTTTCAAACAGATACCTATCTGAATTGAGAAGTTGTGACATACCAAGAATACCTACCTGATCAAGACATAGACTAGGAGCTCAGGTACTCAAAACACAACACACCCATTTTGTAGTCATACCGTTATCTGGACGCAACATCACACGACTAAAACTAGGACCAAGAGTCAATATTGATTATACTAGACCAATACAGTAAAAAAGATGAGCTGGTCTGTGGAATACGGGTCTAAATTTTGATTTCAATGCTTCTTCTTTTTGTTCTTGGGTTAAAAAAATTCATGAGGATAGTGAAGTCATTGATAGATTTAATATGTAACATCCCGCATTTTCGTCAATTATATTTTAAAGGTTTTAACTATTTTTACGGGATAAAATAATATTTTAATAACTTATCGAAAAGTATTTTAAATAAATAGTAAGATTCGTCTTACGAACCTTAAGTCCTTAAGACGAATACAAACTTGGTAAACTTAAGTTCACATCTAAAAACCCGTTCAAGTTATCCTAACCCGTTTCATTTAAACGGAAAGGACAATTCCTTAAACCCTTTAAGACCCATATGTCGACATTTCCTCTTCATCCTCAAAAACAAATAACAGTAAACACATTCCTCATAAACCTCCATTAATATTCACCTTCTTTTACTTATTTCTTCATCATCCGTTCACCAAATCAAGGTAATAATAACATTTTCGGAATCCTCATCGAATTTGCAAGCCATCTATCACTTTCGTTTTTCAAATCCTTCACTTCGAAAAATAGGCTGTTTTCCTAAAATCCGTGTTTGGTCCGTTAATCTCGTTTTTCGTGCTTGTAGGCGTGGGCTTGGACGACCCGGAAGTGGATAGCTTCATCTTAGAGGAAGATCTTTGAGCCGGATTGCATTTGAGGTGACGATAATGAGAAACTCGGCCTTTTTGTTAAAATAGCAAGTTTTGATGTGTTCTTGTTATTGTTTCTGAGTTTTGTTAAGGTTTGATGGTTAATAAACTTAGTAACATGTTTAGGAATGTTCTTATGTGATGAATTCATGCCTAGTTGATGTTTCACATGTTCATAAGTAATTTTTCAGAAATTTCATGCTTAAGACGAATACTTGTAATAATCGTTTGAGGATTGTTTTGTGGTTTAATTGCTGGTAGATAATGATATTGGGTGATTTGTAGTAATGGGTAAACTTCATATGTGGAAATTCTTTAGGTTTGATTTCGATTTAATGATGTTTTGAATCTACTGGAATTGCGAAATTCTGCGTACAGGCTCTCTGAGCCGGTCGACCGACCGGCCGCCGGTCGACCGGCTGGGGGTGTTATTTGTTGTGTTTTGCGAAATATTGAGAACGTAGGAATAGGGTTCCCAGCTAGGGATGGCAACGGGACGAATCTGGATAGGGTCCAATAGGATCCAGATCCAGATCCTTTTTTTGACAGTAGGATCCAGATCCGATCCGGATCCGACGGGTCCAAAATGGTCAGATCCAGATCCGGACCCTGCGGATCCGGGTAGGATCCGGGTCCTCCGCGGGTCCAATGTTTAAATTTTAAAAAAAAAAAAAACAAAAAAAAAACCTTGAATTGGCAGATTTGCCAGCCACAAATATTTCACATATGACCCTAGATTTCGACAGTTACATCCATGGTGATCCGAGGTTCCAAATATTTCACTCTCATACAATATATTTTATCCAAAACACAGATTTTTAATGTTAGTATGGCGTTTCAAACCAGAAAAATTATTATTTGTATTGATATTCGTTTTCTCACTTTATTTTGTCCAAACAAAAATTAATTTAGCTAAAATATATATTCAAAATAACCCCAACATATTTCCAAGTTCCGAGTTTCCGACCCAGACCCAAAACAAGTACAGGCAGATGAGCATATAGTATGGAAGAAAACAACAATACTCAATGCAAAACAACAAAGAACGAAGATGCTACTCTACTCGATGATGCGGGTGAAGTAAATCTGAATGGTATTATTATATACGGAGTACTCAAAAGTGTATCTTTGATTTTAGATTTGAAGGGACTAGACGCAAACTCTCCTATGGCAGTCGCCCCTCTGTAGTCTCTGACCGTGCAACCTCTTTGCCTCTTGATTCAGTTATACCTCCCTCTATCTATGTAGCCAATGTCATCTTAGTCCCGCTTTTACTCATCTGTTAAGAGCTGCCACACACGGTCCAATAGGAACGATTTCAGCGCCCTTGTTCTAGATAAGAAAGAAGTTTTACTTACGGCCTTTTCACTCTGCCGGGGATTTCTATTAAATAAAAAGGGGCGGCATCGTCGTATGAGAGACTTCTATTAAATTGGTCACTAGCGGCATCCACCGGCGGCATGCGGCAGCGGCAGGGAGTGAAGAGGGGATTTTGTTTTTAGGGTTTTGTGAAGGTTTGAGTCTTTGAGAGAACAATTAAATTTGGAAGTGTAAATTAGAAATGATGAATTGGTGAATTGAGGCCCAGTCTAGCGAAAATTAGAGATATATATATATTTTTATATTAAAAACGGGTCTTAGGGTCGGATCCGGGTTTTGTCTACAAGATCCAGATCCAGATCCGTTTTTAAACTCATGGATCCAGATCCGATCCAGATCCGACGGGTCCAAATTATAAGGATCCAGATCCGGTCCAGCAGGGTCGGGTCTTACGGATCTGGACCGGATCCAGGATCCGTTGCCATCCCTATTCCCAGCCGACAGACTGGCCGCCTGCCAGCCGGCTGGGAGTGCATTGTGGTGTGTTTGCGAATTTTTGAGAACCTAGGATTGGGTTCCCAGCCGGCAGACCGGCCGCCTGCCAGCCGGCTAGGAGTCCTTTGTTGTGGTTTTGGTTTTTAAAAAGAAGGAAGGCTGAGGGGGATCACCAGCCGGCCGACCGGCTGCCTGCCGACCGGCTGCCTGCCGACCGGCTGGGGACCCATGTAGCTTGTTTCAATTCGTATTTCGTTCATAACTTTTAAACGGTTGATCGGTTTTGATTGAAACTCGTTCCTTATCTCTTTGATATGTATTTGAGGTCCCCGGAGGACGGGCGACACCATATTGGGTTCGGGAATGGAGTGAGGATAGAGACCCCCCGGTCGGGTAACCGAAAGGGAAACCGGCTCTCCCTCGTCTTAGTTCCCGGGATCAATTAAGTGTTGTTTAGTGGTTTAAGAAGCTAGAACTATAGGTTAGTTTCTATCTTTGGATGTTAATGGTTGAATTGGATGTCGCGTGATGGGATATGTGTTAAGTTCACCTCTGGACCCATTACGTGTTTTGTATGTCGCGTGATGGGATATGTGTTAAGCTCACCTCTGGACCCATTACGTGTTTTGCTTGTGGCGTGTCAGGATATGTGTTAAGCTCACCTCTGGACCTGACACATGATCGGTTGTCGTACACGGGATATGTGTTAAGCTCACCTCTGGACCCAATACTTGTTTGTAGCATTGGGATATGTGTTAAGCTCACCTCTGGACCCTTTGCTTATGAATGTATGTTGGGATATGTGTTAAGTTCACCTCTGGACCCGACATTTGTTTGTAGTGGGATATGTGTTAAGCTCACCTCTGGACCCATTACTGAATTGTGATTAGGGATATGTGTTAAGTTCACCTCTGGACCCTTTTCTTGAATTGTAAGTATAGGGATATGTGTTAAGTTCACCTCTGGACCCTTTACTTGATTTGCATGTTGGGATATGTGTTAAGTTCACCGCTGGACCCGACATAGTTTGGTAGTGGGATGTGTGTTAAGTTCACCTCTGTGCTAGTGTTTGTGTTATATCTGCTTGCCTAGAGTTTGGTACGGTGTCAGATATGCATGATGAAGTTGATGATTATATTGCTTGAGTTATAGTTTGTTCATCCAAGGCATTGGATGACTCTATGATCGGTTTCATAAATAGTTGGATTGAAATACCCCCCGACTGGGTAACCAGTAGGGAAACCGGCTCTCCTTCCTAACGGTTTATGAAGTTGGTTGAGAGCCGTGCATTAGAGTTTGCATGATAGTATGAGAACAGTGTTTGAGATGTTTATGCTTCACATGTTTATATATGTTGGAGTATTCTGTATTGTTTTATGTGTTACGTGTCGTTACAAAAGGTGGCTAGGAGAACTCTAGTCACTCCCCACTGATTGTGGCGTACATGTTTTCATGTATGTAGGTACATGCAGGTTGGATCGGGGTTCACTTGAGAGCTAACGAGTGATGATCCTTTCATCATATGACTTACACGTTTATCGATTAGCTAGACTCTTAGTTTTGATACAGTTTTTGTTGGTGCCTGTAGGGATGTTCCATCACAGGCTGTTGTATATATTTCGTTTCGTACTTAGAACTGTTACTTATCTATTTCAGTTTATGTCAGTTTCTGTTTCAGTTTATTTCCTCTCGCATGATGTTTACGCTAAAAAGTTTTAATTCCGCTGTATTCTTAGTACTTTGTATGTTTTAATTTTCCGCTTTCGCGAGGTGTTTTACATAATACGTTTGTTAAGATAAGTTTGGAACGAAGAAATTTGTCTGTAGTAAGGAATGTTCATTGGAAATAGGGGTTTCTTTAGCCAAGTCTTATCTTTCCATTTGTCTCACATAGGTGAGGAAATGAGTATTTTGTGTGTTTATATATCTTCTTACACTCTACATTATCTAGTGTGTCAAGAGAGCCTTTTGTACGGGTTTGCAAGGTGTTTAATTCAGCTCGCACAAGTGCGCACGCGTGCCTTGTGCCGTGCTCGATCCCAAGCTCGGCCCGACCCGATGATTCATGGTCCGTGGCGTATGTGGTCAGTGGCCTTACATTTGTCCACATAGGTGGGGGAATGAGTGTTTTGTGTGTTTATATATCTTTTCGCACTTTACATTATCACTAGTGGGTTAAGGGAGTTTTTTGTATGGGTTTGCGAGGTGCTTAATTCAGCTCAAACACGAGTGTGCCCTAGGCCGAGCCCGACCTGGCCCGGTGATCCATGTGTTTGTGGTTCGTGATCCGGGAATCGAGAATCAAGAATCGGGAATGTGGCGGCCTATGCCTATCTTTTTGGGCCCGATCCGATTGTTTTTGTAGGTTACCTATCCTTTTGGGCCCACTCCGTTTATTTCTGACTTTTGTAGCTTGTAGTGTCTTTAAAGTGTTTTTGGACTTAAAAAACACTTTTTGGCCTAACACAATAACACCTCATTTATTTAAAAGTTAAAAATAATTTCTCAACAACTCAAATAACCCCGTTTTGCCCATAAAAATAGAAGCAATAATTTGTTGTTTTTGAAAACTACTTTTAAAAAATTAAGCTTTAAAAGCAAAAATTCATTTTTGACAATCTAGGCCAAACATACTCTACATATTCCTGGGTTGAGTAATCTGAAATTATGTCGTTCCAAAGCTCTTGAATCTTGAACGGACAAGTTCGAAAGCTGGAGTGTTAATCCTTGGAAAACTACCGGCATATTAAATATATATAAATTCATTTTACACCTAATGCACCAATTACGCTCTTACATACAAACCTGAAAATAGATTTCACTAACAATAATTCTCTTAACATCCCAAATTTGCAACTAAAGAACATATTACTTCGTGTACTATATTTCCCGATAATTTTTTTTTTTTTTTTTGGAAATAACTAAAATAGCCTAGTTCATGAACGCATTGCCTCAGAAGCCAACCTTTGAGACACTTTGTTCAAAACCCTAGGAATATAACTGAAACTTAAACAATGAAAAAAAAGTAGAAATAACTTCGTATCTCAGCAAAAATGTCTTCAAGTTGATAGTGCGCTTGTTCCTTGCCGGTCAAATGTAGAACACGGCTTAAACTGTCCGAAAGGATTTCAACATGCCGAAGTTGTCTTTCCATCACCACCTTAACTCCTATCTTGATCCCTATTGCTTCCGCCTGAATTGGAGAGCTCGCATAAATTTTTTCCTTTCCTTCAAATTCAATAAATCCTTCCTGATTATATTCAATCCACCCAATCCCAACTGTAATCCTATTCTTCCATCCCGATAATTATCTTCTTTATTAAAGCAACAACCACAGAGCTAAGGTGTTGCTCTGTGGTTAAATTTGCATTTATTTATTTATTTTTATTATAGGGCCCATATTGAAAAATGAATTAATTATTGTAAATATAGATGAACTGCCTATTGCAATGTACTTGATTAATAAACAAATAATCAATTTGATTAATTTATCTAATTTATTATTATATGAATGGATGATTAATTAAATTGATTAAAATAATCATCAATAACCCTTTTGTGATATCAATTTAGATCGATAATGATATAAAAATTAACAAAATCGATAAACGGAAAATTTCAGTATACCAATTTAGTCATCTTTTAAACTAAAAACACATGTTCAATATAGCCCGTTTTAGTATTTTGCTTACAAAAAACATGAAGTTGTTTACAATAGAGCATACCATAAAAAATGTTGCTTAAATTTTAAAAGATAATTATTTATTTAAAATAAAAAATTACCAGAAAAAATTAAAACAAAAAAAATTAATTATTATATAGGGAACAAATTAAAAGAGTGAAAACAAAATTACGGATAATTTCAATATTGATGAAAGTAACGTTAAAATAATTAAATGTAATACTACCATTTAAAATAGGGTGACTCAATTAGTTGTAGATCTACAAATGTAGAGTCAAAACATGGGCTCAACGAAGAGTATGAGCCCACAATTGTTGTGGAGGGTGGAGAGAAAATAAGAGCTTGTGGGAGATTAAGGTGAAATGATATGATTAGGGAGGGATAAATGCATGTAGTTATTCCTCCAAGAGTTCATAGGTAAAAAAGTCTATGTTTTGAATTACTTTAACTTGGCTTTATTAGTTAGAGCATTAATGTGAGATTAATTTATTAATGTAAGTTTGCTCTGTCTATTTAGTGCATTCGATATCAAATCATTAAAAATTATCGTCAAATTCAGTGAATAGAAGATACGGGTATGCTTATATTTAACAGATAAATTTGGGATTTTCAGGCGAAATTCATTTTCAAGCCAAATATTTGTAGCTTAGATAAATGTATCAAATGTTTTATATCTATAAATAAATGTTTATATAATTGGTTAGTTTACAATTGTGTCAATCGACTCGACATGGATTGTACGAAACACACAATTAAACGTATGCGACACCCATTGAATCTCCCCTATATAACAAACAACGTCATTTTGTTTTTTTAATTGTTTAACTTTACAATTGCGACAGAGTAGACTTTGGATGAGGTACTTAGGTGTATGTGGAAACACATGATGTTCATTTAAGATGGGTTTACCCGTTTTAACCTTAAGACGGGTAAAACAGAATGGATAAAACGAAAGATAGATTCCTATGGACTACAATATAATTGTCCTATCTAATAAAGTTGCATATTACTTGACCCGTTTTGTTTTTAATACAGATATACCCGTGTTAAGAGAGACCAATTGGAAAAATAAATAGAAAATATCACATCACCTTTTTTGTGATCGAAATTTTTGAATACAAATCTTAAATAGGCAACTCTACAGTACCACATAATGTAAAAATTATATAGTTTATATTAATACTTTGTAAAATTTTGATAATAGCAAAAATTTTAAAACTTACATGAGTTTAATACTACAAAATGTTTAAATATCCTTAATTATATATAAATTATTGTTGAAACTAGATGCTATAGTGATTTTTTTTTTGAAACATTTTCATAGGATATATATAAAGTTCATTTTTCTCTTAACGACAATAACTAAAAGAACATACCCGCACAATTCATACCCGTGCAATTTGCACGGGTTTAAAACTAGTTTCCCTTAAAACATTACTCCACTAACAAGTTTTAAACCCGTGCAAAATTGCACGGGTATCTTTAAAAAAAAAATAGTACATAAATATTATTAACAAAATATAAACGATATAATTGGGCGGAATTTTAGTATTAATTTTTGTAACTTTGCTGATGAACTTTAGTCATTTGACGAAAAAAATCTGACCACGGTAACTTTAAAATTGGAAAAAAAAATTTATACTTCTCGTAAGTATACTAAAACTCTTTTTTTTTTATATAGAACTAAGAAATTTGTTATTATAAACTGTTCAAAAGTTTTCCAAAATTAATCTCTTGGAATTTCTATAATTTTTTAGTTCTTTTGTAGTTACATTTCAGTATTTAAATTTCTTATTCTTATCAATTGTTGTAATTTATTATTAATATTATTTTAATCAAAATACGGCAATTTCTGAAACACCATTAACATAAAACGTAATTATTTACGAACCACCATAAATATAGCGGTTTTTCAGAAATTAAATTCATTTTCTTTGCTGCGGGGCCCACATTTACTTTTTTTTAAAAAAAAAAAAACTAAATAAGATGAGGTGGTTTCATGAGAATGGGTTAAATGTTTTGCTATTTATAAAGATAAGATTGCTCTTTCGCGTTTAGGGGCGTGCAAGACATTTTTTAAGGGCGGAGGGTATATGTTAGACTTAGGGAAAATATCGGTAAACCGTAGAAAACCCAAATACACCATATAACCGGTCTCTAACTGCATTTTCCAGTTCTCAAACTCTTGTTTTTATTCGAAAATGAAAATTTTAATATAAAATTTCCAAGATTTCATTACAGAATTGCATCCCCTTTATGCCTTCCTAACAAAATTTGATGCACTGGCTCTCTATTTTCAATCAATTTTAATATAATAAGTCAATTGTTGTAGTTAGAAATTTCACATTTAGGGTTTGCACACCATCTGTTCGACGAAACTCCTGACTGAAAATGATGCCTGATTCAAAGAAATTAAAAACTGGGCAATTGAGTTCTATGGATAGGTTATCCGATTTACCGGATTTTATCATACATCACATCATTTCTTATCTGGGTACGAAAGAGGCGTATAGAACTAGCGTCTTGTCGAAAAGATGGACTCAAATTTCGGCTACAAACCCAGTTCTGGAGTTTAATCATTATAAATTTTCTTATGGAAATGCTTCAAGATTTATGGAATATATAGATACTAGAATGCAAAAATTTTCGAAAGAAAACCTGCGTATAACGACGTTCACACTTACATTTCCAGCTACTGATTTACTGTTGGCTTGCAAAGTTGATGGGTGGCTTGAGATAGCCGTGCGTAACCGAGTTGCGAAATTTGTTCTTCTAGGTCGTGGTAACTACAAACTCCCCCTCCTTCTGTTTTCTGCCAAGTCGTTAAAACGTCTTGATTGTTCTAAAGTCGAGATACCCTACTATGAAGTCGTGGATCTCGTGTCTCTCGAGTCTTTGGATTTACGTGATGTCGTTATAGAGCAGCGTATGCTATGTCATATTGTTAGTTCCTGCCCGTTGTTGACAGTATTGCGGCTCTCAAATTGTTCTGGCTTAAATAGTTTTGTGATTCCTCGTTGTAGTAAATTGGAGATTCTCGGTATTGCTGAAACTTTACCTACAGACGGGAGAGTCATTCTCGAGACTTCTAGTCTTAAGGATTTTCAGTACATTCCCAAGCAGTGCCGCGATGACGGGATTCCTTGGCCAATTTTATCAAAAGGTGGTTCACTGAGAAATTTGAGGTCTATGCGCATAACTAATGTTGATATTACAGATGAGGCTCTTGCCGAACTACTATCTGAACTCGCCCTGCTAGAGGAATTGGTGTTTTGGGGGTGTCACACGCTGACGAGTATCAAAATATCAAATACATACCTAAAAGAAGTTTGTTTACATGATTGCTACATTTTGTTGGATGTTGTGACTGATGCTCCATGTTTGAAGAAGTTCAAATTTGATGGCGAAATAGACCCGTCCTTGTCTATCACCATCAGTAGTCAAGCTAATTGTAACATCCATATCTATACAATGCCTCGTTATTTTGATACTGACGGGTTTTTCAAATTGAAGCAACTCTTGACAGGACTAACCAGCTGCAATGCTCTGAAAATCTTGCTGCTCAATGAGTCGTTTGAGGTATCGTAAATGAGCTGCATATAATTGTTTAGACTCTGAGTTGATGTTTTCATTAGCTTTACTAACAAACTGTTATGATTGTGTTCTATGAAGTGTATTTGTGATTATATCGAGTTTGACGAAGAAGAAAATGCTGATCTCGGACCCCCTTGTGATATCAGAGAGCTGAACTTAAACCTGTTATTTTGGGAACTCTCAAGCTCGTCTCTTTCAGCTTTTGTTAATGGTTTATTATGGGCTTGCCATCCTTGTATAATTTCTCTGCGAGATGATTCTGACGGCCATAATATCGTAGTTGAGGTATGGGAATTCTTTTGCTTTGTCCTTTGCCTTACTTTCAGTTGAATTAGGGGCTGATATTTCTTTATTCAAATGAAGTGAAATATGTTCATACCATTTTTCCCATGTACTGCATCGGTTAAAACATATGTGTAGATGGCGTATGGCTCGTTGAGCCTGGATGGATCTATATTAATAGAAATTAGAACATGGTACTTTGCGGTATTTGAGTATGGTAGAGGCAACAAATAATATTGCCTATGATCGGAAAACATTCTGGTTGCCATAGTACCCAAAACCGAGTGTGTGATCAACCAACTTATGAGGTGAATGTCGTCCTTTGTTTCTCACGCGAAGTAATGCTACTAACCATTTTAGTTGTGTCGCTAGTGATGGTTAAAGGCTCCCGAGTCCTCGAGGATTCACCAACACAGATTCTTTGTTTGGATGAGGAGTTTTAGTGAAGTAGGGAGGGAGGAAAATAGAGGGGAGTATTTCCGTTGTTTGGATGGGAAGTTCGGTTGAAGCCATTTGGTGTAAGACGGAATCCATTTCCCCTTCTACAAGTCAAGTAATATCCTTACGATACAATGAATGATACGGAAAGTAAAATGCCCCCCTCCTGTAGTCCCTTCTCTTCTCAATGTGTATCCTTACGTTACAACTTACTAATACGAATATTAATAATAGTTGGGCATCAACCATCACCTTAAGGTTCTAGTTGAGATGGTTCATCTATCCTGGCAACCTCAAAACCCCTCAAAAAACCCACGAAGTGGAAACCAGCGCACGGTATTGGGGAGCCTGTGCAAACTAACCACTCTTTAAGCCCAACGGGAATTTGAGTGAGGGAGCGTAATAGGAATATTAATAATAGTTGGGCATCAACCATCACCTTAAGGTTCTGATTGAGATGGTTCATCTATCACTTACAAGGTTAATAAAAGGAATGTCGAACATTTATAAGTTCACACAGTAACATTGTAAGGAATCGTCACAAATTAAACTTCTAGTTCGAGTTTATTAGACATAGATCAGCGAATGATATTTGGGTCGATATATGCTTGGTTATGGCCTATGGGTTGTATAATGAGCAATGTTTTCGATCTCCCCCTCTTATTGAACTCCCAGTTGCTGTTTTGCAGCCTTTGCTGAGTAAGCTGGAGGATATGGTCAAATGCTCGAGACATCCTTTGAAACGGATTGAAGTTGAAGAGACTAATAACGGCTCTGATTTCCGTAAGTCATGGACGCCTGTCGTACAGTTGAGGCTGTATTGGTGAAGAATTGGAGACGATCAGGCTGGAGTTGATGGCGCTGCAAGTGTCCTGCAGTAAAACATTGGCACTCATTTGACAGGCTGACATAATGTTGATTTCGAGCACAATATTTTGATAATTTGACATTCACATTCACTCTCTAGCTATCGCCAAATCGAGTGTCGTAAACTCGTAAATACCCGAACTAACAATGGGCGAGTATTATGCACAATTGCTTATTTATATTTGCTCGCATTGTTTTTATTGGTAACATGTAAGGTTGCAACGTTGCGTAAATCCACCCCTCTTACCAAGTAATTGTTGCGGAGCTTGTGAAGTATTATTAGTCATATGTGAAAAAGTTGACGGCGTTTAGATAATTATGGAAAAAAAATTAAACGTAATTTATTTTCGCAGTACGTGTTTTATTCATTGTAGTACTTTTTACGCCATAATTTTCCATTCGTAGACCCTTAACTAATAATAAATTCAATCTGAAATTCTTCCTGTGAGACATAACAGCCTCTCAAAATCTCAATTAATCAAATTTCTTCTATTATAAACAAAATGAGTTGAACTAAAATAGACATTTAATTTCTTAATTACACATTTATATATGAATCAGATTAATTTGTTCAGGATTTTTTATTTAATTTAGGGTTAATTTTTCTTGAAGAAATATTTTTCAAGGGTGATTGATTGTTGGTGGTAGTGAACTGGCGGCTTAGGCAGGGGCGGTAGGGGAAGGCTAGGGTGGCTCAGGCGGAGGCGATGGAGAGTGCGACGTGGGGTGGTGCAACGGGATTCCCCTTAAACATCCTAAAAAACATGGATTTAATTGTGTTGCGTGAGAAGATGCAGGTTCGTTATGGGAGGATGACGGTGTTGCTGTCGGTGGCAGGCGAGGGTGGGGAGGAAGGGTGGTTGGCTGGGAGGAGGGGTGGAGGAGGGGTGGAGGGTGCTTATGGTGATTGAACGTATTATTTTTTTGTATCGATTTTCCCGATGCAGTACACAATACATGGGGAAAGCAAGGGGTAGTATTGGAAAAGTGTACTACTTTGAGTAAAATGTGTACTACGAAAATCAACACTCAAATTAAATAGGTTATCTTTGGTAATCGGAATTGGTCAGCCTAAACATTTTCACAAAATTTATTACACAATTTCATACCTAAGACATTACATTTTACACAAATAATTTTTTTTTGGTTTGTTGGTGACGAGGAAACCCGCAGCCGCTACCTTCGGTGTGCACTGGGTAAACCCGCGAGTATATGTGATAGCCTGCAAACCATATACATCAGGTAAACCACCCGAGAGTGACAGACTCGAAGTCTAGTAGGCATGGACTCGGGCCAAGAATTGAGCCCTGGTGTTCTGGGAAATTTCACCCAAGTTTTAACCACTAGACTCCACCCTTGCGGGCCACAAATAATTTTTAGAATAACGCTATTTAGTTACCGAGCATGACGATATCGCACGGTCACGTAATCTAGTTATTAGTAGCGAGAATAGTAAATTTGTTTCATAATGTATTTTACCGTGATTTTAAGATATGTGATTAGAAAATATACTAATAATCATATTTTTATCTAATGCAGAAGCCAAGCTGCTGACGTGGCATTACATAAAACAATCACCGTCTTACGTGGCGCGATTTAAAGCCTCCTAACATATTACTAAACTGATTGTCCAATCAAATTTTTAAAATTCGTCAAACATGGTCAATATCCGTGAATCATGCACAAAACAGATTATGGTTTGAAATTGTTTCCTAAACTGAAAAGAATAATAATAATACCCTAAAGATTTGATTGAAATTAATTTCCAAAACAAAATTTTTAAAATCCGTGAATCATGTTGAATAAATTTCCTAAACTGAAAAGAATAATAATAACCTAAAGATTTGATTGAAATTAATTTCCAAAACAAAATTTTTAAAATCCGTGAATCATGTTGAATAAATTTCCTAAACTGAAAAGAATAATAATAACCTAAAGATTTGATTGAAATTAATTTTCAAAACAAATTTTTAAAATCCATGAATTATGGTCAATAAACTAAACTGAAAAGAATAATAATAATTTTGTGAATCATGATAAATTTCGTGAATCATGGTAAATTCCGTGAATCACGTTAATTTTGTTTAAATTTCCTAAATTGAAAAAAATCATAATCATAATAATAACTAAAAGATATGTTTTACAATTAATTTCCTAAACAAAATTTCAAGATTCCGTGAATCCATGAATTATGCACAATTAATTGACCTAATCTGAAAAGAATAATAACTGAGTGATTTTAAATATGGATAGATTATGGTTGAAATTAATTTAATAAACTAAATCCTAATGTAAAACAATAACTAAATTAGGGATTAGTGGGTGAGTGAGATTGTATAATTAGGGGTTTTGAAAGGGGGCGGGGGAGGTGAGTGACGAGATGAACATAGAATAGTAATTCAATTTGAGTTTATGTGATGAAAATGAAAATCTCTAATAAACAACAAATGATGATGACGATGGTTTCTATTTGGTAGACAATGATGCGCCGACAATGAATAGTTAGATGATTAATATTGTTTTTTCATTTTTTTTTTGTCTTTTAACTTATAAATATATAGGTCGGATTAATTTAATCCGACTCGGTTTATATATTAATGTATGCGTCTTAATTTATGCGAACGCATTTTAGTTTTAATCTAACTCGATTTTTCACCTAACGCTATGTAATTTTTAAACTAAAAGTATTTATATTTATTTAATATTATTAACAATATTAATTTCATATTATTAAAGTACTAAAATAATCAATTTCATTCTTTATCTTTATATTAATTTCATATTTTAAAATTCTAAAATAATTAATTTCTTTATCTTTTAATTATTTACAATATTAATTTCATATTATTAAAGTTGTATAATAATTGATTTCTTTCTCTTTATATTATTAACAATATTAATTTAAATTACTAAAAACAGACCCGTGAAGTTCACGGGTTACAACCTAGTAAATATATAAATTATACAACTTCAAATTTTTTTTATTTTATTGAAAATAATCTTTTAGTCTAAATAAAGGTAGTCCGAGACTCCGAGCTGGGCCGGACACCAATACCAGTTCTAAAAAATATCGATCCGAGATCGGACCGAACCAATTGGTCTCTTTACTTCTGCTAACTTTCGTGGTTTCATGTCCAATTCGAGTTCACTAGACTTGCTCATTTCACGAACACAAATTTGTCGCAAAATTAACCAGGATTGAACTTTCACGGTAACTTTTCTCTGATCTTTGATTTTTACCAACAATTTTAGGCAGTAACTTTTCATACCACTGTTTTATGCAAATGAATTCACTGTTTACCGATGTGGAAAATCAGTCCTTGGACTGCACACCACCTGTTCGACGAATTGCCTTAATGAAAATGATGCGATATGGTAGGAAAAAAATACATGGGCATGGACATTTAAGTGTGGATAGGATATCGGAGTTATCAGATGATATTCTCCATCATATAATTTCGTTTCTTGATACGAAAGAAGCTTGTCGAACATGCGTTTTGTCGAAAAGATGGACTGATATTTGGGGGACGGGGTTAATCCTTGACTTTAAAACTGAATATTTTGGTATCAAGAAAATTGGAGTGGTTGAGTGGGAATTTGATGTGGGTAGTTGTACTGAAGATCTTGAAAGATTTAAGGAGTTCATTGACACGACAATGCAACGTTACAGGGAGAAAAACTTGTGTGTAAGAAAGTTTGCACTAAAGTATCCTATTGTTGATGATGAGATGGCTGAAAAGATTGATGAATGGCTTGAAATTGCTGTGCATAACCGACTTGAGACGTTGTCGCTGTCAATTACTACTGATGACGGTCCTTTAACTCCTTTTCTGTATGTTTTGCCTGATGTTCTGTTTGCAGCGAAATCGTTGTTATATTAAGTGTTGAGTGTTGCAGGGTTAGGATGACACATTGTCGTAGTTTGCAGCTCATGTCGCTACAGTCTTTGAATTTGTCTAGGGTTGAGGTAGATGACCGTACGCTACAAGATATTTTTACGTCTTGCCCTTTGAGAAACTTGAAAATGCAAGAGTGCTATGGCTTTCGAAACATGTTAATACCTCAATGTAGTAATTTGGGCTTGTTTGATGTATATGAATCCTTGCCTGTTGGTGGGACAATAACGGTGGATACATCTAGTCTTCGGGTTATTGATTATGTAGGTAATGGAGACAATAAAACTACTTGGTCATTTGCTTTCAAGATAGGTTCAGTGAAAAACTTGAGGGAGTTGAGAATTCGGTGTGTTGAAATCGAGAAGTATGTTTTTGAGCAATTGGTAGTTGAACTTGTGTCAATAGAGATAATGTGGTTGTCTTTTTGTACCTTGCCGGAGAAGATTAAAGTCTCGAGTAAAACACTCAAGGAATTCGCTTTGGATGATCATGCTCACTTGATTAGTGTTGAGATTGATGCTCCGAAATTGAGAACTTTTAGCTATGCCGGTGATCTTGTACTATCGTCTGTAATCAGTAGTCACGGTGATGCCTATCTTCATCTAGAGGTTTTGCTTAATACTCGAGGGTTTGTTAGATTAAGGAAACTCCTCAGCAAAGTAGAGCGCTGCAAGGTTTTGGAGCTCGTAAACATGGGTTTGATATCTCAGGTATAGCTATTGGTGATTAACTGTGCTTTTGTTTTATGCATTCATGTTGTTCGATTATACATTGGAATACATTGGAATACATCGGAATCAAAGTGAATTCATTACCTTAATTTGGTATACATCGGAATCAAATGTCATTGTGATTCCGTTACATCAATTATAATGATTCACAATTTCGCATATTATTATTGGAGTCTTCAATTACTGATCAGTTCTTGTATTTGGATGAGAAGGTTGTATTTGACCGGGACCAAGTTAGCGAGACTCAAGATGGAATGACTCCTGATGTCCAAGAGCTGAAGTTGAATGATTTTGCTTCCGAGCCTTCTCAAGTAGCTGTTCTCTTAGATGGTCTTTTTTGGAGTTGCCGGCCTGAAATTCTGTCATTTGTGATTCCTTTCCGTTATCATAACAGCTGGGACGTAAAGGTATGGTGAATTTTATCGCTGGTTTCTCATTTTAAATCATACTGCTGATTTTATAGAGCTTTTATGCTGTTAGTTAGATGTATAGAAGCATAGTTCTTCTCATGTCTTGCATGAATGTCTAGAACTGTTGATAATCGACTCTACTTTAGTATGGGTTCGGAAGGGTTACTCTCTGTAGACTGTAATAACTATGGGTTCTGATTCTTCTGAAAACTTTAAGCTTTATTTTTCTTGGATAAACATTTCCATGTTTTCTAAACTGCTTTGCAAATGAGGCCAGAGACGGTTTTGTGCAGTTTGTATTTTTTGGTATGATCAATTATTTGGTCTAGATGATGTTACAAACTCTGAGACGTCTTTCAATATCCCAAGTAACAAGCCGAGTAAAGCGGGGTGCATCACGCTACTCTAAAGTTAATCTGCGTTACTTTTGCGGTGTTGGTTAATGGTTATGCAGAATTTTCTTGAAGCACTGGAGGAGAAGGTGACATGTTGGAAGCATCCCTTGAAAGGCATTGAAGTTGAAGGCACTGATTGCTCCTCTTTACTTGTGAACATGAATCTCGTTCTTCGACTGCGTCTCCATTGGTAAAACGAACTAGCAAACCATGACCTGACCTAAACCAGTAAAGATGGAATGTCTCCTGTTCTTAATCCGTTCATTTGACTCTGCTATTGAAATCGGCCACTTGTGATCTTCTGTTTAGGTATCGATTTTACTTGGTAACCCAAAACTCGGTTCTTCTAATACTTAGCGGTTGCATATATGTCCTGTAATGTGTTCCACTTGACTGATCGCCTTACTCTCGGCCTTCTAAATATTGCGCTACTCAGTGTAAGTACGCTTATATTTGTACAGAGAAATCTTAGTCGAATACTTCTACAATTTTCGCGGTTTGTTGAATTGAGTAATTACTATATTTTCAAATTGCGTCGTGAAGTCCTTAGGTCCTCCATTAATGGTGTGTGTAAGGTAAGTTGTTGTGGAGAGATTAAGAGTAAGAAAATACGAGCCAGAATTAGTATTAGCAAAAGTAGAAATCGGTTACAACTAATACATGCTTATATACATGTAACTAACTTAGTCAACATAGTCGATATTGACTTTTTAATATTGTTCTCAAGCTTGACTCATCTTGTTGTTTTTTAGACCAACCTTAGTCATTATATCTGCTAACAGTAATCCATATACGGATGGCCAAATTTTCTTAAAAGATAGATTTACTTTTTTTTTGGGTATAAAAGAGCTCATTATGTGTCGAGGATCGAGTGAGAATCGAACTCCAAACTTCACAACTAAGGTAAAAATGATCTTCTCACCCGAGCGATGACCACTTGGCAACTGCTGTCCTGAAAGGAATGACTTACATGACCCAGGTGGTAGTGCGAGAATGTATGTCACCTCGTCATTAAAAAAACCATATAATCCTACTTAATTGGAACAAATTAAAAATTCGTCCTATATATTGCCATATAAAATAATATTTAAGTTGTTTTATCATGGAGACGGATATGATTATCTTTAGGAAAACTAGCCGAAGTCATACTTATCACAATAAATCTCGCTTGCGACGAATATATCCGCCACAAGTTTCTAACTGGTCAAGTTCTTCCACTTAATTATATAAGACAAAGCATAGGAAATTTCAACTGCCTTGTCTTTTTCTATTCAAGTGGATAATATTTAATCTGTCGCAAACTTGCGACAAATATGTCCGTCACAAATGAGAATTTGTGTACTTATCAAAGTGTTGATGTTTTAGATAGGGATGATGATTCTTAGTTTAATTGAATATTCTTGGACTATTTCTGTGGTCATATTGTGTTGGGCCTTAAAAGGAGATTCTTGTGTTCAACTTGTATTGGGCTTACTCAACAAAATCTCTTTATTAGTCCAAACGATCCTATATGTTGCAACATAAACCCGAAACACAAATTGGGGAGAAGTTGTTACACAAAAACTTGCGACATATAGATAATATTTTATTTTTCTTTTCTTTTTATACTATATGTCTCCCATTAACCTAGCGAAAGACAGTCTCTCGGAAGATTTACTAGAAGTCGTTATCTTAAGACTAAGTCGGTCCACGTAATCATTTTTTGAAATTTGAGAGTGTCATTGGTAGCTTTAGTCTTCAAGTTAAAATATTGGAAACAGTAAGTCTCCAATAAAACGGATTAAATTATGGCGAAAAAAAATAACCATTTTGTAATAAAAACTCTTCATTTAGTGACAGAAAATTATAACTAAAATTGTCACCATAATAATAAGTTGATCGAAATTTTTTATCGGAAAATATTGACAGTTATCCGTCTTAGAGCATCAATAACAATGGATAGCTTTTTCTCCATCTTTTCTCTCCATCTCTTTCTCTCCATCTATTTTTCTCCATCTATTTTTCTCCAATTACAATGGATGGTTTTTTCTCCATAATCCAATTATCTTTTACTTTTTATTATTTTTGATAACTAATATAATTGTTGAGTTGAGTTCAGTGTACAAATTAAAGTTGAGTTGAGTTCAATTGAGTGTACAAATTAGTGTTGAGTTGAGTTAAATTGAGTTGGGTTTAATTTTTTTAATGTATATACCCCACAACTACCCCACATTCTCTCTCCTTTTTCTCCATCTTTTTCTCCATGTTCATGGAGCTCCACCATTTTCTCCATGAACATGGAGATTTTCTCCATGGTTATTAAAGAGGTGGAGAGTTTTTTTTCTCCATAATGGAGGATGGAGAGGTAATTCTCCATTGTTATTGATGCTCTTAGTTTCAGACGGATACCTATCGGAATTGAGAACTTGTGACATACCAAGGATACCTGATCAAGATGCAGACTTGGAGGTCAGGTACTCAGAACTGTCGAACATCACACACAATCTGTAGCGATCATACCGTTATCTGGACGGAACATCACACGACCAAAACTAGGACCAAGAGTCGATATTAATTATACTAAACCAATACAACCGATATAAACTAATATTCGGATTTTTAAAAAAAAGTTAGACAAACAACACAGATGTTCATTCCACACCTCACACTCTCGATCACACAGTACAATACTGATGTCCTTCACATAATCACAATACGTACAACAATTCAAAGTGCTCAACGCTTCAACAGAAGTCCGAACTAAACAGAAGGGACACATTTCTACGGCCTAAACTTAAAACCAGGACAGTCTAAACCTGATCTCAAGTACTGATGGTTCCGAGAGAAAGTTTGAGGAATTGACGGCCTCAACTACGATGCTTCTCAGGGGATGCTTATAGCATTGCACTTTGTGCTTCAGGATATTAAAGATCCCCTAAAAAATGGAAACAAAGGGGGGATTAGTTCAAGGGAGATATGTGTGGTAAATATTATCGGAACATAAAGAGGCATTACTTCCGGGATATGATGCATTATGTGGTGGAAATATGTCGAGTACTTGAATTTGGCTAAGACTTTCGGGGTTCAAGTTTGATAAATGAACCAGAGAATAAAATGCACCAAAGCGATCTTCATATGGCGTATCACACCGAGGTATCCAGGTGTGTATAACTCGGGAAATCAGCAAGGCAAAATGTACATTCATATACTTGTAATATATTTCCCTCGTCCCAATCATATGTTCACCTTTGATTAAAAACTCTTCCAAAGAATACAAAAGGTAAACAAATGATTGAGACCAATGGAGTAATATACTCCTGTAATACTAGTAAATTTTGTGGTTAATAACCCCGTCTGGAATCTAAATATACAATTATAGGTAACTTAATAAGTCTAGATTAGGGTTATATTATCCGTCAGAATCTCCAAAGTCTTAAAGACTCTGACGTGGCAGCTTTCCACTAATTTTTATTATTTCTTTATTGTTCAAACTCACCCCAGATCCACCTCAGACTTTATACAATATCCATCAACTCACCTCACACTTTACTTTTTTTTACATAACTTTTTCTTTTACAAAACTCATTGGATAATTTCAGAAAGTGGGGTCAAGACTCACCCAAAACTTAAGTTGAGTCTTGAATTTTCAAGACTCAACTTAAAACTTTGGTGGATTATTGGAAGTTTTGAGTGAGTCTTGTCTCAAGAGTTACCAATAATCTTAACTTTAACATTATTGGTCAGACCGGCCAAAGTCTTAAGACTCTGACACATCAGCTTTCCACTAACTTTTATTTTTTCTTTATTGTTCAGACTCACCTCAGACCCACTTAAGACTTTATACATTATCCGTCAGACCCACCTCAAACTTTTCTTTTTTTTACATTACTTTCTTTTACAAAAATAAACAACACGTGGCAACCACTCATTTGATAATTTCAATAAAAGGTGGGGTCAAGACTTACCCAAACTCTTAAGTTGAGTCTTGAATATCCAAGACTCAATTTAAGACTTTGTTAAGATTTTGGTAGATTATTGGTAGTTTTGGATGAGTCTTGTATTAAGACTTGCTAAAGTCTTGTCTCAAGACTACCAATAATCTTACCCTAACAAATTGGGTAGCAAGTTGTTTCTCCATAACCGTTTTGTGATAGTCGTGGGTTGACGAGAACTTACAGTTTCTAACTAAATTAAGTTTGAATAGGTACTGCAATTTTTTTTTAAATGCTGCTCATGAAGTGTAATTTAGTCTTAAAAATACGGAGTATGAAATAGTTAAAAAAAATTAATAGTCAAAAAAATTTTAAAAATTATCGAGTGAGGGGAAGTAGGCAAGTAGCTAAGGTTGTTGCTTTCCAACAAGTAATAAAAAATAGGGTTTTTCTATATGATACCCTCGTGTTTTCCGAAATTCTATATGGTGCCCCTCCATTTTAAAAGTCATCAATGGTAGCCCTAAGTTTCCGTTAACTGGGTCTGTGGGCATGTTGATGTACTGTTTTATTAACACATAATCTCGTTATGCTTTGT